>CM042169.1:30049041-30169041 GCA_023376005.1 Doryteuthis pealeii
AGACAGAAAGAGAAAGATAGAGACTTTGAGAGAGAGAGACAGACAGAAAGAGAAAGATAGAGACTTTGAGAGAGAGAGACAGAGAAAGATAGAGACTTTGAGAGAGAGAGACAGACAGAGAAAGATAGAGACTTTGAGAGAGAGACAGACAGATAGATAGAGACTTTGAGAGACTTAGATAGAGAGTGAGAGAGAGAGACTTATAGAGAGTTAGATAGAGATAATAGATATATAGAGAGAAAGGGAAGGCGAGAAAAAAAGACACACAGACAGCAAAGAAAAAACAAATTTAATCATGTTTTCAAAACAGTGTCAATTTTCCAGTGAAAATTATTGGACATACCTAGCATAGCCGTTAAGGGATGGTTGAATTTAGGTTTTTTTGTTTTTTTTAGACATTAGTCAAATTCAGCAATGAAAGGAAAACAATTTTTATGAGAAAAGATTGCATAAAAAAAAAAACTGCTTCAGACAAACAAGTGTAAATAGATCCAAATTCAACAAACAAGATTCTACTGCACTCAATCAACAAAAGATACCAGAGATTCTATTTGCCTCAAAGTAACTTAATTAACAACAGAATAAGAGAGACAAAAAACTCATCCTCGGTCATTGGGTAATATTTAGGAATTTTTAATAATTAGCTCAGTCGGTAGAGTATCGGCCTAGAAACCACAAGATTCAAGTTTGATTCAAGCCCTCACCAACTCAGCACATGTGTAGCTTGGACTTGTGCAGTAAAGAAATGCCAAGTTTTATCAAAATTGCTCCAAAAATAAAGAAATGGCGAAGAAATTACTGAATTTCTTGTTTTGAATTAGTCCATCATTTGAGAGATATTTTTTTTAACAAAATCATGTCCACATTTGTACCCCCAATTTTTGCTCATATCAGAAACTGTTATTTTAATACAAACAATATGAAAGATCTATCTGAAAAAGTCAACATAAAAGACAGTCTGTCCTTTTTGAAGGAAATAAAATTATACCATAGAATATAGACATGAACCTAATCAATACCATACAACATGATCCCCAATGATGCTAACACATTGTTAAAACCAATTGCTACAAAAGCATAAATATAGATACATAACATTACTTCCTAACTGCTAGGCATGACATAACCCCAAGCGGGTTGATATGGCATTAAAATCAACCAACCAATCTAATTTTGGGGCTTTAAATTCTCATAACTTTTTAACCAGTGAGGATATTTGCATAATTCAAACAGTTTTGAACTTCATTTACAGAGCTCTATATAATTAATGTGATTAAATAATAATCTAAAAAAATAAAATAAAATAAATTAAATTTAAAAAATTAAATTAAAAAAAAAAAATTTAAAAAAATCAACTGGGAATGCTAATATGATTACCTTTAAAAATTAAATCTGGATCATTTTACCTTTTTTTTTTTTTTGACAAAAAATGTTCCAGGGGCATGTCGTGCGTTTTAAGATAAGAAAGTTAATTTCCTTTACATTTTTTACACCAGACACAAGTCACTCTAAACCCCCTTAAACAATTCTTCATTACATATACTCTATAAAACCCAATCCCAGTCTCTCCCCACTAGTCCAACACTGAAAATCTAAAACACCAGTCCACAGGGTAAAACCTCTCATCCAACAAAAATCACTTTCAAACACACCGTTTCTTATATTTGTGCACATGAAATGTGAAAAAGACCACCCCCTCCTTAAAATTTCCCCAAGCTTTTATTATGGCAAGCCACAGCCAACCGGCCAATCAATGCATATGACTTCCTTTTAAAATGAAATCTGGATTATTTCAGTTTACTTTAACAAAAAATTCAGCTGCTGCATGTTGTAAGAAAGTTGTTAATTTCCTTTACGTTTTACACCAGACACAAGTCACTCTAAACCCCCTTAGGAAATTCTTCACTACATATACTCTATAAAATCCAATCCCAGTCTCTCCCCACTAGTCCAACACTGAAAATCTAAAACACCAGTCCACAAGGGAAAGCTTCTTGTCAAAAGAAAAAGAAAATACTTTCGAACACACCGTTTCTTGTATTTGTGCACGTGAAGTGTGAAAAAGACTTCCCCCTTCTTAAAACTTCCCCAGTCTTTTATTATGGTAAGCCACAGCCAACTGGCCAATCAATGCATATGACTTCCTTTAATTGGATTACCTTAGTTTCCGTTGACAAAAAATGCTGCTACAAGTTGTGTGTTTTGAGGTAAGAAAATTGTTAATTTCCTTTAGATTTTACAGACACAAGTCCCTCTAAACCCCCTTAGGCAATTCTCCATTACATATACTCTATAAAACAGATTAGGTTTTTTATTTATTCTCCAACAGAATAGATATTGAATAGAATTCACAAAAGGACAATGTAACCAATACATTGAACAGATCTTTATCAACTCCTACAGTCTGTAAAATTGCTAAAGATTTAAGTAATAGAATCATTTAATATAATTTTGTAATCTAATCAATAACACACGTTTAAAAGATTGATTTTCCATGGAAAGTACAGGGTGCAGCAGAAATACCTCACATAATTTTAAACTGTTACCTTTGTGGTACAAGTGAACTTAAGCAACTGGTAATGATCAATGATTTGAAAAGTGCATACTCTGCGTTTGCAGTTGAAACATTTTAGACTGGTGAATTTGTAATTGCTACATATGGACAGCTTTATATTCTCATTTTATATTACATCAAAATGATGCTGTTCTGGATAGAAAATCTATACTGCTAGGGATTGAAAACTTCAAAACCACAGGTTTATTAATTAAAGTTTGCTGTTAAAACATTACTGTTGAAAATATATATATATTATGGACTCTCTCGTCGATTTTCGACGCATGAGGGTTCACACACACAATGAACACCCACACAATGATTTGTTTATAGTGGTGAAGGCTTGAGTTGGACCATCCACACTTTTTGGCACAGTCGATAGGAAAGAATTGGTGCATCAAAGGTTGCCACAAACCCAATCAACGACCGACCTCAGGAATTTTGAATTCAGAGTTATCCCTCTCCTAGACTGGTTACCTACCCAAGGCTGAAGGGCCCAGTCTACCCTACTATTTAACCCATAGCTGGAGGGAGAATATATGGATTCATACCTTTCCCAAGGGTATATAAGAAATTTTCATCTGTTTGGATTTAACCAGAAATTAGACTCATTACCGGGCCGGGTTAGCTCAGTCGGTAGAGCGTTCGGCTAGAAACCACAAGGTTCTTAGTTCGATACCGGTCCCCGCCAACTCAGCGTATGAGTAGCACAGGGATCTGTGCAGTAAAGTAAGGAGCTGATGGTAGGTGTGGCGCTCCACCTCAGATGCTAAAACTATCTCCTTGGTCTAGCACTATTGAAAAGGGGATAGACTCCCTCGCTGATTGGCTGATACCGACTTTAGACCGCCCCGTCGACTTTACTTACTTACTTTTACTTACCCTAGGAATAATAAAAAGTCAAGGTGACAAATATGTGGGGGCCAATAACACCTAAATAAACAAACACTGACCGCTCCACATCAAACAAGCCACTCTGGACCCATTTAAAAATCTAAAAGACACGCGCACAGTACCAAGATACACACACACACACACACACATATGTATGCACACACATACATTTATATGTATACATATATGGTCACATACACAACTCCCAAGAACCCTCCCTCACATATATAAGAGCATTCAAAAAGAATCCACCTCAAAGAGGTTTTTTTCACGGAACAAATGGACTTGCTACTACTAACACACTCCTCTACCCGGATTATAATAGCATGTCAAACCCTCAAAAAATTATTTCAATTTCTATAATTCTTTAAAAAAAAACTCTAAAAACAATTTCTTCAAACAAGAAATTCTCTCTTGATGATGACCTAAGGTCAAAACTAGTTGAGAAATATTCCTGTTTGTCTTATTATTTTTTGTTTATATATATATATATATATATATATATAATATATATATACACCAACTACTCTTTACTAGCAGGATATTACACAAGGTCAATTTCCAAACCAGAGTTTAACAGGTTTGATTTCAGAGGGTACTTTGTAATATTATTACTGTCATATATGAACTAATTTCCCCCCACCCACACCCAGAAACACTAGGTATCCCTGCTAGTATGTACAATCCATTCATAAACCAGTCAGGTTCCCAGCGGGCTACAACTGATGTTTCTACTTAGGGGGGAGAGAGAGAGAGAAGGGTTTCTAATTAGCATTTCATAGTTAACTGCATTACATTAAAATATTTGATTAATTCAAAAAAAAATGTTAAATTATTACCATTCAGTTGCAAATTGGATGAGAAATTTATTTTCTTTTTTTTCTTTTTTTTTCAATTTTGAACGGTTAAAATTCATTTTGTAAATAAACATCTTAATTAGATATGCCACTTTTGTTGTGTCACGGTTTCACACACTCATATGTTTTTAAATATACGTCTTACGTTATAACATTCCATTGCATGAGCACACATCAGGTTATATAAACGCTGAACAAGCTAATATTTTTATATTTTTGACCACCTGAAGATTGCATAATATGCATGAAACTGCAGTTACTGAAAATTCACGACATATTTCATCTCTGATTTTAAATCTGCTCCACAATTTAGTATTGAGCACCTTCATATGCTTAAACTTTTCACATTTATTCTCCATATATATATATATATATATATATATATATATATATACTATGGTGATGGTACTTGCGTGATTTTGTGTTATGGTATCCAAATCTGAAATCCCCTGTAGGAGTCCTTTGTTAGTATTGAAGAATTGAAAATAAAGTGCTCGATTACATGAGTAAGAGCTGTATTTATTTAATTTATTATAGTGTACAATACATTTCAGGCACGTTGTCTTGAAAAAGGGTGGCTAACATGCTGCCTGGAAACCAATGGTAACAATGGCACCTTAAATGTATTGTACACTATAAGAAATAAATTTTTAAAAATAAATATATATTGCCTGAAGAAGTTATCTGAAACACATATCGTAAATATAAAAATTTTTTCTAAAAACATAATCCATTTTACGGACCTTCTTTTTTATAATATATGTTGAAAAAATAAATAAAGTATAGAATTGATAAAATAGGATATTTTAATCAATTTTATTTACACGTGTTTCAGTCAGGAGTTTATCCATGTGTACATTATTCAAACTATTATTTTTAAATAACCTAATGAATTGAAATAATAGAATATTTCATTAGGTTATTTAAAAATAATAGTTTGAATAATGTACACATGGATAAACTCCTGACCGAAACATGTGCAAGTAAAATTAATTAAAATATCCTATTTTATCCATTCTATATTTCCTTTATTTATTTTTTCAACATACCGTCGGATTCACTTCCATTTTTTATATATACTAGCAAATATATGCACCCTCCGGGTGCAAGTATTTAAGTTTTAATGTAATAAAATATTGTATTAAATTAGAAAGGCTAATGAAACTAAATAAGAATACAAATAAAAAGATTTGAAACAGAGGGAGTATAATAAAAAATGGAACAACTAAACTTACTCTTCCATCACTCTCGTCTTTCATTGTTATTTTTTCTAATTTAAGTATTTAGTTAAAAGAGGAAGTAAAGAATAAAATGACAGTTATTTTATCTTGTTAATGGATTTCATTTAAGATTCATTGAAGAGATTTTTGCTTATATTCATTAAAATAAAACCAAACAGTTAGAAATCAATAATACTAAGCACATATTTATTAAATTTGATTTTTTAATATTAATATGCAAATTAGCCTTCACGTTCACACTGTAAACCGCTATTTTGTTGTATATATAAATATAATTGCATGTTGCCAATATGTAGACATAGTTAACAGTATTAATAATGTATGACAATTTTATTAATAATTGAGGTTTAGATAAAAATAAAATCATGGAGAATGTGATGTCAATAACTAAGAGAATTGTGACTTGAGTAGGAATATAGTTTCGGTTACAGACAGAAAAACACACAATCTCCATTATAATAAGATATATACATACATATACATACATACACAGACTAACAAATATAAATATATGATAAAACAGAAATTTTAGACACCTACTATCTAACCAAGTAAGCACACTCAGAGTTAATTTAAACACAAGAAAAAGCAAACAAAATAAAAAACTCTAAACAAAAAAATTGCCTTCAAGCTGTTTGATGGTCAACAAGCACACCCAGTTCAATATTTCTCTCTCTTCAAAAACAAAAAACAAAAACCATTGACTTTTTGAGTTTCTATTTTTAGACATTAAAAGAAAAAAGATTAAGGCTAAGAGGAGACTAAAAGGGATTATCTCCACTTTATAGAACGTTTCATCAATTCAATATTTTCAGCCTTCCTCAGATGTCACAGTCACACATGTTAACATTTATAAACAATGTTCAATGGTGGGAGGGAGACCTTTATTTTGAATAGGGGTATAACTTAGTTTTTTTCAATTAATGTCCTATACCACATCATTCCACTCGGCTAGAAGTAACATTCGTTTTCCTAATCTGCCCCAAACGATAGCCTTTGTTTAAATGTAATATTAAACAATCGAAGTCTTTCATTTAAGGGAAATAACGCAGTAACTTTAAATGAAAAGGCCGTTTTTAGCCATTTATTTGAAGAATAAGTTCCAATTACCGTCGAACTGGGTAGAGGTCTCCTTAGCTTGTTTAAGGATAGACAGGGCTTCTCCCATTGCTGTGATTCCCAACATAGAATAGATCCATGACGATCTGCTGAAATGGCCAATCAGGGGATTTTGTCAAAGTAATCGGCTCACGTGGTTGACTAGGGGCGATTTTTGAGCATACCATGCTGACTGGCTGGCTCATCCTATATCACTTGAGTCACGGACAAACAAACGCCTCCAGGATCATCTCAATTTGTCGAGAGATATTCCAGACTTATGGTGCCCCGGAAGAACTCAGCTGTGGTCGCCGAGTGGTTAAGGCATTGGATTCGAAATCCAATGGGATATTCCCTCACAGGTTCGAATCCTGTTTGCAGCGCCATATTGAAGTCAGTTCTACTTAGCTGCTGTTATTAAAACCAACAGTAGACTAACTTCAATATTATTGATAAATCCTTATAGGAATGGGGTTCTGGACTTGGAAAGTCTTTGTTTAAATGTAATATTAAACATATTTAGAAGTCTTTGATTTAAGGGAAATAACAAGTAACTTTAAATAAAAAGGCCATTTTTAACCATTTTTTGATAAATCCTTATAGGAATGGGGCTTTAGACTTGGAAAATTCTGAACAGGAAGTTAAGACTTAAACACTTAAAAATCTCCCTGCTTGCGATAAAGCTTAGGGAATAAAAATGTTAGTCATATTTCTGGAAACAGAGAATTCAACCCAAACTTTGATCATTGAAGCCGGTTGATCAGAGGGGGGCTCTCTCCGACCGCTCATCTAGCCTAAGTAAGGCTCAGTGTTGCATGTCATGGACTGCTCAGCCACCAGGATTCCATCCTCAAGCCTCATGGGTCGCCACTCATGACCAACAGGTGGCCCCATTGGGGGAGTCTTACCCCTCTGCAGAGGTGCAGTTGGTGTATTCTAACATCCCAGGCGACAGTATACAGTTCAATCAAATAGGAATGATTTTTAAAGAGATCTATTTGACCCATAGATAAGACTAACTGGTACTACCACCCAAGGTCAGAATGGACCCAAAAGTAATGTCAATAAATAGGGGGTATTTCGTACTACCCAGATCTCCAGAACAGGAGCCTCACCATCGGATGCAGTTTAGTATCATACTGAGGACACTTTTTTTAGGGGGTGGGTGTCTTACCCTTTTGCAGGGGATACAGTCAGCCTATTTTAAACCTCACCAACAGTAACTTATCTTACAATGTTTAATGCAAACAAGCTTATCATTCAATAAACTAATTTAAAAAATTTCAATATACATTAAATAATAATCCATGTATGATTAACAACATGTTTGTTTAAATTCAACACTGGGTTAAATCCATCTAATGAGAAAGCAGGATAACAAAAAAAAAGAAAAAAAAAAAAAAAGCTTATGTGGAAGTCAGATATACTTTTAAATAATCCCTTTGAAATGCATGTATGTGAAACCTGCACTAGTATTTATAAAAAAAAAAATTAAAAAATTTTTAAAAAAAAGAAAAAAAGCATATGTATAATCCCTTTAAAACGCATATATTACATTAAGCCTGCACAAGTATTTATAAAAAAAAAACTAAAATCTAAAACAAGTAGAAAAAAGATAGAAATTTTTTCTATCCCAATAATCCGTGTGTGTGTATACACATATATAAGTAAGTAAAGTCATCAGGGTGGCCCAAAGTCAGTATCAGCAAGGGAGTCTATCTCCTGTCCACTAGTGCGAGACCAAGGAGATTGTTTTTAGCATCTGAGGTAGAGTGCCAACACACAGATCCCTGTGCTATTGGTACACTAAATTAGCGAAGGCCGGTATCAAATCAGTAACCTTGTGATTTCTGTTCAGACGCTCTACCAACTGAGCTAAACCGGCCCTTACATATAATACAGTGGATGCGTATGGGTGTGTGTGTGTGTTATGTAAAAAAAATTGGATCATTGGAGTTAGCTCAGTCGGTAGAGTGTTCGGCTAGAAACTACAAGGTTCCTAGTTTGATACCGGCCCTCGCCAACTCAGCGTATGAGTAGCACAGGGATCTGTGTGGTAAAGTAAGGAGCTGATGGTAGGCGTGGCGCTCCACCTCAGCTGTTAAAAACAATTGAAAAGGGGATAGACTCCCTCACTGACTGGCCGATACCGACTTTAAGCCGCCCCGTCGACTTTACTTACTTATTTATACCAATTTGAAGATATTAAGAACTTGAAACAGAAACTTTTATCAAAATGACTTGATTCGGCATTAAATGACCCGAAAATGGTTGATATGCCGTAAAACAAAACAACTAAACCAAACCAAATAGCAATCGTATGGCTTCCATCGCACAAACTATTCGTTTTTTGTTGGTCCCGGCAGCCATTATTAAATTTGACACTCCACCTCAGATGCAAAAACAATCTCCTTGGTCTAGCACTAGCGAAAAGGGGATAGACTCCCTCGCTGATTGGTTGATACCGACTTTAGGCCACCCTGACGACCTTACTTCATAATATAAATATGCAGGGGTCGATTTAGTTCAGTTGATAGAGCAGCTCACCAAGAACCACGAGGTTCCAGGTTCAATACCAGCCCTCACTAATTAAGCGCATGAGTAGCACAGCTCAGATCGGTGGGGCAAATTAGGTAGCTGAAATTAGTCGTGGCATTCCACCTCCGATACAAAAACACTCTCCCGGGTCTAGTGTTAGTGAAAAGGGGATAGACTCGCTTTATAAACCAGTAAAAAATAAAATTTCTAAAAATTAAAATGAAGTAAAAGTTACCTTGACCCATCCAAGGACAGAGGATTTGTTTAACTTCATGTGTATTAATAATTGGTATAAATAATTTTTATTAATTTGCAAACCTATCTTTTTTACCCATAGATGGGTCCCTAACAGGTACTATCACTCTGGGTGGCCCCATGAGTAATGACAATGAAGGAATGTTGCATAATGGAGGGTGATGTGGAGTCATGAGTTTTACCTGATATGTAAATTAGCACATAGCAAGAATTTTGAGTTAGATGAGAATGGAAAAAGTTTAAAGATGAATCAGCACATCCACATGGCATGATTACATTGGATGAGCTGATAAGACATGGCAAAGTGGCAGAAAGGAGAAGTGAGAGAAAGAATTAAGTCTGAGTGAATGTGCTGAGAGAGCAAGACAGGGAGTTTTTTGCTCGGCAGTTTTTGATTGGGGGGAAATAAAATTCTCATGATAAAAAGAACTGGCCCTGTGTTATTACTAAAAACTCTAAATGGCACAAGGCAAGATATCCCTCAGCGCCCCCAAATATCCCACATTCCCCAGAGTGCCAAAACGGGAACCTCACCATCAGATGTAGTTTAGCATCATACTCAGGACAGAAATGGAATTCTTGAACGTTCACCCATTTGGAATTAACAAACAAAAAAATTGCTTAACCAAGAGTTTTAGCAAATGATCCAGACATAGGCCCATATACCAGAGAGGCTGATAGGTACCCGTCCTGCACCACCCACTAACAAAGAAAAATCATATCCATGCATCCCAGTGTTTATTTTTTCTTCCTCCACCATTTCCAGATTACTGTAAATACATTTCAATATTTTCTTAGAAATGAATTACACACTATGGGTTACAAGGTAGGAGTTAGATGGCTTTCGTTGTTCATAGATAAAAACTGTACAATTTATCAAGAAACTTTAGTTGGGACCCATCAAATTTCCCGGGGACTCATTCAAATCAAATATCTGCATCCCAGGATGCACTAAATTAAAAAGCTATCAGCATCACTGCATTTAATAAAAAAGATTTTTCATTCCCCAATGATAGATAAATTTTGGCCTTGGGTTACTCTTAATTTGGCCTATTTAACTTACAAATTATGATTCCAATTTCTTAAAACAACACATCTGTAACTTGTAACATTTTTTTGGCCATTTCCATGACACATACATACATTACTGATTAAATCTTAAATGTCCCACATGTTTTTATTATAAAGAATTAAACAAAAAGACATGCTACTTAATTCTATTAATTGAATCATCAAATTAAAAAATTCTAGTGAGCATGAATTTTCATAAACAAAAAACTATTACAACTCTACAGAATTTTCATAAACAAAAAACTATTACAACTCTACAGAATTTTCATAAACAAAAAACTATTACAACTCTACAGAATTTTCATAAACAAAAAACTATTACAACTCTACAGAATTTTCATAAACAAAAACTATTACAACTCTACAGAATTTTCATTCAAATAAACCAACACTGTAGATTCATAATTTTTTTAGTTGGTCTGACAAATAAAAATTAAAGCATCACCAAAGCCTGAAAAGCGCCGGGGTGTAGCGATTGTCCGCCCCTGTTGGGATGGACGAGTCCAAAAAGATTATCTTTCCTTACTGCAGGTTTTTGCCCATAGGTGGCTGTTGTATTTAAATAGCAACCGGGAGAAAATCCCACTTTTCTCTCGGTCTGGCAACTCCTGCACATAGGTTAGGCGCTTGGTGCCACTGCCCCTTAAGTGGAGGGGCCTTGCTCCCCAGCAAACTATCAGTAAATGACTTATTTCTACATGTAACTCTGTATCACATCTTCAGGACTTGGTCCTACATCCTTTGTGTATATTTATGTATTTCTTCCATATATCTTACTGTATCTTGTCATGAGTATGTGTATACCTGTCATCTATGTATTTTCTCCACGTGCTCACAAAATAAAGTCTATGTTTGTTATAAACAAAAAAATTAAGTTACAAACACACACACACACACAACCCATCAAATATCAGAAATTCTACAGTACATATTCTCCAAAAATATGGTTAATTAATGCCTGAAGAAGATATCAGAAGATCTGAAACACGTGTCGCATATGTAAGACAATGATGAATTTTATTTTTTTTTTAAATCCTTTTTGCAAACCCCCTTTTTTTTTTATAGAATATCTAATTTTCTCCCATTGGACCCATAACAACACATTATATATATTTTTTTATATATAACAACTTCTTTGTCGGATTAATTCATGTACACATATGTACTCATGTTGGAAGGTTACTTTGAGCCTTCTAACATATAAGAACAATTATCTTATAGGGGGATTGCTACTGTTATTTGAAAGACAATAGTATTTGTTTACCTACTTTGTGTGCATGTGGAGAGGGGGTATGTATTTTTGCAACCCTTCCACCACAAGAATTGCCACACAAAGAAACAGCCTTGCTAAGGATTTTGCTTCGAAAAGCCGAAAATGCGTAATATGATTTTTTTTTTTTTTTTTAATCCCACACTAAATTTTACACGTTAATTTCTATTGTAAAATCAAAGTGGCTAATCTTAATCAATATTCTTGAAATTTTACACTTAATTAGAATACACCTTCAAATATGAGCAGGAACAAGGAAGTTTTTTTTTTTGTCTTTTCCGATCTTTGGAAACAAAAATATGATAGACAAAATTTGATAGATTTTTTTTTTTAAGTATAAGATAAGCAAAAAAAGAGCATTATATCATTATAGAAGATATCATACATGAAAATGAAGAATAATTAAAGTTCCAATTACAGTCGAACTGGGAAGACAAGGCAACAAACGGTTGTAACTTAAATACAAACCCGAATAGTCACAAAGTCTACTGCAGAATGACAGGATATATATATAAGACTCCACGATGTCATCCAAATCAAGCAGTCAAGCAGCCAATCAGAACTCAAGGAATGGAATGACCTAAATCACACAAATTCATGAATGGGTCATTCTTGATTTCTATATATACTGTCTTGGACACTGCTTAAGTAGTACTTTGTTAGCTGCTGTTATTCAAACCAACAGTAGACTTACTGACTTCAATAGAAAATAATTCTGAGATTGTGTGAAATATTAATGATGCTGTACCGCCAGTGTTTTGTTTAGGTCAGAATTTGTCAATGTCCACCAAAATCAACGAAAGTGCTGGGATTGCTAATTTAAGTAGGGTTGGTTGGTTAGATTTTATGGCATATCAACCCTTGTGGCATTATTTTATGCTGAACACATTCTGTTTTATTCATTCTTGATGGGTATTCAAAAATTTTAAAAAACATTTTTTTAAACTCGTTTTTCCTATTAAACCCATAAATGGAACTGTAACAGGTACTACCACTCTGGGGCAGAGTGGACCTGGGAGTAATGGCAATAAAGGGGCACTCCACACTTCCCAAACCTCCAGAATCGGAACCTCACCATTAGATGCAGTTTAAAATCATACCCAGCACACCAAGACCCTCAGCAACTGTCATCTAGCACATATATGGTAAAAAGGTTTAAGGGTTTGCCATAAGGGCAATAGTCAGGACTATCATATAGGTACTAGGGCGTGACGTGACTAGCCAACTGATCGGACGGGGCCTCTGTGACCGCCCTTCTAGCCTAAGTAAATGCCAAAATGGAGTGTTGCATGTCACTGACTGCTCAGTCACCAGGATTCTATCCTTAAGCATCACAGGTTGCCACCCAGTTTAACATCATACTCAGGACACCAACACCCTCAGCCACCGTCATCTAGCACATATATGGTAAAAAGGTTTAGGGGTTTGCCATAAGGGAAATAGGGTCAAGACTATCACTGGGGCAGAGTGGACCTAGGAGTAATGGCGATGAAGGGGCACTCCACACTTCCCAAACCTCCAGAATCAGAACCTCACCATTAGATGCAGTTTAACATCATACCCAGGACACCAGACCCTCATCTAGTACATACATGATAAAAAAGTTTAGGGGTTTGCCATAAGGGAAATAGGGTCAGGACTATTATAGATACTAGGGCTTGATATGACCAGCCGACTGATCCGCTAGTCTCTGGGACTGGCCGTCTAGCCTAAATAAATACCAAAGTGGAGTGTTGCATGTCACTGACTGCTCAGCCACCAGGATTCTATCCTTAAGCATCACAGGTTGCCATCATACTCAGGGCACCAACACCCTCAGCCACCGTCATCTAGCACATATATGGTAAAAAGGTTTAGGGGTTTGCCATAAGGAAAATAGGGTCAGGACTATCATATAGGTACTAGGGCTTGATATGACCAGCCGACTGATCAGCTAGTCTCTGTGACCACCCGTCTAGCCTAAATAACTGCCAAAGTGGAGTGATGCATGTCACTGACTGCTCAGCCACCAGGATTCTATCCTCAAGCATCACAGGTTGCCAACCATGGCCAATAGGTGGCCTCATTGGGGATATAGAGACAGGTGGTGAGAAAGAGTCAGCAGAACTTGATGATTAAGCTTTTATCATAACATCATTGCATGGCTTAGTAAACTTGATAGCATTTCAGAAAATTAAATATATATATAAAGACTAATTTCCTGTGTGTACCAATCCATTACGTAACGTCAGGAAGTAACAACTTCACAAGTTGACTCGGAAAGAAATCTAAGAAGTTTTAAATTTGACATTTTAAAGTCGTCCTCACTCAACGTTGAAAGTCACTTTCTAAATAACACAAACTAAAAAGGAAGTAATACATTTTTGATACCAAGCAAAAACTTTAGGGAAATTTAGGAAAAATCTCCCAACACAATGGAAACGAAAAAGTAAAACAAATTAGTCTAGATCAGGGATCAAACTTTTTTCACGGTGGGCTGGATAAGTGAAAAAATAACAAGTGCAGGCCACATTATTATTGTGTTCAATACTTGCTAGCCAGAACGAAAGCTCTGAGAAAAAATGTAAAACAAAATTTATCTATCCATGTTATATTCATGGATGAGTGGCGTAAGAAGCACAAAAACAAATTTAATCAACATAATTATTTTCAAAACATTATCAAAGAATGCTACCTTCAAATATCGTCGACAGGCCTGAAAAAATGCCTCCATGGGCCAGATCCGGCCAGCAGGCCATGGTTTGGTGGCCCCTGGTCTAGATTCAATATATATACATACGCATACATACATATATATATATATATATTATATATATATTACACACACAAGCCGCCAGAGTACTTTGTTATTCAAAATGACTTGATTCGGTATCAAATGACCCAAAAGGGTTGATATGCCTTAAAACAAAACCAACCAACCAAACTTAAAACTGAACCTAAGCAGTAATGAGCCTGTTCAATATATAGTGACCACTTAAGCAACAGCGAGTAGTGTATGCAACCCGAGTCCTTTGTTCATCAAAATGACTTGATTCAGCAACAAAGGGTTGATATGCCTTAAAACAAAATAACAAACCAACCATCAAAGAAAAGACAAAGAAAATTCCTTTTTAAAGAATTTAAACAAAATTTAAAATTCAGATTCTCTTGCCTCACTGCAAATGAATTACGTTTACTTACATAGTAGCCACCATCTGAGATTAGCTTTTAGTTATTGAGGTAATTCCCAATGTCTATTGTAAATAGATGGCTTTTAAAAGAAAAGTCTTTATCTTAAAAGCTATTAGAGTTGTAACAATGAGTAAAGTGTATATGGATAAAAGAATAAAAAAAGTTTTAATCCATCCAGTCAGGTTTTAATCTGGTCAACTGAATAGATACAAACTAGGCATGTTAATCTTGTTCATAATAGGGTTATATATGGTGGGTGGAAAAGATCATAAGCATGATTTATATAAACCATTCAGCAGTAGAAAAAGAAGGTTTCAAAGCAAAATAACACCTAAACATTGACAGAAGTAAGACTAATATATATATATATATATATATATATATATATATATATATATATATAAGAGATTTATCCAAAACTTGGTAGTAAGGGATGATTCTATGTAATTTCTAAGATACAATGTATTAATATTGTATGATCCAGTATGTATAAATACAGCGAATCTTTAATTCACTAAAGAGAGCTCAATGTATAATAAACTTTTTAGATTATATACAGAGCAATATTTATCATAGAAAGGAAGGAAGAACTCAACACCGTAATTCCATAATAAATTTATTGCGACCAAAATTGGGGCCTGTATAAATCTAAGTTGATTTAATATAGCTCCCCAAAATTCAGTCTCATCAGATGGGGATCAATTTACTTTTGAATTGCACTTCTCAAAAAACAAATTCAAACAAATACAAAAAAATAAAATTTTTTTTAACAATATAAGATTGTCACCATGGTGACAGGAAGTCGAATGAGAAAAAAGAGATACATCTCAAGTTTTGCTTCTTAGGGGTATGGTCAGACAGACAAAGACAGAAAAAAAAAACAGAATATTATATTAAAATATAAATAAAGAAGTAAATATATATATATATATATATATATATATATATATATATATATATATATATATATATATATATATATATAAAAAAGAGGGTTTGAGAGGCAAACATTATTCCAGTGACGAGGAAGTGAAATCTGAACTGAAGAAGTGGCTCAAAGACAAGTCAACAGAATTCTACAGGGCAGTGATACATGCTCTCATTCGAAGGTGGAATATTGCTATTGAGAGAAACAGCGGAATAATAGTAATCCACAGAGGAGCAGCTTCATTTTGATGTATGATATATGTTCCTGTATTGGTAATTATACCTATCCTAAACAAAATGGCATTACTTTTTGATTCACCCTCATATATATAAAAAACAGGAAGTGTTCTATATATTAAGCAATGAATATGATCAGAATCATATTTCTAGGGCTATTTATAGATCTTGGTATATAATCAAGTTCACTGTCCAATTATTAAAGATTACATTATTGTTTGGTTGTCACAATTCCTCATAATAAGCTAAGGGCTGATCCTAATTATCTATAAGGATTATCTTTAAAACCCTACAATTTATCACAGTCTTATTAATTCTTTTTCCTTTTTTCTTTTAGATATTCTAAGCCTTGCATGTATTATAATCACGATTCTCATTTTGTCAAAAAGGATCAGTATAGAGTCAAGAAACAAACCTAGTCACACTTTCCTTCTGAGAAATGATTCAGGTGATTTTGTTGTTTGGTTCGATTTTATGGCATGTCAACCATTGTTGGGTTATTTTATGCCAAAGAAGTTTTGTTTTATTTATTTTTGTAGGGTATTTAATGTTTTTTTCCAAAGTCATGTTTTAAACATTTTTATAAAAACTTTACAAAAAACCTTTTTAATCTATTTAGTTATTTACTAAGTTTAGCGGAGATGCGGCACAAGGCCAGAATGGGGCACCCAGTGAGAATCAAACTCACTAACAATGGTTTGCGAATCTAACTTGCTAACCATTACACCACACGAGTATTTAACCCATAGATGGGACCCTAAATGTACTACTACTTTGGGTCAGAGTGGATCTGGGAGTAATGGTGATGAATAGTTATTCAACACTCTTGGTTGGTTGATTGATTGGATGGATTTTACAGCATGTCAACCCTTGTTGGGTTATTTTATGCCAAAGATGCTTTTGTTTTATTTATTTTTGTAGGGTATTTAATGTTTTTTTCCCAAAGTCATGTTTTAAACATTTTTATAAAAACTTTACAAAAAACTTTTTTAATCTAGTTATTTACTAAGCTTAGCTGAGATGCGGCACAAGCCATAGCCTAAGCTTAGCTTAGATGCAGCACAAGGCCAGAATGGGGCACCCAGTGAGAATCAAACTCACTAACAATGGTTTGCGAATCTAACTTGCTAACCATTACACCACACAAGTATTTAACCCATAGATGGGACCCTAAAATGTACTACTACTCTGGGTCAGAGTGGACCTGGGAGTAATGGTGATGAATAGGTATTCAACACTCTTAAAAGCCAGAGATGCTGATAGTACGCATCCTATGTCCCTGATGCACAAAAATTAAAAAAAGACAGTAAAATCACATCCATGCATCCCAGTGGGGTTTTTTTTCTCCCGTCACCATTTCAAGCTAACTGTAAATACATTTCAATAGTTTCTTAGCAACGAATTACACAGGATAGGTTACAAGTTAGGAGTTAGATGGCTTTAATTAGGACCCATAAATTTTCCCGGGGACTCATTAAACCAAATATGTTCATCCCAAGATGAACTAAACTAAAAAGCTATCAGCATCACTGAAAGGTAAGCTTAAATATTAAAATTGTTAATTGTTTGAAAAGTATTATAAAAGTTAAATGAAATTTAATATGTACCAAGCACATAAAGTGTCATTTTGGGCCTTCGTTCAATCAAGTGCTCTCTGCAGAAGCTAACTTAATTGCCACTTATAGGCAGCTTTTTTCTTTTTTTTTTTTTTTTTGAGGCGCGTGGTCTAATGGTTAGAGTCGTAGAAAATGGACTCGTCAACTTGAGTTCAATTCCTGGACGAAGCTGTTGGAATTTCACATGGCGTTAATACCCTTGGGAAAGGTATGAATCCAATTCTCCCTCCAGCTATGGATAAATAGCAGGGCAGACTGGACTCTTTAACCATGGCTAGGTAACCAGTCTAGGAGAAGAAAAAACTCTGAATTCAAACCTGTTAAACTCCGCTTAAGAAATTGACCTTGTGTCGCATCCTGCTCGAGCGGAGGGGTTGGTAAATATATATAGGCAGCTTTTAAGCAAATAATATATATTTGAACACTGTTTAAACAGGAAAATTAATCGTTGACCAATCCTTAAATGATTAGCTGACCTGTACTCAGGAGGGAAAAAAGAATGCTATATAAAAATAACCAAGTCAACTACACTCCTTTGAAAAAGGAAAAGAAGAAAAAAAGAAAAAAAAGAAGAAAAAAAAAAACAGAAAAGGAAGTCTTTCTTTTTAATCCCCACACATCAGCCCATTTATTACTACAAATGTATTACCAATATTTATAGAAATAACAATATCATTTTGTCAATGAGTTGTATAAAAAGGTCAAGTAGATATACTTGACCCTCCTTTGAATTGGTCAAGTGACGTTCTTTAGGTTTCCTGCATTTTAAGACAAAAAACAGAGGCTAAGAACAATTGACACTAAATAAAGGAAAGATAACTGTTAAAAACTTTAATAAAATAAAATCTAAAAAAGATTTAAATAATTTTTAAGACAGTCTATTAAAAAAAAAAAAAAAAAAAAAAAAAAAGTAAAGTCTCAGCCAGACAGCGAGGGAGTCTATCACCTTTTCACTAGCACTAGACCAAGGAGATTGTTTGGGCGTCTGAGGTGGAGCGCCACTCCTATCATCAACTCCCCACTTTACCCGATATATCCATGTGCTACTGATACGCTGAGTAGGCGAGGGCCGGAATCGAACCAGGAAACTTGTGCTTCCCAGCCGGACATTCTACTGACTGAGCTTAGTCTATAATGGTATAGACTATAAATAAAGTTAGTTAAAACCTAACATCCTTTAATAAAATATAATCTAAAAAAGTTACATTAATTAAAGTAATTTTTAAGATATTAGTTAGTCTATACCAGAGTTTTTCAACCTTTTTCATCTCACGACACAGTGAGCTGAGCAATAAATTGATTGAGGTACACCATTAGTATATAAACATAATTATTTTATCATTTAAATTTAAAAAGAAAAGGAATACTGAAAATGTGCTACAAGTGTAGCATAATTAAAAAAAAATATCAAAGTAGTAGAATAAAAAATATAAGAGGATGATCAACCGTCCTCAACACCCACGGAAGCTTCAAGGTACACTAGTGTGCCATGGCACAACGGTTGAAAAACTCTGGTGTATACCATCAGTTCTCAACCAGGTGTCATATCCCCACTGAAACCATATAACATTTTTTTCTTTTTTTTTTCTTTGGGGGTGGGGGGGTCCTGCCAATAGGGTGAGTAGGCCTTTTGAGTGCTAATCTAGTTTCAACATTTTTCAAAAATTATTTAGAACTAGAAGTGGCTACCCAGCATCACCTGGATAGAGAGAGGGATAAAAAGTTAGTCTAGCAGATCCATTATTACTAGTTGAATCCTCGGATGCCTCAGAAAAATCCCCAACATAAAAAAGACCTGGTGGGACATAAGGAATTTTCCCCCGAAATATGAATAAAATCTTTATTATTTTTGCACAAAAAGCAAGCTCTGGTGATAGTGAATGTGTGTGTGTATATATATATATTTACTTTGTCATTAATTGTTTTATTTTTGTAGTTTCATCCGGACATACATACACACTACTGTCCTTTATATATGTATAGATATAGATTGATAACTTCAAAATTAAAATTTGCTAATAACATTCATCAATAATTTCAACAAATTATTAAGCCTCTTCTCAAAAATTCAGAGAAATAGTGTAGATAACAATAAAGATGAGGAAAATAGTCCGAATAATTCAAATAATCCAAATTATCAAGCCTCTTCTCAAAAATTCAGAGAAATAGTGTAGATAACAATAAAGATGAGGACAATAGTCCGAATAATTAAAATAATCCTAATTATCAAGCCTCTTCTCAATAATTCAGAGAAATAGTGTAGATAACAATAAAGATAAGGACAATAGTCTGAATAATCCAAATAATACTAATTATCAAGCCTCATCTAAAAAATTCAGAGAAATAGTGTAGATAACAATAAAGATGAGGACAATAGTCCGAATAATTAAAATAATCCAAATTATCAAACCTCATCTCAAAAAAAAATATATAGATTGATAACTTCAAAATTAAAATTGGCTTAATAACATCATCATCAACAATTTAAAAAAAAAAAAAAAAAAAAAAAAAAAAAAAAAATGCATGAAATTAGACAAATGATGTACAACAGTATAGCGATATAAGATATCATGACTCAATTTAGTCTATGTTGTCTATTAAAACATTTTTTGGCTGGTGCATACTGCAACCACACCTAAGTATATCCTGCATTCAGATGTAACCAGGAAAATGTAAGTTAAAAAAAAAGATAACAAAAAGGATATAAAGATATACGTATCTAAAAATTCTTATAGCATTTTTATTTTTATCTTTATTTCTTCTATATCCTTTCAAATATTTTGTCTAATTCTGTGAGAAAATATTAAAGAATGAATAGGAAGGATATAAAAGCCACAAGGTCTTTATTCTTTCATATAAACCAGCTATAAAAAAGCATGCGGTGTAATGGTTAAAGTCATGGGAAATGGACTCGTCGCCCCGAGTTCAAATCCTGGATGTGGTAATTGCATTTCACTTAGCGCTAATACCCTTGGGAAAGGTATGAATCCTACTCTCTCTCCAGCTATGGATAAATAGTACGGCAGACTGGGCTCTTTAACCTTGGTTAGGCAACCGGTCTAGGAGAAGGAAAACTCTGAATTCAAACCTGTTAAACTCCGCTTAAGAAATTGACCTTGTGTCACATCCTGCTCGTGCGGAGGGGTTGGTAAATATATATAAACCAGTTATAAAGTAATGGAAAATCCAAGTTAAGAAATAACAAAAAGAATACGCACAAAGATATAGAAATTATCTTTATTGCATTACTTGGATTATTCGGACTATTGTCCTCATCTTTATTGTTATCTGTGTAACATTTCTGCCGATGTGCCCTCCGGCCTTCTTGAACTCAGGAACCTTCTTGTGATAATCAGGAGCCACCACAGAACTTTGAACCCAACCCTTTATGCAATCCACGGGGTATCCTGTTCTCATTCCGCTAACCCTAGCTGGGTACAAGTTTTAAGCTGTGTTAATCATTATTCTATATAGCTGTCGCCTCTGACTATGTGGGCAGTCAGTCTAAGAGAAAGACTAGATAATCCAAAATCCAAGAGTAGATTGATCATAGCTGAATGTTCCCATACTTGTGACCTGGTGTCACATTCACCTTGTAGTGAACAGGTTAGGTAATTACCGAGAGTGTCCTATCATGATATAACGTTTAGCAAGTTAGTCTAACTGATCCAGTACTACTGAATAGCGAGATTGATCCTTGCTGTATACCCATACTTGCAACCTTGTATCACATCCCGTAGCGAACGGGTTGAGTAAAAAAGGGCATCCCATCATGGTAATCTCAGATTCATTAGTACTGAATAGCTAGTTCGATCCTTGCTGGATGCCGCATCTTGCAGCCTTGTCACATCCTACCCATGAAAACAGGTTGGGTGAAAACGACATCCCATTGTAATGTAATGGTTAGCAAGCTAGTCTCACAGATCCATTAGTACTGAATACCTGTTCTATCCTCGGTGGATACCACATACTTGCAAGCTTGTGTCACATCCCACCTGTAGCAAATAAGTTGGGTAATTAACCCCCCCCCCCCCAAAAAAATTTTTTTTATCTATTTATTAGTGCATTAAAAAAAATTATTTATTTATGTTAGGAAAGCAGTATAAAATAAAATTATGTTGAGTCTTATCGATTTCAAAGTAACTTTATCATCAGAGACATTTTCAGAAATGGACGCGTTCGTGTCTTTTTTTTTTAAGGTTCATGATAGCCGTTGTTCAATCAATTTCAATTTTATTCTTTTTATCTATTTATTTATTTATGTATTTATTGAACAACGGCTATCACGACCCTTCTGAGTGGCGTTATAAAAAAATAAAAACCAAACTTACAAAAAAAAAAAAAAAAAAAAAAAAAAAACGACAAAAGAAAATTTCTGAAAATGTCTCTGATGATAAAGTTACTTTGAAATTGATAAGACTGAACATCATTTTATTTTATATGCATTATAATTGCTTTCCTAACATAAATAAATAATAACATACTTAACAATGCAACAAGCAAATTACCAAATATTATTATTAAAAAAAATGTCAAGAGTAATGAGCAATATAACCTTTTTTTAAGATTGTGAAATCTTAACATTTAAAACAATCTTTTTTTAAATCTGATTGACACATTCCATTCTTACAATCCTTAGGTGCAATTAAATGAGCTGTTATTTAGGAGTGGGTTTGAAGAAGCCTATAGCAGGAAGTACTAAGCTTATTGTTTTTTCTATGACGACACATTGTGTGACAACTTCAGCTTACAAAGGTTTAATGTGTGTTTTTATGTGTAGGTGTTTTTTTGCGATGGCTCTGTTTTTACTGGCTGATAAACGGTCACAAGAAAAATATTGTTTACAAAATTCTATTTTTGGTACTTGATGCTTTGATACCTAAAACTTTTTAAGTGGGAATTACTGGTGTGTGTGTGGGGGGGGGGAATAGTCATCTGGCCAGGGCTGTGGAGTCTGAACACAAAACAGCCCAACACTCCATTTTGGTCTTTACTTTGGCTAGACGGTCGGTCAGAAAGGCCCCTTCCAATCAATCGTATGGTTACATCTAGCCCTAGCACCTATAGGATTGTCCCAGCTCTATTGCCCTTATGACAACCCCCAACCTTTTTTATGTTATGATTCTTTGATACCTAACACTTTTTAAGTGTGAATTCTGTACTATATATTCTTGGAAAAGAAATAGAGATCTGGCCAGGGCTGTGGGATCGGAACACAAAACCTTAGACGCCAACTCCTCTTTTTTTATCATCTCCAACTCCAATTCCTGTAATTAAGTGATTATAGCCGACAAATCTTATAAAGCTTATACATACGCTCCTAACTTGAATAAACCTATATCTTTATTACAGAAAGCGATGTTAACACTCGAATAGGAAAGGCATGGTTGGCCACTAACAAATTATCAGTCATATGGAAATCCGATCTCCCCGACAAGCTAAAGAGACGATTCTTCCAGGCTGTGGTTGTATCGGTGCTGCTGTATGGCTGTACCACCTGGACCCTAACAAAACGCCTTGAGAATAAGCTAGATGGGAGCTGCACCAGAATGCTGTGAGCGGTCCTGAATAAGTCGTGGAAGCAGCACCCCACAAAAAAGCAACTGTATGGCCACCAACCCCCCATCTCACAAACCATACAAGTAAGACGGGTTAGGCATGCAGGACACTGCTGGAGAAACAAGGACGAGATCATAAGCGACATACTATTATGGAAGCCAGCACATGGACACGCTAATGTGGGCCACCCAGTCAGGACCTACATTGACCAACTATGTATGGATGCTGGCTGGAGGAACTCCCAGAGTCGATGAATGATAGGGAAGGTTGGCGAGAGATTGTCATGGATATCCGTGCAAACTGCGCGACATGATGATGATATCATACTTATTCATTCTTCATTATTTTCTAACAGAATTAGACAAAATCTTTGAAAGTATATTGAAGAAATAAAAATAAAAAAGCTATAATGTAAGATTTTTTACATATATACAGAGATGCTGATAGGTATGCATCCTGCGTCACTGACACATAACAATCTAAAGGGACACAGAAAAATCCTATCAAGGTGTCCCAGTGTTTTGTTTTTTTTGTCCCCCTCCCCCCATTCAACTGTAAATATACCTCAATATTTTCTTGGAAATGAATTAGATTATACGGGATACAAGGTAGGGGTTAGACGGCTTTATTTGTTCATAAATGAAAACACTAATTTATTTAATAAATTGAAATGCATACAGTATATATACTAGCAACAGAAAACACCCTCCGGGCATCGTAAAAATTAATTTTTGAAAGACATTGCCTGAGAGGGTGGGAGTTAAAAATTAAATGTCAGAGGGTTTGTATCATAAGTAAGCAAAATCCTCATATTCATTAAAGGAGTAAAAACAATTTGAAATGAAAACTGAGCCCCGTCCCTCTCAAATAAAATGTTGCGTGCATGTAATAATCAAACAATTATTTTGAATATTTTCCACATCAATTTTAGACAAAATTCTAAGTATTTATTTATTTGTAAACTTTTTAGTTAAGTTCTTTTTACTGTAAAAAAAAAAAAAAAAATTTTTTTAAAAAAGATGAGTAAAAAAAAAAAGGACGAGAGTAAAAAACAATTTTAAAAATTGCTTACTCAAATTTTGGGTGTACATAGCATAAGAATATTGTGACATGAGCTATGACATGGTTTTTGTTACAGACAAAAATACAGACAATTTCCATTATTAATAGAGATATACCTAAGAGCATTAGCTATGTAAAATTCAAATCATCCAGGATTTGAACTCTGGTCGTTTCCTACAATAATAACCATTACAGCACAAGCCCCTCCTCACCAGTTTGTAGATCCACAAGGACAGTAAGAGGTTACTACTTTCTATCACTAAATAATAACCAATACTTCTCTTAATAAATTGTTACATAACATTTACAAGTAGAACAGATAGTAATATATTACAAATACCAAAAATAAACAAAACGCTTACATCTGGAAGAAAAATGCTAAATCTTAACAAGTCTTTCATTATAAGTATGTGTGTTTATAGTATCCCCCCCCCCCCAGTGTTCATCTTAAGGACTCACCCCAATTCCGACTTACCAAAAAAACAAGATTAGCTTTAGGCCTGTTAAGTGAAGGGTATATTCACAAGATTTATTTTTGGAAAGCAAGGGGAGGAGGGAATCTTTGATGCTTGAAAATATGTTATATCTCACAGTAGTTCTTTCTAAACAAATAATTGGCTTCTAATCACTTACTTTTCGGAGATTAAAAGAAGAAAAACACAGCATTATGCAAGAAGCAAAGTTTATTGCATTCCACATGAACAAGGACATGTAGATAAATATATAATGATGTTGCTTTTTATCAATTTAGACACACACATTATATATACTAGCAAATATATGCACCCTCCGGGTGCAAGTATTTAAGTTTAAATGTAATAAAATATTAGATTAAATCAGAAAGGCTAATGAAACTAATTAAGAATTCAAATAAAAAGATTTGAAACGGAGGGGGTATAATCGGAAAATAGAACAACTGAAACTTACTCTTTCATCACTTCCGTTTTTCAATGCTAAATTTTCCTAATTTAACTATTTAGTTAAAATAGGAAGTAAAGAATAAAATTACAGTTATTTGTTCTTGTTAATGAATTTCTTTTAGAATTTATTGAAGAGATTTTTACTCATATTCATTAAGATAAAACCAAACAATTAGAAATCAATAATACCAAGCACATTTTTATTAAAATCAGTTTTTTTTAATATCAATATGCAAATTAGCTTTACGTTTACACTGAAAACTGGTATTTTGTTGTATATATAAATACAATTGCATGTTATTTGTATTTAGGTAAGGCCAACAGTATTAATAATGTCAAACAGTTTTATTATTAATTGCGGTTTAAATAGAAATAGAATCATGAAGAATGTGATGTAAATAACTAAGGGAATTGTGACTTGAGTAGTAATATAGTTTCGGTTACAGACAGAAAAACACACAATCTCCATTATAATAAGATATATATATATTTGCTCTACTAATGTATTGAGCACTTTATATTTGTTATATCGCTGTCTTATCATTGTGAAACTTGAATCAACTAACCATTGTGACCATTTTCACCCGTAAGTGACTTTTCCCACAAATACCACATATACATATACATATATATGATAAAGGAAATGACTTACAAGGAAAAAATATTGAGTTAATCGCAATATTGATGGTTCATACAAGTATTAACCAGATAAGTCAGTGTTATAACAAATATAAAGTGTTCCATACATTATTAGAGCGGATTTAGTATTACAGTGTGCGTGTGTGCGTAGTATATAAAGTAAAATAGTTAAGTTATTGGGGTGGCCTAAAGTCAGTATTAGCCAGGCAGTGAGAGAGTATATCCCCCTTTCACTATCACTAGACCAAGGAGATTGCTTTTGTGTCTAAGGCAGAGCACCATACCAAACATCAGCTCCTCACTTTACCGCACCAGTCCCTGCGCTACTCGTATGCTGAGTTGGCAAGAACCAGTATCGAACCAGGAACCTTTTGGTCAGACGCTTTACCAAGCAATCCACAAGAATAAGGACAGTTGTCTTGTGAAAAGTAGGAGTGCTACACCAACCAGCAGCTCCTCACTTTACCACACAGATTCCTCTGCTAATCATACGCTGAGTTGGTGAAAACCAGTATAGGTTTGTTTGTTGTTGTTTTTTGTTTTTTAAGTAGGATACAATTTTTTTTTTTAATTTCTATGGACAGTACAACAGTTTAAGAATTTCAATCCTAAATAAAATTTTTAAAAAACTCTCATATATATATATATATATATATATATATATATATATATTTTAATTAGGACACAAATTTTTAAACATTTCTATGGACAGTGAAATTGTTTAAAAATTTCAAAAAAAAAATAAATAAAATAAAAATAAAAATTTTTTTATTTTTTTTAATTTTAATATCCAGTAATTTAACATTCAGAATCCTATAACATGATTAAATGTATTATTTTTCTGACCTCCCACCTGACCAGATTAACAAAATCCTTTTTTATATGAGAAGCTATGCAAAAAAAAATAAAGCTCATGCAATGACCAGTATGAAAAAAAAAAAAAAATTTATTTAAATAAAGATACCATAATGCAATAACCAAATTTTATTGCAATTCACATGAACAAGGCCATAATCATGTTTTGGGGGGTTCTGAATGTTAATTATATCAAAAACATTTCTCCAAAATATGTTAGAAGAAAAAAACTAAACTCCAGAAATTTAGCATTTAGAAATTTGATTCTTGTTTAATATTGTTATCTCAAAACCAAGCGATTCAAAGCCATCTACAAGTTTGTTCAAATACTTATGAACTGTACTATATATCTTTCCAAGAAAAAGAAAGTTTATCCCATAAGATTTTTTTTTTTTTTTTTTTTTAAAGATTTCAAATTGGTACAGAATAAGAAATGGTTCCTGACTTGTTCTGCATGAATTAAATTAAAAAAGAGAAAAAAAAAAAAAAAAAAAAAAAAAAAGAGAGAGAAGAGAAAAAAAAAAAAAAAAAAAAAGAGAGAAAAAAAAAAAAAGAAAGAAGAGAGAAAAAAAAAAAAAAAGAAGAAGAAAAAAAAAGAGAAAAAAAAAAAAAGAGAGAGAAAAAAAAAAGAGAAAAAAAAAGAGAAAAAAAAAAAGAGAGAGAAAAAAAGATAAAGAAAAAGAAAGAAAAAGAAACTTACTTTTCTCCTTGATTTGCTTCGAAACTTTCTTTTCTAAATTCAACCAGTACTGAAAACAAAACAAAAATAGATCATAAGTTTCAAAACATTAAAAAAAATTTAAAAATCATTTTTTTCTTCTTTTTTGTTAAATGAAAAGAACAAATTTATTCATGCTTAAAATGTTCATTCTATTCAAAATCCTGTTGCTGACCTTCAAATGTAATACAATACATTCTTGTTTAGTTTAGGGTGAATTTCATTTATTGTTGTAAATGTATTTTATGACAACAATTTTTGTTACTTTTATATAGTCATTTATGACTAGAAAATGCAAGCAGGGACTCAAAGCCAAGTCTATATTTAACTACATTCGGGGGGGGGGATATGTGACAGTGTGTGTGTGTACATATATACATATACATACACACACATTATATATATATATATATATATATATATATATATATATATATATTATATATTAGGCATTTGTAACATCTTCACCTGACAATTGCTATCGCGTGAAGCCAATATGCTCGTGAATGTTCCTTTGTCACCAAATAGATATGTAAAATCTTTTTATATATATATATATATATATATATATATATATATATATATATATATATATATATATACACACACACACATTAACGCTTACCCACCCACTTGACCTCTTCTATCCACCTGCCACACTTCCCCTTCTATAAAACACTTGTATGATAACCTGATAATTTAGTAAAACGACTGATGATGCCGAGCTCAATGCTCTAGCGAAATATATCCTACATACTTTTGTTCTTGTGTTCCTCACATCTCCACCACATTCTGTCAGATTCATTCCAATCCTCTTTCCACACACACACACACATACATATATATATATATATATCTTATTATAATGGAGATTGTGTGCTTTTCTGTCTGTAACCGAAACTATATCACTACTTAAGTCACAATTCCCTTTGTTATTTACGTCACATTCTCCATAATTTTATTTTTTATCTAAACCTCAATTTCTAATAAAATCGTATTACATTATTAATACTGTTAATCATATCTACAAATGAATAATATGCAATTGTATTTATATATAGACTAAAATAGCATTTTACAGTGTGAACAGGAAGGCTAATTTGCATATTGAAATTAAAAATTTGATTTTAATAAATATGTGCTTAGTATTATTGATTTTTAATTGTTTGATTTTATCTTAATGAATATGATAAAAAATCTCATCAATAAATCTTAAAAGAAATCGATTAACGTGAAGAAATAATTCTGATTTTATTCTTTACTTCCTATTTTAACTAAGTTATCAAATTAGGAAAATTTAACAATGAAAGACGAGAGTGATAGAAGAATAAGTTTCAGTTGTTCTATTTTTCGATTATGCACCCCTCTGTTTCCAATCATTTTATCTGCATTCTTATTTAGTTTCATTAGCTTTTCTAATTTAATATACTTTATTACATTAAACTTAAATACTTGCACCCGGAGGGTGCATATATTTGCTAGTATATATAACAAATGTAAGATAATCCAGTTGACTGGTAAGTAAGGGATGATTCTATTTGGAATCATTGAAATCTCACTCTATATCCATACTGTATGTTCATGTAGGTGCAAACTTATGAGCTCAATATATCTTATTATAATGGAGATTGTGTGTTTTTCTGTCTGTAACCGAAACTATATTCCTACTCAAGACAATTCTCTTAGTTATTGACATCACATTCTCCATGATTTTATTTTTATCTAAACCTCAATTATTAATAAAATTGTCTTACATTATTAATACTGTTAACTATGTCTACATACTAACAACATGCAATTATATTTATATATACAACAAAATAGCGCTTTACAATGTGAACGGGAAGGCTAATTTGCATATTAATATTAAAAAATCGAATTTAATAAATATGTGCTTAGTATTATTGATTTCTAACTGTTTGGTTTTATTTTAATGAATATAAGCAAAAATCTCTTCAATGAATCTTAAATGAAATCTATTAACAAGATAAAATAACTGTCATTTTATTCTTCACTTCCTCTTAACTAAATACTTAAATTAGAAAAAATAACAATGAAAGACGAGAGTGATGGAAGAGTAAGTTTCAGTTGTTCCATTTTTTATTATACTCCCTCTGTTTCAAATCTTTTATTATACTCCCTCTGTTTCAAATCTTTTTATCTGTATTCTTATTTAGTTTCATTAGCCTTTCTAATTTAATACAATATTTTATTACATTAAAACTTAAATACTTGCACACGGCGGGTGCATATATTTGCTAGTAACAACTAATAAATTAATTATATACAGAGCAATATTTAACTTTCAATGAAAGAAAAACTTAAACCGTCATTTGACTATAATTGGTTATATTATTATAGTCTAATGATGGTTTGTTAAGTTTTTCTTTCTTTGAAAATCAATTCCATCACACAAGTAGGATGTGACAAAAGGTTAATTTCTTAAGCAGAGTTTAACAGGTTTGAATTCAAACTTTTCCTTCTAGATTGGTTGCCTACCAAGGTTAAAAAGCCAAGTCTGCCCTCCTAATTACTTATATCTGGAGCAAGAATGGTTGGATTCATGCCTTTCCCAAGGGTATTTGGCACTATGTGAAATGCAAACAGCCTTATCCAGGATTTGAACTGGTCATCGTCTCCATTTCCTATGACAATAACCATTGCGCTCCCATGGTCTACGTATAGTATAGCCACCTAGACGTGGTCTACACAATTCTCAAAATAAATACTTTGTCATTCATTATTTAAGGGTTACATATAACGTGAATTCTATTAATGTTTGCAATAATGATTTTAAGAAGAGTGTTTGTTTTATGGCATATCAACCTCAGTGGGTCATTTAATACCGACAAATTTTCAAAATAAATTCATTCTTGATGGGTACTCAATTTTTTTATAAACATTTTTTTCTATTTAACCCATATATAAGACCCTAACAGCTACTACTGAAACAGGGAGCAATGGTAATGAAGGGGTGCTCCACATTCCCCAAACCTCCAGAACTTGAACCTCACTATCAGATAGAGTTTAACATCATTCCCAGGACAGCCACCACCTTCTAGCCCCCATATGATAAAGGGGTTGGGGCAATCATATAGGTGCTAGGGCTTGACATGACCAGCAGATTTAATGGAGGGGGCCTCTCCACCTGCCTGTCTAGTCTATCTAAGGGTCTAAGTGAAGTGTTGCATGTCATGGACCGCTTATCCACCAGGATTTTGTCCTGAAGTATGATGGGTTGCCACACACAGCCAACAGGTGGCCTTATTGGGGGAGGGGGCTTACCCCTCTGCAGAGGTGCAGTTAGTGTATTCTAAAGTCCCAGCTGACAGGGCTGGGAGTGGTTGGGTAAATAATGACCTAAATGTGACCAGTGGTTACAACAATTGAAACCTTTGTTATTATGACAATAACAACCACCATCACCAGGAAGCTAAGGACATCTATATCATATTTCTTCAGTTGTTCATCCATTCCACCAATGCTGCCATATTTGGCTCTATTTCAACAAAAAATTTTCAGGAATTCTTAAGGTCATCCCTAAAAAGGTTTTACACTGTAGTTCACTAAGATTTGATTTTTTTTGCTTCCTAAAATGAAAATTATTACATTTGTCTGCCCAGGTCTGGCCGGAAAACTAACTTCACAGAATATCATTACATAGAAATAAACACTTTATCAAAGGGCCATTAAAAAAAAAAAAAAAAAAAAAAAAAAAAAAAAAAAAAAAAAAAAAAGAAATGGTGAGGGAACAAAACAAAAAAACATTGGGACGCATGGATATGATTTTACTGCATCCTTTTAGATTTTTGTGCGTCAGGGATGCAGGACGCGTACCTATCAGCATCTCTGCTTCCTAATATATAACAAAAGTTTTGTTCCAGTCAGGTTTATGTACTAATAGCCACATCTCATACTTCTACACGGTGATGCTGATAGCTTTTTGATTTAGTGTGTCCTAGGATGCACACATTTTCTTTGAAGGAGTCCCTGGGAAAATTTATGGGTCCCAACTAAAGCCATCTAACTACTACCTTGTAACGTACCCGGTGTAATTCATTTCTAAGAAATTATTGAAATGTATTTGCAGTTAGCCTGAAATAGTGAGAAGAAAAACAAAAAACCCTGGGACACATGGATACTATTTTTACTGCATCCTGTTAGATTTTATAGTCAGGGATGCTGGACGCGTACCTATCAGCATCTCTGCTTCCTAATATATAACAAAAGGTTTGTTCCAGTTAGGTTTATGTACTTATAGCCACATCTCATACTTCTAAAATAATTGACACAAGAGAGCAACAAAATCATATTTTAGTATTATATATATATATATATATATATATATATATATATATATATATATATATATATATATATATATATATATATATACTAGCAAATATATGCACCCTCCGGGTGCAAGTATATAAGTTTTAATGTAATAAAATATTGTATTAAATTAGAAAGGCTAATGAAACTAAATAAGAATACAGATAAAAAGATTTGAAACAGAGGGAGTATAATAAAAGATTTGAAACAGAGAGAGTATAATAAAAAATGGAACAACTGAAACTTACCCTTCCATCACTCTCGTCTTTCATTGTAATTTTTTCTAATTTAAGTATTTAGTTATAAGAGGAAGTAAAGAATAAAATGACAGTTATTTTATCTTGTTAATGGATTTCATTTCAGATTCATTGAAGAGATTTTTGCTTATATTCATTAAAATAAAACCAAACAGTTAGAAATCAATTATACTAAGCACATATTTATTAAATTTTATTTTTTAATATTAATATGCAAATTAGCCTTCCCGTTCACATTGTAAAGCACTATTTTGTTGTATATATAAATACAATTGCATGTTGTTAGTATGTAGACATAGTTAACAGTATTAATAATGTAAGACAATTTTATTAATAATTAAGGTTTAGATAAAAAATAAAATCATGGAGAATGTGATGTCAATAACTAAGAGAATTGTGACTTGAGTAGGAATATAGTTTCAGTTACAGACAGAAAAACACACAATCTCCATTATAATAAGATATATCTCCAAAGCTTACATAACCAATGTTTACCAGATGAGCAATAATAACCTCATGCTAAAGTTAGATAAAGTAGATAGGTATAGCAACCAAGAGTTGGTATGTTTTTATTAGCCCTACCCTTAAAGCTGGGGGGGGGGGTAAGGAAACACAGTGGTTGTACAAAGTTAATGAGCAACAGGCATCTTCATCCTAAGATTCCTATTAAAAGTTCTGCCATTCCACCTTGGCCTTTGATATATCAGTATTAACAAAATGTATCCTTTTGTTTTGCTTATTTCTGAGAACATTTCTTTTGCTTCATATCCTGCATCTTGACTTAGAACTTGGAAGATACTTCTGATGCCCAGAAGTATCTGGTTTCATTTTATGTATGTGATAAATAGGCATACATAGGTGTATGAGGAGACGATCAGAATATATTTATACATACACTTGTTTGTATATCCATCACCTACATATATGTACATGCTTCTAAGATACATATATATATATATATATATACATATAATATATATATATATGTGTGTGTGCGTGTATGGTTGGCACTAGTATACTAGAAAAAGTAATAGTAATCCAACGTACAGTGTTATTAGAAGAGTGGTCAATATCTGTGATAGAGCGTTAATAGCAATAATTGTTCTAATGATAATAAAAAATGCTAAACCTTATATATATATATATATATATATATATAATATATATATATATACACACACACACACACACACACACATTTGTATATTTCTCACCTACATATATGTGTATGCTTTTAAGATTTATTTATATACGAGGATGAGTCAAAAAGTAATGCATTTTTCAGTTTATCAATAGCATACACATATAGGTGATTGTGAGTTTGTGTGTATATATATATTTTATAAAAAAAGAAGGTCCGCAAAATTTATTATGTTTTCAGAAAAAAATTTTTTTTATTCTTTTTATCTTATGTAAGATAAAAAGAATAACATTTTTTTTCTGAAAACATAATACATTTTGCGGACCTTCTTTTTTATAAAATATTGAATTTTCTCCCGTTGGAACCAGAACAACATTTTATATATATATATATATATATATATATATATACACACATCACATAACTGTGTGTGCATGGTGTTGGGATTATACACACCACAGAGCTTATACATAAGCAGATTATTTACGTGTGTATATAATGAATTTTATGAAGATAAAAACAGGATAATTATCAAGACTCCCAGAAAATCTACCCCTCAGGTTAATATTAAGAGGTTAGAGTTGGTATTATAAATACAAACACTTTGAGCTTCAACTTTCCAATTACAAAAAAAAAAGCCCTGGGGGGAAAATGGTTTCTCGCTATGTAACCTTTAGCTGAATATGTATGGATGAACAAAAAGATAAACTGGCAGATACATAGTAAGGGCCCAGTTTAGCTTTATACTTACATTATAAATCCAGCCGTGCCCTTGCTAAAAACTTTTTAAAAGTTATGGAATGTTTAAAAAATTGTTAAACATTCTTTAATGTCTTTAATAATCCTTAGTAAATGATTATAGCTTCAAATGCCCTGAAGATGATCTAATTAATAGATCGAAACACTGCAGCGTCGGCCAATAAACTCACCACTTAACCCATTTAAATCTGTGTTTTTTCATTTTTCTTAATATACTACATACCGTCAGACTCACTTCCTTTCTTCACAGCTTCATGTATCTATTCTTAATACAAATGGCTTAAAATTATATGGCATCAAGCAGGGCTTGACATTAACGTCGTCCGGGGACGATAAAAATTATTTTTGCTAGGGACGGTAAATTTTTTTCTAAAAGTTAGTACTACATTCCAACAATGGCCATCCAGTGATTGCCCAAATGCAGACCTCAAAATGAGGCTATGGCACCGCAGGTCTATTCTCAAAGCCATGTAATAAATAATGGTGGAGAGAATAGTTTAAAAGGACCGAATTATGTACTACTAACCCTACTCAGGGTAACTTAAAGTAGAAAAATTTTTTTTTTTAGCTCAAAACGCACTAGGAAATGGATTTTTTGTCCAAATATCCAGAATTATCACTGCTTCAGCTTTTCTTAATGCTTTATTACATGTTATCATGCTAAATAATTTGCAAGGTCTGGGTTAGCTCAGTTGGTAGAGCGTTCGGCTAGAAACCACATGGCTCCTAGTTCAATTCCGGTCCTCACCAACTCAGCATATGAGTAGCACAGGGATCTGTGCGGTAAAGTAAGGAGCTGATGGTAGGTGTGGCGCTCCACCTCAGATGCCAAAACAATATCCTTGGTCTGGCGCTAGTGAAAAGGGGATAGACTCCCTCGCTGATATCAACTTCAACCTCACAAGTACAATCACTCCAGGTGAGAGTAATGGTAATGAAGAGGCGACTCCATAGTTCGAGAACTGATGCCCCACCAGGGGTCTTACTTCCTCTGCAGGGGATACAGTCAGGGTATTCTAGTCCCCATCAACATTCCATCAGATTTAATTCAAAATCTGAATAATATATAATTTTTATTTACATTATCTTTTGAAATGTCATGAATATCTGCTAATGCTTATTTCATAAGATTTTAGGCTGGTCCATCCTCTACCCCAACAAGATTTTACATAAGACAAAATTCTTCAGATGATAAAGGGTGGAAAAAGATGGAGAGACAGAGACATATATAAATACACACACTAAATATATATATATATATATATATATATATATATAAAATGTGTGTGTATGTATATATTTCCCTCTCTCTGTCTTTTTTCCATCCTTTATCATCTGAAGTATATATATATGAGAGAGGGGGGATAGAGAAAAAAAATAGAGACATTTGAAATTTAAGAGTGTTTCACAAAATCTGATAAAAATAAATAGCCTTGTCAAATCAGATATGAAAGCAATGAAAAAAGAAATATCACCACATGATGTGGTTGGATCTGTCAATGTTACCAGTGATCTATCAGTTTAGGGTACTGGAAGTTGCAGATCAAAACTTGGGATGGGTGGGGGCTTGGCAAAAATAATTACAGATGAATGGAAAATAAACCATAACCCCTGACTATTAAAGGCAACTGATCAAACATTAAAACAAAGTATTCAACAAATATGCATTGCCTTTAGAATACATTTACAACAATATAAACTAATACTAAAAAAAAAATAATTTTTTTTTAAATAAAAAAAAAAAAAAAAAATTAAAACAAGCCCTCCAAACAGTGTAAAAATTAATTTTTGAAAGAAGTTGTTTGAGTGGACCTGGAAGTAGTGGCAATGAAGGGGTACAGTAGATCTCCACAGCCTCAGAATTGGAACCACTTCACTAGGATTTTTTTTGTGGGGGGGAGGGGTTAATTATTTTATGTTACTGTCGCCCTTGTCTAGGATTGAACCCACAGCCTAGAAACAACTGTCACTTAGAACTGTATTAACTCAACGTCTATATCCACTATGACATGTCTAATTGTGTAAATAGGGAAAGGTATGAATCCTACTCTCCCTCCAGCTATGGACAAATAGTACGGCAGACTGGGCTCTTTAACCTTGGTTAGGCAACTGGTCTAGGAGAAGGAAAACTGAATTCAAACCTGTTGAACTCCACTTAAGAAATTGACCTGTCACATCCTGCTTGTCCAGAGCGGTTGGTAAATATATATATATCCGTTTTAAATAGAGGTGCAAGGTGTAATGGTTAGAGTTTTAGGAAATGGACTCATCGATGCAAGTTCAATTCCTGGACAAGGTTGTTTGCATTTCACATACTCTTGAGAAAGGTATGTATCCACCTACTTTCCCCCCAGTTATGGATAAATAGGGCAAATTGGGCTATTTCTTTAACCTTGGTTAGGCAACCAGTCTAGGAGAAGGAAAACTCTGAATTCAAATCTATCAAACTCTGCTTTAGTAATTAACCATGTGTCACATCCTGCTCGTGTGGAGGGGTTGATAAATATGTATATCAGTTTTACTGTTTATTTTTGATAAAGGGGAAAAGAGTTTTCTAATTGCAATTTAATCCGTTATCAGAACATATAAGGAAGAAAAAATCATTGGTGATAATATGTGCATGAGAATTTGTGCATATATAATTTTTTTCCAAACTGCCCATTCCTAAACACTCAACATACACTGCTTGCATATTTTGTGAGGAGGCCCAAGACTTGACTTAATCACCAAGTTTTAATTTACAATATGCAAAATAGACTAGCTCTACAAATACGTTAATGTTCGTTCTTTGACTAGGAATCAACCTAGTCACCAGATCTGAAAGATTCTTCTTCCTTTTCAATAAAATAATCTAAGCAATCAGTTGACTAGTCCTATTACTTACAGACAAACAATACAATTATGCTTATTTGGGGGGTAAGCTGTAGAGAGAAAAAAACTTGATGTGATAGAAGAAAAATAAATCTAGTTTTCAAAATCAGCATGTGAATTTTAGTTTAAATCAGGGGTCCCCAACCAGGGGTGCGAGCATCATTCCAGGGGGGGGGGGGGGCAAGAAGTGTCCGTTCAAATTTAGATTTAATTTTTTCTTTTGTAATTGATATTATTTATATTTTTGTTTCCTTATTCCAGATTATAATTATCATCATCTAGAGAGTGAAATATATATATGATCTTTTGATAAAACTGTAGTATGGATTCACATTCTATATTTTTAAACAAAAGTATAAATCGTAGGGGTGCAAGGTCAGAGCAAAACTCTTTTAAGGGTGCGAGAATAGAAAAAGGTTGGGAACCACTGGTCTAAATCAAAAAAAAAGAAAATGTAACGCTGCAACAGTTACGGAGCAAAGGAAAATAAAATATTCAAATATATTCAAAATTAGTCATAATTGTTTTCATTTATAAGAGGTTTAGCTCAGTCGGTAGAGCGTCCGACTAGGAACCACAAGGTTCCAGGTTCAATACCAGCCCTCACCAACTCAGCATATGAGTAGTACAGGGATCTGTGCAGTAAAGTAAGGAGCTGATTGTAGGTGTGGCGCTCCACCTCAGACGCCGAAACCATCTCCTTGGTGCAGAGCTAGTGAAAAGGGAGTAGACTCCCCTGCTGATACCGACATTAGGCCACCCCGACGACTTTACCCTTTTTTTTTTTTTTTTACTTACAAAGAGATGAAGCACCAAGTCAATTATTATCTACTTAATTTTATCTTCAGGAAGAGAATTCTGTTTTCAGGAAAGATTGAAAATTTAAACAAGAAAATTTGACGATAAAGTTTTTCATAGTTTAAAAGTACTAGGTAATTGCAAAATTATTCTTAAATAATATTTTTGATGGCATCTCCTATAAAATGGATGGAGCACTCTCTAGCAGCCGTTACATATATATAAGTATGCATTTATCAGTTAAAATCCTTGTCCGTATGTAGATGCTGATGGCCGAGTGGTTAAGAAGCCCGACGTGATAAATTGATCAGTTTCCATCCCGGCTGGAAGTAGTCTGCCACACTGAAGAGACGTGATAAATCGAAACAGTGTCTGTGGATGACTATATATATAATTGGAAAATATAAAGGACCTTACTGTTACCTAGCATTCTTTTCTGTAACAATAATCAAGATAAGAGCTATGTGCTTTTAACAAAAAAGACTTAGAGATTTAGCATTATAGTCTATTTCAGGGAGCTTAGACAAATTGTCTAACTCTCTCCCGACTCGTCAGATGCGAATGATGAATTCTTTATTACTTTAAAAGGCATTTGAAAACATCATCGATTTAATAAAACCGCTATGATGGAAATCCATTTTCTGTCGTAAGGAAGATTTCTTCTCAACTTTTGGATATATATATATATATATATATATATATATATATATATATATATATATATATATAGGTACCTATTAGATTGTTTATGGCTCAAGTTTGTCTTTCTCAGACACTGATTTAAGGATAAAATGGAAATTTCATAGTTTTAGATCATATCACTTGCCAAAAATCTCCACATTAATATTAGGATAAAACCAAAATAACTTGTAATGAATCCACTATGCCCACATAGAGCAAAACAAATTGGTTAACTGATAAATTGGATAAACCTACTTTGTTGAAATAACAGACTGAAGACAATATAGATGCAAAATGACAAATATAGATTAAAATATTGGCTCAATGGTTACATTTAATATACATAAATAACTAATAGATATAATAAGCACACAAAAAGAGCCTTGCTTTAGAGCAGTGTTTTTTTAAAACTTGTGGAAGCCTTGAAATAATTTTCATAACTCAAGGGACCCCCCTGCATAAAAATTATTATATACCATTATAATTTCTATTTTTATTTATTGTAGTTGACATGGTGAATATCATTTTCGGTTAACTTTTTTTTTTATGACTCCTTTTTGTTAAATTTATTGGGGAGAGAAAAAAAAAAAAGGGTTGTTCATTTATGACACCGAACACCAAGGTTTTCATTCACAAAAAAAAAAAAAAAAAAAAAAAAAATCTATGAACACAAAAAATAAACAAATAACAAATATCATATACATATAACACAAACAGACCAAAGTAGATAACTATTTTAAAAAAACAAAAAAAATTATTGTTTATTACTAATATAACAAAACTAAAATTATTAAAAAATTCATTAGCCTATTTATTACAGAACCCATAGCAACTCTCTTTCTGGAGAACACTAGTTGAGAAACACTGCATTAGAATGAAGATACCTTTTCTATCCCATCATTACTTTGAAAAAAGAGTTGGGAATATTTCTATATAATGTCTTAGTATTTTTATTTTGTGAGGTGCTGCTTCCAAGATTTTTTCAAGACAGCATGCAGTATCCTTGTGTAGTTCCCATGCTTGAACAAACCTTAGAAGCACCACTCCACAAAAAAAAAAAAAAAAAAAAAAAAAAAAAACTGTATGGTAACTTGCCTCCTTTCACACAAACCATTTAATTAAGTGTTAGGTCCCAGACCTTACAAAATCTAGAGTTACTCCCCTTGATCAGTAGGGGGCTGATGAGAACCCAGAAGTGGGTTTTCGTCCATGAAACTTTTGGATTGGGGTTCGTACTGAGTGGACGCATTCACAACACATGTGAGCTAATTAATCCACTTTTAGGGGGTAGAAGCATTCTCTACTCTGTGTTAAATAAAACCCTGGTAATTTCCAACAACCCTGTCTTTCATTTTCATTCAGTGCTCCGTATTTTATCTATATGTAAAAACATAACAGTAAGACATGCTGAACACTGCTAAACAAGCAAAGACGCTCAAAATAGATGTTCTCTTGTGGACACCTACTCATGGACACACCAGTGTAGGCTGATCAACAAAAACCTACATCAATCAGCTCTGATCTAGATTCTGATCTACATCAGGGAGATTGTTTTTGAGGCTGAGGTGAAACGCCACACCTACCATCAGCTCCCCACTTTACCACACAGAAACAAGCTATGTGACTCATGCCCATTCCTTCATATGCAAATTACATACAATCACTGTCTAATATCAATAAAAACATTTTAGACACATTAATGCCGAATTAACATAAAGCATTTTATATCTTCTGTCTACAGAAAGTCAGCTGTTTTATGTAAAGCAGAAATTAAAGAGAGGCAAAAAGAGAGACTTCCAAAAGTGATCTCTCTTTGGGGAGATGGAAATTAATGTTTCAAAATTAAGAGAAACTAGAAGAGATACTCAGCATTGCCTGCAATTTAAAAAGCTAGAAATAAATCCTATTTCTAAATATCTATTTTATTATCTTTTATTCTTTATATATTGTTATCCATTTGTTTATTATTATCATTATTTTTATTGTTTGTGTTTTTTCTTTAATTTGCTTTTTATAATGTTTTATCCTTTATTATTTAATGCCGACAAAGTTTTGAAATAAATTCATTCTTAAAGGATACTCAAATTTTTAAAAATCTTATTTTATTATAAACATGTTTTTCTATTCAACCCATAGATGGGACCCTAACAGGTAATACCACACCAGGTCAGAGTGGACCTGGGAGCAATGGTGATGAAGGGGTGCTCCACATTCCCCAGACCTGGAACCTCACTATCAGATAGAGTTTAACATCATTCTCAGGACATTAATACCCTCAGCCACTGCCTTCTAGCACATATGATAAAAAAGGGTTGGGACTTGCTATAAGGGCAATAAGGTTGGGGGCAATAAGGTTGGTGCTAGGGCTTGACATGACCAGGAGGGGGAGACAATTTAGGTCAAGGGACAAGGGTCATAATGACCCTTATGACCCTTGACAGTCAAAATGAGAGCAATGGATGATTTTGTCATTTTTATAGCTCCTCAAACTGACTATACTTTTTACTTCCAATATCTGTTTTCTCAATTACACTCAACATTTCTAAACAAGTATTCAACCACTTAACCTCAAATATAAAACCCAATTTACCGTATAATTTAGTTGCTTCAATAGCAATAATACAAATTGGTTATGTTAATAAAATAAATTAATCTACTTACAGTGAGAAAACATTTTTTTTTTTATAAACATTTTAAAATCCTTACACCACACAGTATAATAAAGTGCAAACACCTGAATGTTAGACTGGTTGCCTAACCAAGGTTAAAGAGCCCAGTCTGCCCAACTATTTACCCATAGCTGGAGAGAGAATAGTTGGATGCATACCTTTCTCAAGGGTATGCAGAATCAATTTCATATAACATTCCTTCTCTTATAATGGTTACCTAAGGTTGAAGAGCTCAGTCTACCCTGCTATTTACCCATAGCTGGAGAGAGAATAATTGGATGTATACCTTTTACAAGGGTATTAGTGTTATGTGAAATACAAACAGTCTAGTCCAGGATTTGAACTTTTGTTATTGAGTTAATTTCCTAAAATGATAACCATTACAACATGTACCTCCACATTGTTTTGTAACAAAATCACAAGCTTTTTTCAAAAGAAAATCTATTATTTTGATTTTTCAGACTTATTATTTCTCTGAATGTTTGAGATGAGGCTTGATGATTAGTATTATTTGCATTATTCAGACTATTGTCCTCATCTTCATTGTTATCTGTACAACGTTTCAGACGATATGCCTTCTTCAGGTATTTCTTTTCGAACTCTGGAACTTTCTTGTCGTAGTCAGGAACCATCATGGAACTTTGAACCTAACCCTTTATTCAGTCTACGGGGGTATCCTGTTCTCATTCTGCTTGTAAAGTTTTTAAATGCCATCCTTGGCCAGTTGAAAAGGGCTTAAAGTAAGTAAGTCCTGAGTTATGGAATCCTTTGGTAAGCGTATAAGTCCTATCCTGCGAATTGGTAAAGGTCCAGTGTTTCAATCCTATGTCCGTAGTCAAAGAGTGTCAACGTAGTTATGGCCACTATGGTCAGTTTAAGTATTGTATCAGCAGCAGAGTACTGCCAGTGATTGGCCAAGAGTTTGATCACAGGGTTCTCGCCAAGTCTATAAGTAGGAGCGGGTATCTAGCACACACTTTATATATCAAAATTCTCAACACTGCTAACCATAGCTGGGGTATGAGTTGTGTTAATTATTTTTCTATGTTACTGCCACTGCTCAGGATTGAACCCGGAATCCAAAGATAAGTGTCACTTAGAACTGTCTTAAACTAACTACCTTATCCACTAGACCATGTGTCCAATTGTTATCATCATTATATATATATATTATATATATATATATATAAATAAAAACAAACTGTTCAAAAAGATTTCCCATTGCTATGCTCATATGGACGTACACCTGAAGAAGGCCGATGGCTGAAACGTGTTTTTATATATCACAAAAATTCAGACAACAGTCCAAAAATCAAAATAATAAATATCAAACCTCATCTCAAAAATTCAGACAAAGAATTGTTGTTGTTTCTGATAAAATAGTCACAAGATTTATTAATTCTATTGCAATGATTCCAATTGGGAAATCATTTTGAACACCTAAAGAAGGCCGGAGATTACAACAACCGAAACGCTGTGTTTTTATATCACAATAAAGATGAGGACAACAGTCCAAAAAATCAAAATGATACATATCAAACCTCATCTCAAAAATTCAGACCAAGAATTGTTTGTTTTTTTTTTTGGTAAAATAGTCACAAGGTTTAACACCTGAAGAAGGCAAGAGGGTATCATTGGACAAAATATTGGGGTTTTATATTTTCACAATAAAGATGAAGACAACAGTCCAAAAAGATCAAAATACTTATCAAGCCTCATCTAAAAAAAAATTCGGACAAATAAAATCTTTTATATTACTAATATATTATAAAATTTTTTATTCTTTATTTATTTATCAATTCATTTATTATTTTATTTATCATTTATTTATTTTATTTATCATTTATTTATCAATTCAGACAAATAAAATCTTTTATATTACTAATATATTATAAAAATTTTTTTATTTTTATTTTTTATTTATCATTCGAATGAGTTGACTGATTTTCCCCTGATATTTTTTTTAAAACATCACATGTTGTTTGTACTAGATTTGTCCATAGTTATAGAGTCAATATGAGTCAGAAGTAATTCTTGGGTTATTGGAGTCAGTCAATTGGTAAAAAAATGTACTGACTCCAACTCTTAATAAATTTAAATTGTAATATAAATGTCAATTTCCTATTTCATAGATAATCTGATTAACCTTTTCTTCTGGTTATATATTTACAAGATGAGGTTTAAGTTTTTTTGGCAAATTTCACAAAATTGCAGTTTATGTATGGTTTAGAATAGTGGTTCTCAACCTGAGGCCACATGGCCAACCAGAGACTTTTTTTTTGGGGGGGGGGGTCCAGGCAAGCAGAAAATATATTTACAAGATGAGGTTTAAGTTTTTTGGCAAATTTCACAAAATTGCGGTTTATGTATGGTTTAGAACAGCGGTTTTCAACCAGGGGCCATATGGCCAACCAGAGACTATATAGACTTTTTTTTGGTCCAGGCAAGCAGAAAAAAAAAAAGATATTTACAAAATGTAAATTTATGTATATTTACAAGATGTGGTTTAAGTTTTTTGGCAAATTTCACAAAATAGCAAAAATTGCAGTTTATGTACTAGCAAAAAAATTAATTAATTAAATAAAAATAAAACACCCTCCGGGCAGTGTAAGAATAAGTTTTTGTAAGATATTGCCTGAGGGGGGGGGGGTATATGAATAAAATGAAACATTTGATACTCTTAATATTATATTAATTACTACTTAAAAAGCATTATATTCACTCCACTAAGATATTTGTTTTACGACAGTACGGACTTACCAAAAATTTCTTATATATATATATATATATATATATATATATCTCCCAAACAAATCAGTACTAATGATGTTTTTGCTCTGTCTGATGATGCTGTTACAAGCTAAGCTTGATGCAGTTGAAATAAGTTATAGCATGAAGCAAATTTAAAAGGTTTTTCCTTAATTCATATATATATATATATATATATATATATATATATATATGCCTGCGATTAACATACAAGGTTAGATGAAAGAGGTTGTCTGAACCTCATACGTTGAAATCGACGGGTGAGACCATCATACCAAACTTGTTGGTAAACCCTTGCGGTAAGAAAAAAAAAAAAATAGTTTGATTGAAAAAAATATACTACCAAACATTTTGAAGAAGAAAAGACCAAGACAGTCATACCAACCCAAAATAATTGGTTGATACTATAATACTTGGCCAAAAGAAAAAACAATTTTATATATATATATATATATATATATATATATATATATATATAATTAAGAGTCAGCTCTTAACCCTGAAGAGCACTAGAGAAACTTTTAGTAGGTATATCCAACTCATTAGGTTTATATATATATATATATATATATATATATATATATATATATATATATGCACACACACAGAAATAACTGGCTTGGTTTGAAAATTGCATAGGCGAGAAACTATCAGTTACAAACACTTAACTTCATGCCTTAGCTACCCTAACTTATATATATATATATATATATATATATATATATATATATATATATATATATGTGTGTGTGTGTTGTGTGTGTGTGTGTGTGTGTGTGTGTGTGTGTAGTAAAATTTGCCAATCTAGTGGAAGCCTTAAATGCCATGAGGAAATTTTTGGCTGGAGAAGTCCTATGCCATCTCCATCTTCTATGACAATTACTGGCCTTTGTAAATGCCCTTTAAAAAAGACAACAAAAAAAAAGACTAGATTCAGTAAAAGGTCAACAGATGAATAATAACTAGGATGCACCCTTCCTTCCTCATTTTCTTTCTAGCTTGTATATAAAATATATGTTAAATATAGCGAGTGACAAGTAATGCTGTGTCCTTGGCTACAAAATACATACAAAATGTCTGATATATTTATCAACTGGAATGAATTTAAATATTTAAATTCTTTGCCTAGAAAAGCTGTTATTTTATTAAGTTGGGCACCTGTAGGGTAATGGTTAGCAAGCTAGATTCGCAGACCATTGTTAGTGAGTTTGATTCTCAGTAGGTGCCCCATACATCTGGCCTTGAGCCACATCTAACCTAAGCTTAGTAAATAACTATATGCTGGTTAAGAAGCTAGATTCGCAGACCATTGTTAGTGAGTTTGATTCTCAATAGGTGCCCCATACTTCCGGCCTTGTACCACATCTAAGCTAAGTAAATAACTTAGGGCACCTCATGTGGTGTAATGGTCAGCAAGCTAGATTCACAAACCATTGTTAGTGAGTTCGATTCTCACTACAAAAAATTAAATATTTAAACTCTTTAGCTAGAAAAGCTTAAAACAGCTATTATATTCAGTTGGGCACCTCACGTTGTATAATGGTTAGCAAGCTAGATTTGCAAACCATTGTTAGTGAGTTCAATTCTCACTACACAAAATTAATACCAAGGGTCTAAATTATTCAACAGTATATTATCAAAATTAGTTTCATAAATGGATTAACTTTAGGCACCTCATGTGGTGTAATGGTTAGCAAGCTAGATTCACAGACTATTGTTAGTGAGTTCGATTCTCATTGGGCACCCCATACTTTTGGCCTTGTGCCACATCTAAGCTAAGCTTAATAAATAAGTATTATATTCAGTAGAAAAGTTAGTCAATATAGCACAAGATTTTTTGAAGAATTAACTCCCTATTGGATTCTGGGAATTCTTCAAATTCTATAATCTTTAACTTGCAGTAATTAATTCAGAGATGGTGTGACTGAATCCTAAACAGCTGTGAATACTTTCAGGAATTTATGTATTTTAGATATCGGATCTTTGGATGAGCTTATAAAAATATTATAAGTTTCTGATCTAGTAGTAGTATTTCAATTTATATCTTACAAGAGATAACCTACTCGAGTTTCACCATAAAGATCTTCAGGGTTAAATCCACTGAATTAATAGAGACACTGAATTAATAGCAGTCGATTTCACGTGCGTGTTCATTGCATTAAAATGTTCATTGAAAACAATTGTAAAAGTCATTGTATAAACACTAGTCTTCTTCAGAGCACATAGTTTTGATGAATGAAGAAAGGGAAATTTAACGTTTGACACAAGAGGTTCAAACTAATTAAAAATTTGTATAGAATTCACAGAAACGTTTATTGTCAATGATGTTTACATCATTCTAAAGTTTGGACATAGATCAATTTTTCTACATAATTGCCATCTCGGTCAATGCATTTTTGTAGGTGCTGTGGCAGTTTTTGTATCCCAATATCATACCAGCTCACCACTATGTCATTGAGGAAGCAGTGAACCTTCATAAAATCAGTTCCATAAAATTGTAATCAGAACAAAGGTTCATACCCAAGTTTGTGTAGAGGAGACTCGTTTCTATTGAAGTCAGTAAGTCTACTGTTGGTTTGAATAACAGCAGCTAACTAAGTACAACTTAAGCAGTGTCCAAGACAGTTGGTATATATAGAAATCAAGAATGACCCATTCATGAATTTGGGTCATTCTATTCCTTGAGTTCTGATTGGCTGCTTGATTTGAATGACATTGTGGAGTCTTATATATATCCTGTCATTCTGCAGTAGACTTTGTGACATTCTGGTTTGTATTTAAGTTACAACCATTTGTTGTCTTGTCTTCCAAGTTTGACGGTAATTGGAACTTTAATTATTCTTCAGTTTCACTTGCTATATTTTCTTGTTTCACAAAGATATTTAAGGAAGATTGTGTTGTCTTGTTTTATTTTATTATTACTAACAAAAATAAATAAATAAATAAAAATACACTCCCCACGCAGTGTAAATATTAATTTTTGAAAGGTGGTTGGGTGGGAGTTAAAAATTCAATGTCAGAGAGTACCATAAAGGAGTAAAAATAAAAAGTTAAGAGTTAAAAGGAGTAAAAATAAAATAAATAAATAAATAAACTATATATAAATATATAATACCAGTCATGTATTTATTAAAATTTGTTTTAAAAAACAATGAGGACCTTCTAAGGTTGCATGCTCAAATTTTGAGTGTATTCATTCTATTCATTGATAATTTTGGGTAATGTTATGTAAGCAGTGATATAGTTTTGGTTACAGACAAATTGAGACCAAATCTTCATTATTAATAGAGATAACAAGACAAAACATGAGGAGGTAATCAAGAGATACATAGAGAGGGGGAAAGTAACAGGCAGAATTTGAGTAAGAGACAGGTCATTTTTTTTACTTAATTGCAAATTACGACTAATTAAACCAATTAAAATGGAATTTTTTTTCAAACATAACTCAATCCTAAAAGTAAGGAATAATTTAGTATAACTTTCATGCCATTAAACTAAACAGTAAAAAAAGCCTTTAGGAAACAAATGTTGATTCGCTCAGATTTAGTATAATAATAGATTGTCAAGCACCCATCAAATTCGACAAGGAGTTCAACAGCTTATTACTGTTACTTGAATTATCCAACATGTTATAGAGATGTAAGCAAGAACAATAAAAAGAAGCAGCAGCAAAACCCGAGTAACAAATAATGATTATAACGAACTTCTGCAATAATGATTTGAAACATTCCACCACACATACCACCACCCAAGGAAAAAAGGAAAAAAAAAAAAAAAAAAAAAAAGAAAGAAAAAAAGGGTGAATCATAGATCCCACCATTTAACTAGTACTAACCTAGTACTAATCTACTTTAGGTGCTCAGTGATGCTGATGATTTAGTGCATCTTGGGACACACATATTTGCTTTGAATGAGTCCCCGGAGAAATTTATGGGTTCCAACTAAAGTTTATTTATTTTTATATTTGATATATATTTTTTTAATATATTCTCAAAAAATATATTTTATATATTATTTGTTAATATATTAACAGTGATGCTGATAGCTTCTCGATTTAATGCATCCTGGGATGCACATATTTGCTTTAAATGAGTCCCAGGGAAAATTTATGGGTTCCAACTAAAGTTTCTTAATAAATTAAAGGGTTCTTATTTATGATCTAGGGAAATAACTAAAGCAGTCTAACTTCTACCTTGTAACCTATCCTGCATAATTCATTTCTAAGAAACTATTGAAATGTATTTACAGTTAGCTTGAAATGGCGAGGGAAGAAAAAAGAAAAACACTGGGATGTATGGATATGATATTACTGCATCCTTTTAGATTTTTATGTATAAGGGATGCAGGACGGAACCTGTCAACATCTCTGGTTGCCTATGGCATAACCTATACACATATAAAGGGCAGATGTGTGTATGTATGTATGTCCAATTGTAACTACGAAAATAAAACAATTAACGACAAAATTATATATATATATATATATATATATATATATATATATATATATATACACACATACATATACACACACACTATCACTGAAACTTTTAGCTTTTGAGATTTAGATTCCTTAGTTCTTTGAATTGGTAAACCACAAAAATGAAAGAATGATTAGTCGTAGAATTCATACAGGAAATGTGTTAGAATTTGAATACCATTCTTAATCTTCTAGAGTAACACCGACAAAAATTCTGTTATCTAGATAATTCTAACCCTATAACCCCCTGACATTAGTTTCAGATTTTTTTTTTTTATCAAGAAGATGGAAAGCAGAGATTATATAAAGAACAGGAAGAACGGGAGAGACTTATCTCCAAGATGAGCAACCAATTGCAATTATTTCATAATCTACAAGAGGTTTTTTCTGCGAAAAGTCACTTAATCTTTTCACCCCAACCCCCAACCCCATTGACTAGGTAAAACCCTGTTTGACTGACTTTGCAAAGTGCTTTGTAAGTCCCTGAGGTCTATTTTCAAAAGAACCCCCCAGCAATTTATATCTATGTTCAGAAAGTGAGAAATAGAAAAGGCAAACCAGCTGACCAAGACTGAATGCTGAAAAGGTTAATTTTGACAGCATTGTTTTTGGATTTGATTTAATGGCATATAAACACTGTGGGTTATTTAATGCCAACTCTTCATACTATCTATAAAATATACAACATAATATAATAGCTAGCATAACAGTGGTGGAACGCGCAATGAGTTAGGAAATGGACTTGTCGACCCGAAGCCACAGTTCATATAGTCCTAATACCCTTAGGAGAGGTATGAATCCAACTATGGGTAAATAGGGCAGACTGGGTTCTTTAACCTTGGAGAAAAAAAAAACTGAATTCAAACCTGGTCACTACTAGAATAGCCACAGGCCTACTTAGTGATCTATTTCAATTTTAAAAACACACACACACACACACACACACACACACACACACACACACGTTTTCTAAGTATTTGTGGTAAATTTTTTTTCTCCTTTTTAAACATTTTGTCAGGGTACGAGATTACAGTAATCTATTTTACTTTTCAGGGGTATTCCCATAAGTGGTATTGTGGACGTATTTCATATTAGATTCATAATTTATGATATATTTTTTTTTGACTGGGTCATTTTATAGCCTATCCAGAATAAATTACTATCTTATGGGTGGAGGGTTTTACGGCATGTCAACCCTCGTTGGGATATTCTATGCCGAAGACATTTTGTTTTACGAATTCTTGACAGGTATGCAAATTTTTTTTATAAACATTTTTTTTAAAATCCTTTTTTCCTATTTAACCCATAGATGGGAGACTAACAGGTACTACCATTCTGTGTCAGGATTGACTTGGGAATAATGAAGAAGACGTACTACACACTCCCCACAATTCCAGAATTTTAACTTCACCATTAGATGTATTTAGAAAACTTTCCCGGACCCTTTCCCCATTTCATAAATAAAAAACCCTACAATTTAAGAAATTTTCCGAGGACTCATTCAAATCAAATATATGCATCTCAGCACACACTAAATTAAAACCCAATCAGCATCACTGTATGTATATATCATAAACACATAAAAATTGTAGAGATATATAGATAAAACCTTATGCAGATATGTAGGGTGAAATCACAATCTATTCAAAATAAGTTACTTGAATGAATAGTTAAAAAAATATAAAAAAAAGAAGGAAGAATAAAGAAAAAAGGGAAGAAAAAGAAATTCTTACAATACTTGAAAAAAATTAATAAAATAAAATCAAGTATTCTGGTAGTTGGAGATTTATACAATCACCAAATGTGCCTCCATTTTAAGTTAAGCTATGTCAGCATTTACCACAAAATATAAATCAGCCTTTTTATCTAATTTAATCAATATGAAACTAAAACCAAAAACAACAAAAAAAAAAACTTTAAAAGATACAAACTTATTGACATTTGAAAAGCAGCCCAATTTCTGTTTCAAGGTTCCCTAACGGTTAAGAAAACTTTCCCGGACCCTTTCTCCATTTCATAAATAAAAAAAAAACCTACAATTTAAGAAATTTTGTTGGGACATAACAAATTTTCCGAGGATTCATTCAAATCAAATACATGTGTCCCAGCACACACTAAATTAAAACCCAATCAGCATCACTGTATGTATATATCATAAACACATAAAAATTGTAGAGATATATAGATAAAACCTTATGTAGATATGTAGGGTGAAATCACAATCTATTGTTGAAATAGGTCGGATAAGTAAAACAGAAAAGTTTGGTGAGAGCGTAGAATTTAAGGAATTTAGAAATTACTAAGGGATACAAATGTTATTTTTGTGTTAAAATATTCAATAAAATTGCATGTTTTAACACAAAAATAACATAATTTGTATACTTAGTAATTTCTAAATTCCTTAAATTCTATGCCCACACCAAACTTTTCCGACCTATTTCAACACTCAGCCGAACGAAGAATAAAGAAAAAAGGGAAGAAAATCTTTTTTTAAACCCTTTTTTTCTATTTAACCCATAGATGGGACTCTAACAGGTACTACCATTCCGTGTTAGGGTTAACCTGGGAATAATGATGAAGACGTACTACACACTCCCCAGAACTCCAGAATTTGAATTTCACCATTAGATGCATTTAGACGTCATACACAGGACCCTTTCCCCATTTCATAAATAATAAAAAAACCTACAATTTAAGAAATTTTGATGGGACCTAAAAAATTTCCGAGGAAGAACTAAGAAAAAAGAGAAGAAAAAGAAATTCTTACAATACTTGAAAAAAATTAATAAAATAAAATCAAGTATTTGGTAGTTGGAGATTTACACAATCACCAAATGTGCCTCCATTTTAAGTTAAGCTATGTCAGCATTTACCACAAAATATAATCACCTTTTTATCTAATTTAATCAATATGAAACTAAAACCAAAAACAACAAAAAAAAAACTTTAAAAGATACAAACTTATTGACATTTGAAAAGCAGCCCAATTTCTGTTTCAAGGTTCCCTAACGGTTAAGAAAACTTTCCCGGACCCTTTCTCCATTTCATAAATAAAAATAAAAAAACCTACAATTTAAGAAATTTTGTTGGGACCTAACAAATTTTCCGAGGACCCATTCAAATCAAATACATGTGTCCCAGCACACACTAAATTAAAAAAAACAACCAGCATCACTGTATGTATATATCAAACACATAAAATTTTTAGTGATATATAGATAAAACTTTATGCAGATATGTAGGGTGAAATCACAATCTATTTGACATAACTATTCAATCATAGTAACTTAAGAAAAAAGAAGTAAGAATAAAGAAAAAAAATGAAGAAAAAGAAATTCTTACAATACTTGAAAAAAATTAATAAAATAAAATCAAGTATTTTGGTAGTTGGAGATTTACACAATCACCAAATGTGCCTCCATTTTAAGTTAAGCTATGTCAGCATTTACCACAAAATATAATCAGCCTTTTTATCTAATTTAATCAATATGAAACTAAAACCAAAAACAACAAAAAACTTTAAAAGATGCCAACTTATTGACATTTGGAAAGCAGCCCAATTTCTGTTTCAAAATCTGCCTGGTTTCAAATCTATTTTCACGTTGAGGAATTCAATCATATCTAGTAAAAAGAAACAAGTATACATCCACATAAATACACATAAGGAGTTTAATTTTTATTTAAGTTTTGAAGGTACATTTGGTTGGATTTTATGGCATGTCAATCCTTATTGGGTTATTTTATGCCAAAGACATTTTCTTATATTCATTCGGGTTGGGTATTAAATTTCTTTTTTTAAAAACATTTTTTTAAACTTTTTTTAAAAAAATCTATTTAACCCATATATAGGAACCCCAGTTCACTTTGCAGTCGTTTTATTTCAACCAATTATGTAATTAATGAATTCTGCACAAACATTTATGTAAAACTGTTAATTGTAAAATAAACAGTAAAGTAAGTATAACATGTAAAAAAGAGCTGCAGATATTTAATACTAACTTAACTCTCAACGTCCTATACTGCCTCATTCCACCCGGCCAGGAGTCACATTCATTTTCCTAATCTACCCCAAATGATAGCCTTTGTTTAAATGTAATATTAAACATTTAGAAGTCTTTGATTTAAGGAAAATAACAGGTAAGTTTAGAGGAAAATGTCATTTTTACTCATTTTTTGATAAATCCTTATAGGAATTGGGCTCTGGACTTAGAAAATTCTCAACAGGATGTTAAGAGTTAATAAATTACCAAGGAAGTACATTTCCTAATGTGATGGGTGAAGCTGATGACTTTTGATAAGTTCATGAATATTAGGCTAACAGGTACTACTACTCTGGGTCAGGGTGGACCTGGAAGTAATGGTTGTGATAAAGGGATACACTCCACAGAGCTCCAGAATTGGAACTTCACCATTAGATGCAATTCAATGTCATACCCAGGACACCAAGACCCTCAGTCACACCTTCTAGCACATACAAAAAAGGGGGTAGGGGCTTGTCATAATGGCAATAGGGTTGGGACAATCATAGGTGCTAAGGCTTGACATGACCAGCTGATTGATCAACGAGCCCTCTCCGTCCACCCATCTAGTCTACATAATGGACAAAAAGGAATGTTGCATATTATTGACAGCTCAGCCACCAGGATTCCGTCCTTAAGCATTACAGGTCACCCCATTGTGTCTGCAGAGTTGCAGTTGATATATTCTACAACCCCAGCCAACAGAGCTGTTGAAGGAACAGTGGTATCTTGACTTATTCATCCTGCCCTTAACTCAATTTCCTCTTATATCAAATCAATTTTCCCCATTGAAATAAACTGAAATACCATTGATCCATTCCAGCCCCACCACAAAAAATACATTCTCTCTCTCTCTCTCTTTTTTTTTTTTTTTTTTTAAATACAAAAAATAGCATTGTATTGTATAAAACAAAATAAATATAATGAATTATGTGCCATAATGTTTAAATGTTTATTTTTTTAATAAATAATATATTTTTCTTTGGCGTTATTGAAGTCAGTCAACTATTGGTTTGAACAATGTGACTGGTCAAGCACAACTGAACCAGTGTCAAGACAACTGGTACTTATGGGAATTCAGAACAGTCCACTCATGCATTTGGGTGATTCCATTCCCTGAGTCCTGATTGGCTGCTTGGTTTGTATGATCCTCTGAGGCTCCATAAATCCTGCCACTTTGCAGTGGTCTTTACAGCATACCAGAATCGTATTGGGTTACGACTGCTTGCTGTTTTGTCTTGCCAATTCGACGGTAATTGGACTTAGTATGATTATTCTACAGGCGTAATAAATATGGAAACTTAAATGTTTTTATTATCTGAATTTTTGACATGGTGCAACGGATATATATATTTACCAGCTCCTCCTTCAAACTGTTTCAGTCGATGTGCCCTCCAGCTTTATTCAGGTATTTGTCGAATTCTGGAACTTTCTCGAGTTCGACAAGAAATACCTGAAGAAGGTCGGAGGGCACATTGGCCGAAACATTGTACAGATAACAATGAAGATGAGGACAGTAGTCGAGTAATTCAAATAATACTAGAAGTGGGATTGTGCTCAAAAATATAAGTAATTGAACAATAGTTAAAATCTATACATTTTTTTTTCTCTACCAAACTACTGCTACAAATCCAAAACTTAGTCCGCATGACCCACCAAGGTTGATATGCCATAAAACAAACCAAACTGGGACATTAGAATTCACCAACTGCACCTCTGCAGAAGGGATAAGACGCCCCCCTCCCCAATGGGGCCACCTGTTGGCCGTGGGTGGTGACCCATGATGCTAAAGATGGAACCCTGGTGGTTGAGTAGTCCATATACATATACATATTTTTTCTCTACCAAACTACCGCTACAAATCCAAAACTGAGTCGGCAGGACCCACCAAGGTTGATATGCCATAAACCAAAACAAATCAACAAAAAACACCTGACCGCCCTGTCGGTGGGGCATTGACTGCACCTCTGCAGAGGGATAAGACTCCCCCAATGGGGCCACCTGTTGGCCGTGGGTGGCAACCCGTGATGCTTAAGGATAGAACCCAGGTGGATGAGCAGTTCATGACATGCAATACTCCACTTTGGCCCTATCTTGGGCTAGACGGGCGGTTGGAGAGGCCCCCTCCGATCAATCGGCTGGTCACGTCAAGCCCTAGCACCTATATGATTTTCCCAACCCTATTGCCCTTATGGCAAGCCCCAACCCCTTTTTATCATATGGGTACTAGAAGGCGGTGGCTGTGGGTCTACATGTCCTGGGAATGACGTTAAACTCTATCTGATGGTGAGGTTCCAGTTTTGGAGGTTTGAGGAATGTGGAGCACCCCTTCATCACCATTGCTCCCTGGTCCACTCTGACCCGGAGTGGTAGCACCTGTTAGGGTCCCATCTATGGGTTAAATAGAAAAATGTATTTATAAAAAAATTGTTTTATTCATTAAGAATTGATTTATTTCAAAACTTTATTGGCATTAAATGACCCACTGAGGTTTATATGCCGTAAAACAAAACAAACCAAGAAACACCTGAAGGCCGAAAAAAATAAGAGTGACAACTTGTAACTCAGAAAACACGTCAATTGGAGCACCTGTAAGTCAAGGTACGACTGTAAAAACAATCCGACACAAGTTGCCCGTTGGACAAAGAAAGTTGAACAGCAGAAGTTCAAATATAAATATGTCTTGTTTAATACTTAAGACCTATAAAAAGGTATCCATACCAGTTCATTTACAAACTTAATATTTATAATGTTAGATTGTGATGTAAATAAGTAAAAGTTTTCTTTCAAACTGAAAAGAGCATATGCAGAAAAATGTACATTTTTTAAAAACTTTTCTTTTAAACACTTTTGAGTGGGAAAACATCTGAACTGGTCACTTCTGTAGAGAAAATCTATTCAACTTCCCAACAATATCAAGTTTGTAAATATACACAAAGCAAAAAAGATATTTTTATTTCTGGTTATGGCTGTCATGAATATGAAAGGCTTTGCTAAATATTTTTGTACATTTTGAGGTCACGATTTGTTTGGTTGGGTTATACGGCATGACAACCCCCATTGGGTTATATTATGCCAAAGACATTTTTGTTTTATTCATTCCAGATGGTTACTCAATGGTTTTTAAACTCTTGCTTTTCTATTTAACCCATAGATGGGACCCTAACAGGTACTACCACTCCTAGTCAGCAAAATATTTTTGTACATTTTGAGGGCAGGATTTGGTAGGTAGGTTGGTTGGTTGGATTTTTGTATAGCGTGTCAACCCTTGTTGGGTTATTTTATGCCGAAAAGATTTAGTTTTATTCCTTCTTGATGGGTACTCAATTTTTTTTAAACTCACTTTTTCTAATCCATAGATAGGACCCTAATAGGTACTATCACTCTGGGTCAGAGTGAACCTGGGAGTAATGGCAATGAAGTGGTACTCTACATTCCCCAGAACTTCACCATCAGATAGAGTTTAGTTTCAGCCGACAGGGCGGGGAAGGATTCTCATTAGCATTTCATATTTATCTCAGTTTGATAAAAATTTTGATGTTTCAGTAACCCCCCCTATTAAATGGCATTCTATACTAATTCCGCCCCCCAACACCAAAATTACTTTTCAGTTGCAAATTATATTGGAAATTGCTTTATTTTTGGCTGAGTTATGGTTATTATATTATTATTATTATGTGTGAGAGTGTGTGTGTTTGTATAAAGTCAGCAGAGAGGCCTATTGTCATCAGCCAAAGAGTGAAGGAGTCTATACCCTTTTTTGCTAGAACTAGACTAGAGATTGTTGTCGCTGAGGTGGAGTGCTACACCTACCGTCAGTTCCCTTATGCTTTACTGCACAGTTCAAATTATGCAGACTTTGCTACTCATGTGCCAAGTGCTGGTATTGAACACGGAACCTTGTGATTCCTAGGTGAATGCTCTATCAACCGAGCTAAACCGACTCACACACACAGTATATATATATATATATATTTTCATGAAAACCATTATTTTCTTAAAGATTCTCAAATTTCAAATTAATGGTTATAAATTTAAGTAAACTTCATTCTCAATTGCTGACCATAAACTTTCTTTCAATTAATTGATAAGCTCACCAAAGTAATGCACAAAATGGTGAGAAAATATATTTTTATTGACACAAATGAACACAGTAATGTGTAATACTGTAATAATTTGGGTGTAATTAAGAAAGCCCTTCTGGCTTCATTCATTCATGTACAGTGATGCAGATAGCTTTTTAATTTAGGGCATCATGATTTGATTCCTGGGAAATTTGATGGGTCCAACTAAATTTTCTCTAAATTAAAAGGGTTTTTTTTATTTATGAACTGGGGAAAGTGGATGGGAAAGATTTCTTTGATGAAAAAACTGAAGCTGTTTAATTCCTCCCTTGTACCCTATCCAGTATAATTGATTTCTAAGAAAAATTTCTGAAATGGTGGGGGGGGGGAGAAAAAATTACAAAAAAAAATTTTACAGGTGTATTTACAGCAATACGATAGTTAGGCACAAGGCAAAAGTTATCTTATGTTAGCAGTGGAAATTTCGTGTTAAAAAAAAAAAAAAAAAAAAAAAAAACTTTCTGGCAATTAGTTTGGTTGTGTGCAGCATATCAGGATTTTTTAATGGAAAAATTGTCTCCCAGGGACACATATATACAATATTACTGCATCCTTTTAGATTTTTGTTCATCAGGTATGTTGAACGCATACACATAAAGAAAAAATAAAATATCTTTTAAATGAACAATTCACAATTTTGAGTGCAGGAAAAGTGTACTATAGCAGGGCTTGTCAACGTGCCTCAAAATTCACGGCACTAAAAAGGTATTTGTTACTCAGCAGTAGTCATTGTCAATAAAAAAGGTACAACACGTGAGATATATCGTCATAATAGCGTAGCATTTATTTTCGGGCTCGTGTCGTGGGCCGTTTCGGAGAGAAGGAAAGGCAGAGAGAAAGAGAGGGAGGACACTGTTAAATTCCTGTACCTTTTAACATAGCATTAACTACCTCGACGTCCCAAACTAGGGACCAGCAGACCCACGTTCCGAACTCTACACCACCGCAAAGTAAAAAGAGACCGATCTTGTTCGTCGTTCCTCGTCACCAAATGACTTCTGGTTCCGGTCAACCCCGAAACTTCCGGTTGGCTTTCAATTCCTGGGGGGGGGGGGTCATACCTCAGTCAAATTACCGGCAAACCGTTGTGTGTCCACTACTTTTTTTTTAACCTTTACTTTCTCTTATTTCTTCTTCCTCTCTTTCTATAGCAGTCCGCCCAGTTTTAATTCTATCAAACACTGGTGGGCCTTCATAATCACGTTACAAAAGAAAAGAAAAACAGCACACAGTATTGCAGTGTATTTACAATGTAGCCTTTTCTCCAGTCATTTCATTAGAGTCCAAGTGGTGCAACTATACAGTAGTACTGACATGGCTACAACTTTGAAAATTTCTGTTTTATCTTATCAAATAGATCAGATTTCTAGTTTCTCAATACATTCTTGAATCAAAGTTTTTATAGACAATATCTGCAATATCTAAGACAATTCTATCAAACGAGATGATTGGTGAGGATCTAAATTGATAAAGTAATTCTTCCTTTCATTATTCAATGTCAACAAGGGTTTCATATCAAAATTGACCATCATAATCATCAAAGCAAATATATATTGTACACATTAGCAAGATTACCTGGCATTGCCAAGAGTTAGACCATTTTTGTTATTAGTTTATTATAGTAGCAATATGATGAACTGATAGAGGAATTTATGTATATTATCTTTTGTCTATGATTGTATATTTTTATTGTTAATCTTGAGTTAAGCCAGACACTAAATATATAAGATAAGTAAGATTGTATCTTTTATTTAGTAGCCAATGAATTAGAAATAAGAGATGCACAAAATGGGTATATTTGGGGAGTTCTGTCCTGGCCTCCTGCCTCAAAATCCGCTAACCAGTGGCTGCTGAAAAAACCCAACTACGATTGAAGTCCGTAGCCAAAGTGGTATCACTTGAAAAAAAAAAAAAAAAAAAAAAAAAAAAATAGGGTTAGGGTTAGAGTTGGGGTTGGGGGTTTAGGGTTAGTTTAATGGGAAAATAAATAAATAAATAATTTGGGCTCTGTTTTTTCTGGGTCACCCAAATTTTGTAATAAAACTTAATTTTAACTAGGAGGGTTTAGGGTTAGGGTTGGGGTTTTGGGAAAAACACCTTAAGTTGGTTGCTTTTTTTTTTTTTTTTTTTTCAATTAACACCGCTTCGGCTACGGACTTCAATTGTAGCTGGTGTTGTTTTTTCAGCAGCCACCGGCTAGCAGTTTTTGAGGCAGGAGGCCGGGACGGAACTCCGCAAGAGTACCCACAAAAAGTTAATCAAATTATTCTGATATAGACAAACCAGGGTTTCTCAAAGTGGTTTGCATAAACCCCCTAAGATCTATACAACAACTCAGGTGGTCAGTAAGTATTTGGGAATCTACAAGGGGTCTATGGAAACTACTAAGCCTTCTTAGTAATTAGAAGAAATTAATTCCACAAGAATCCTGGAGAACATGCTCATGGTGATATATTTTCAAAAGTTTAAGCCTAATATTCATGAACATATCAAAATTCACCAGCTTCACCCATCATATTAGGAAATGTACTTCCTTGGTAATTTATTAAGTTAGTGTGGGGATTATCTTCCCTTTGCCAGGAAGAGTTATCTTCCCGCGGTGTTGCCGTTTGTTCCCACTAGGGGATCTCTGGTATTTAAGCGCCTTATTTAAACTTCTCTTCCTCTTTTAGCTAAATCTCCGGTACGAGCACATGGGTTAGACTACTGTCTACCCATTTCTCGGTGGGGCTCGGCCCCCTCCTAGTAAGTGATTTCTATGTACGGACACTCCAGTCCTTTTATGTATGTATGTTTATGTACACTATTCTATTCTATCTTCTATTGTTTATGTATCTTGTTTATTCATGTGCTGTATTATATAAATTGTTTTGTCTAGGAAATGTGTCGGAGTTGTATGTTCAATTATGACTTTAAACCTCACATTAGTATTAAATATTTGCAGCTCTTTTTTACATGTTATGCTTACTTTACTGTTTATTTTACAATTAACAGTTTTACATAAATGTTTGTGCAGAATTCATATTAACTCTTAACATCCTGTTGAGAATTTTTAAAATCCAGAGCATCTATAAGGATATGTAAAAAGATGGCTAAAATTGACCTTTGCATCTAAAGTTACCTGTTATTTCCCTTAAATTAAAGATTTCTACATATGTTTAATATTACATTTAAACAAAGGCTATCGTTTGGGGTGGATTAGGAAAATGAATGAGACTTCCAGCCAGGTGGAATGAGGTGGTATAGGATGTTAAGAGTTAATGAATTCTGCTTGTTTGAGCACTTGAAGAATCTTAAAGTACAAAGTATGTTGAATAGATAAACTAGAATTATGTCTCTTGATCATTCCCTTGTTTCAGCTTAACTCATGCACTAACTTAATTGGTTGAAACAAAACAATATAAGGAGGGGATAGGTCAATCAAATTTTTATACGGGTCTACAGATTTAAAAGTTTGAGAACCCCTGCAGTAAACAGTTCAGAGCAGTATTTCTCAACACATGTTCCCCACAACACTCGGGTTTTGCAAGAAGGGTTAAGTTTTTAATGGCATATTAACCTTTATACAATCAAAATTGATAATATTAAGTACTACAGTATCACCGATAAATAAGTACACATTTAATTTTTAATAAAAAGTTTATCTATCTATACATATATAAAGGGCAGTTGTGTGTATGTGTATGTCCGGAGGAAACTTCGAAAATAAAACAATTAACGACAAAGTAAATATATATATATATACATTAAATATCACCAGGGCTAGATTTTTGAGCAAAAATCATGAAGATTTGATTTATATTTAGGAAGATATTTAAAAATTTTAAATTTGAAAAGTGACAAAGGAAAGTCATTTGCATGTTATTTTGTTTATCTTTTCTTTTTTGTATATTTTTTTTCGCTTTGAAATATATCATTGATTGATTGAATTCATTACATCATTTATATCTTCTTTCTTTTTTAAATTGCAAATCATTGAATGGAAATTTACTATATTGTTATGTATTTCCATAGGGATTTTTATGGGGCAACCAGCGAAGATCTCACCCACGATAAATAATAATGGATCTGCGAGACTAACTTTTTAAAAAATCCCCCCCTCTACCTAGACGCCGCCGGATAGCCACTTCTAGTTACATTCTAAACCAAAGATACCAGGATTTTATTATTTCTAGTGGAACATCACACAATCAAAATGGATATTATTTAAAAAAAACTACAGTACCGCCTATAAGTACACCCTATCATACTTGAGGTGGGGATGGTTCATTTCCCAACGGTATTGATATGAAAGTGAACATGAAGAGAGGAATATGGGGAAGGTGAAAAATGAAGTAGGGGTTATTAAAAACATTATTGGAAAGAGGGGTCAAAGTTCGGTCAATTATATACATCCTTGTTTGAGCACTTAAAGAATCTTAAAGTACAAAGTATGTTGAATAGATAAACTAGAATTATGTCTCTTGATCATTCCCTTGTTTCGGCTTAACTCATGCACTGAATTGGCAAGGACCAATATTGAACCTGGAACCTTGAGATTCCTAGGAAGATGCTCTACTGATGGAGCTAAACTGTGTTGTATACTCTCTTTTCTTTACTTTCTTTACTTTCTTACTTATATTCTTCTAGCGTCTGGACTTCGTGTCTGGTCTTTCATTGGGGATTTCTCTTTATCAGAAGCCCTGTGTCATTGGTAGTTTTTAGATAATAACACAAGACTTCGATTTACTTAGATCATTTTTTATTTCGAAATCCCCACCAGACTACCTGCGCAGATTGAGTCAGAGCGTGCATAACACGACTTACCACCATTGTGGTTTTTGGCCGATCTGACTAAAAATCTCTAATCTAAACCGGAAGAGGGTCTTCTCCACCGATTCTCACAGTATCCACCAGAAGGATCAGGACTGAGGTCAAGCCTTGTCAGTCATCCGTCAAGGCTGCCGGCTGAACTTATAACAGCCATGTTGGTTTCTACACTACTGTACATAAATATTAGGAATCTAATAATTATGTAACAAACTGGACCCTCCAAGCATAATTTTGAATATACAAAACTTTAAAAAATATTTTAAAAATAGATTTAAAAAAATAAAATGTAAATTTTTTTAAAAACTTGGTAGTGAAAGGATTAAATGCTATACAGTTTAAAAATCTAAGCATTATAATAAAAAAGCAAATACACACATATATATATATATTATATGCTCCCCAAACTCGGTAGAGCTCTCTAGGGGTGATTTAAATTAACTTTCACTGCCAGCATATGTAAAGCAATGATCATCTGTTCACAGATTGGATCTCTTGGGTGATCATAAAATATATAAACAAACCTATGTATTTAATAGTTTAAACACCACCCCTTTACGGCAGCTGTCAAATGGCAGAGAGGTTAAGAAATCTGGCTGGTGAAAAGTCAGTCAGATTTCGCTCCTGGTCAGAGGTAGTTGTTGCGTCTAGCCACACTGAAAAGGCATGAACCCTGAAACATGTGTCTGGATTTTATATATATATATATATATATATATATATATATATATATATATGGAGGCGCATGGGCTAGTGGTTAGAGTCGTGGAAAATGCACTCGTCGATTCGAGCTCAATTCCTAGACGAAGCTGTTGGCATTTCACATAGCGCTAATACCCTTGGGAAAGGTATGAATCCATATACTCTCCCTCCAGCTATGGGTTAAATAGTAGGGCAGACTGGGCCCTTCAGCCTTGGGTAGGTAACCAGTCTAGGAGAGGGATAACTGAATTCAAAATTCCTGAGGTCGGTCGTTGATTGGGTTTGTGGCAACCCTTGATGCACCAATCTTTCCTATCGACTGTGCCATGGGATGGTCCAACACAAGCCTTCACCACTATAAACAAATCACTGTGTGGGTGTTCATTGTGTGTATGAACCCTCATGCGTCGAAAATCGACGAGAGTCAATAATAATAATAATATTATATATATATATATATATATATATATATATATATATATATATATAATATATATATATATATATATATATATATATAGTCAAAAATGAATATTGTTCCAGTAAAACTATCATAAACAATAGTAACATTATAAGAATTTATTTTGGAGAGCTAATATCCTGTCAAATTTTCAACGAGACTTTCTTTGGATTAAAAGGTACATTTTTAATGACCCTGACCTCTTGACTAACAAGCATTCATTCTTACAGGGTTATCAAGGAAGTTAAAAAAAAATAAAAAAAAAAAAAAAAAAAAACAATCCCAATCCCATAATCGTTTATAACATGTTAAAAGTCATCTATCTATACATATATAAAAGGACAGTTTGTGTGTATGTATGTCTGGAGGAAACTATGAAAATAAAGCAATTAATGGCAAAGTAAATATGTATAAATACATTTCAATAGTTTCTTAGAAATGAATTACACAGGATAGGTTACAAGGTAGGAGTTAGATGGCTTTAGTTGGGACTCATAAATTTTCCCGGGACTCATTCAAAGCAAATATATGTGTCCCAGGACGCACTAAATCAAAGCTATCAGCATCCCCGAGTATAAATATGGTGGTTAGGTAGGAGAAACATTTTAATGTTATGTGACCGGTATTTAAACCTTTTCTTACTTAAATGTATTGCTCTGTATATAATTCACTTCATTTTGGGACTCATTCAAAGCAAATATATGTGTCCCAGGACGCACTAATTCAAAAAGCTATCAGCTTCACTTAAGATGCATTATTTTTAACACCCATGTCAATTTGTAAAATGCAGCAATTAAAAATTTACTGTTTTTATGGAAGCTACACAACGATGTTGTGTGCTGTCTTGAAGAAATCTTGGAAGAAATCCCACGAGAAAACCAATGTATAGTCACCTGACTCCTATCACATAAACCTTCCAAGTGAGACAAACAGGATATGCTGGACACAGTGGGAGACGCAAGGACAAACTCTAAAGTCACGCTCTCCTATGAACACCTACACATGGACATACCAGTGACTAACAAAAATCTACATCAATCAGTTTTGTGTGAATTCTGGATGCTGTGCAGAAGAGCTGTCAGGGGCAATTACTGATAGGGATGGCTGGTGAGGAAAAGTCAAGGGAATCTATGCTGTAGGGTGTGTATAGTTAAATGGTTACAATTGCAGGAAGACAAAACAAATCCTAGATATGGCTGTTTACATTTCACATATCGCTAATACCCTTGGGAAAAGTATGAATCCCCTTCCAGCTATGGGTAAATAGTAGGGAAGACTGGGCTCTTTAACATTAGTATGGCAACAAGTCTAGGAGAAGGAAAAACTGAATTTAAACCAAAGGGGCTCTCTTCTCATTAGTCAAAACCACTTTGAGAACTCTTCCTTCCCATCTATTAAAAATAGTATTATATCCAGGACATTTTTTTTTTTTGGGGGGGGGGGATATTTTTTAATATATATATATATATATTATATATATATATATATATATATATATATATAATTACCAACCCCTCCGCACGAGCAGGATGCGACACAAGGTCAATTTCTTAAGCGAAGTTTAACAGGTTTGAATTCAGAGTTTTCCTTCTCCTAGACTGGTTACCTAGCCATGGTTAAAGAGTCCAGTCTGTCCTGCTATTTACCCATAGCTGGAGGGAGAGTAAGATTCATACCTTTCCCAAGGGTATTAGTGCTAAGTGAAATGTAATTAACACGTCCAGGATTTGAACTCGGGGCGATGAGTCCATTTCCCATGACTTTAACCATTTCACCACGCACTTCCAATATTTTTTAATATAAGGTGTGCTCCAATTCCCCACCTGAATTTATAGGCTAGCCAAGGCCACATGGTTTATTCCTTCGCCAATCACCAGCCATAATGCGTGGCTGATACACTACTTAAACACTGATACTTGCCATAGTTCTACTTGCAATCATTAAGGAGGGACTTACAATACTCAGGATTCTTTACCAGGATTACCAAGGATCCAATTCTACTGAACAAGAACTCTTGCTTAAAGCCTACAAGATGGCCCATAAGATTGTAACAGGGGTGGGGGCTTATCCCTCTGCAGAAGATACAGTCAACAGTCCAAATCTCTACCTTCTCCATGTATTAAAAATAGAGACCATATAACCTTTAAGCACCCCATCTGCGATCTCGATTCATAAGGACATGTTTTTCATTTACTCCGTCAAAATCCGGTTGTTTAACAGACAAGTTAGGGTTAGTTTTATAATTTAAAAAAAAATTTAAAAAAATAAAAATCGTCTGTTAAACAACCAGATTTTGACGGTGTAAATAAAAAAGATGTTCTTATGAATCGAGATCGCAGATGGGGTGCTTAAAGGTGATATGGTCCAAAAATAGAGTTATATCCAGGACATCTTGCAGAGTGCAGGAGATATAGTTAGCAGAGTTCAAATTCCAGATGAAGCTGTTCACATTACACTTTACATTAATATTTCTGGCTAAGACATGAATCCATCTCTTCATCCTTGAGCTACAAACTGATTGTTATTAGTGTTATATATTAATGAATTTTTTATTAAATGAACGTATTAAATTTTTTTATTAATAGATTATATATATATATATATATATATATATATATACATACATACTAGACACTGTATACACTAAATATAATAAAAATATTTAAATATATATATAATATATATAAATATATATATATATATATATATATAAAATAATATATATACATTAAAATATTAAATATCAAATTTTTATTAAATTTAATTAATTAAATTTTTTTATTATTGTTTTTTTATTAATGAATTTTTTACATATTATATATTATTATTAGTGTTAGCAATGTATGTTAAAGATTTATAACACGAGTTATATATGGTCCAAAATTAGTATCGTATCCAGGACATTTTTTTTTGGGGGGGGGGGCTTACCCCTCTGCAGGAGATACAGTCAGCAGAGTTCAAATTCCAGATGAAGCTGTTCACACTACACTTTACATTAATATTTCTGGCTAAGACATGAATCCATCTCTCCAGCCTTGAGCTACTACCTGATTATTGTTAGTGTTAGCAATGTATGTTAAAGATTTATAACATGAGTACTACCAGACAAATAATAAAGAACTATAATTCTTTCAAGAAAACAGGTGACTGTCAGTAAGTAGCCATAATACCACCCTTCATTTTTATTATGTATGACTAATAACGTTCAGTTTGTAAGATATAGCAGAAGCAATCTTTTTTTTTCCTTCACTGTAGGAGGAGGCCATTGAAACTTCTTTGTTCAAAGCTTTCTATGCTTGGATGAAGGGTTATAATGTTCCTACCTATAACAGCAACATTCTATCAAGGTACTATAATAATCTTATTACACATTTTATTATACAGATTTTTTGGTACTGTTGTCCTCATATTTATTGTTACTAGCAAATATATGCACCCTCCGGGTGCAAGTATTTAGGTTTTAATGTAATGAAATATCGTATTAAAGAATAAGAAGGCAGATAAAAAGATATGTAACAGAGTGGGGGTATAATAGAAAAATAGAAATAAAACTTACTCTTCCATCACTCCCGTCTTTCATTGCTGAATTTTACGTATTTAACAATTTAGTTAAATTAGGAAATAAAGAATAAAATGACAGTTATTTTTTCTTGTTAATGGATTTCATTTAAGATTCATTGAAGAGATTTTTGCTCATATTCATTAAGATAAAACCAAACAATTAGAAATCAATAATACTAAGCACATATTTAATAAAATTACATTTTTAATATCAATATGCAAATTAGCCTTCCCATTCACACTGCAAACCGCTATTTTTTGTATATATAAATACAATTGCATGTTATTTGTATGTAGATATGGACAACACTAATAAAAAGGTGAAGCAATTTTATTAATAATTCAGGTTTAAATATAAATAAAATCATGGAGAATGTGATGTAAATAACTATGTTTATTGTGACTCAATTAGTAATATAGTTTCGGTTACAGACATAAAAACACACAATCTCCATTATAATAAGATATATACAAATGTTTCGAGCACTGTGCACTCTGGCCTTCTTCAGGTGTTCTCTTGTTGAACTGATGCAACACATTCTCCATCTATAGTTATTTATTATTTGCAATTATATATATATATATATATATATATATATATATATATATATAATATATGTATGTGTGTGTGTGTGCGTGTCACATTATAGCATTTTCCTTTTTAATGTTATTTCCTATATATTTTTTCAAAGATTTTGACTAATACTGTGAGAAAATATCAAAGAATGAATAGGTATGATATAAAAGCCACAATATCTTTATTCTTTGATATAAACCGGTTATAATGATATAGGCCCTCTCAACTTAGGAGGGTATGCAAAGACTTTGAGATTTGTAGGCTATAACCATTTAATTACATAAAAAGGAGTAAGAGGTAAAATAAATATATATATATATATCAGGCCCCGACACTAACTTTTTTCACGACCGTCCCGAATAGGGTTTGGACCATCCCAAAATAAAAATATTTTTGTTTAATTCATTAGCATCGTCTATACTTGTCAGTAGCATAATAACATGTAATAAAACATTAAGAAAAGTTGAAGCAGTTGACAGAAACATTTATTTATAATCAAGAATAATAAAATAAAAATTTTATAAAACTAAAATTTATTCTATTTCCATCTTTATACGGACATTTTCCAATCATAAAAATATATACTGTGTGACTGTGTCTATTTCTTCAGTGTTGTTGCCATTAGTAATTTTAAGTTTAGAACTAGACCGTTTTTTGAGGTCAGTATTTGGGCAATCACTGGACAGCCAATATTGGAATGTAGTACTAACTTTTAGGAAATTTTTTTACCATCCCTGGCAAACTGTCCCGGATGACATATTGATCGTCCGGATGTAATTTTTATCGCCCTCGGGACAACGGGACGGCATTAATGTTGAGCCCTGATATATATATATATAGAAGAGTTGGGGGTTTTGTGTTCTAACTCCACAGCTCTGCTGGTATAGAAGTTCTTGGTATATTAACCTGTTTATCAGAAGGAAAACCTGTTAAACTCTGCTTAAAAAATTGACCTTGTCACATCTTGCAATAGCAGAGAAGTTGGTAACACTTCTTTTTATATCTTAATATAATTCTGACTTATGATCATATACATTTCATTCTGGGGTAATAAACAAACTAGGGTGTCAAAGGGGTATTTATGGATTAGTCTAGTACTGGTAACAAATACCACAAGGCCTACCCAAACCCAACCATATGGCCTAAATAACTTTGCTATAAAAAAAAACAAACTAAAAAAAACTATCACTATCACATCTTCTGACAAAAGTGGAGGGGTCATTATCATGGGTCTCCACAAAATACAACAAATTATTGAACTTACTAAATGATATACATTATTAGGGTATATTTTGCGTTTATTTATTGCAAAGGCAACAATAAGATTTATAGATAATAAAATTTCAAATCATCCTTTCTAATAGCTCCTCTTAATTTTCATTTTGTGAAATAAGTAATTAAATAATTATGGCCTGTAAAATATAAAACCATGATTTTTTTTTATATCAGGAGTGTGCACTCTATAACTATACAGACTAAACTAGGGCCATATAAAGTGTAAATTCAATCGTGTTGGAGTCAATATAGTTTTACCAACTCAGACTCCAGTGACCACTTAATTGCTTCCGAGCCCGACCCCGACTCCCCAGCCCTGTCTTGCAAGTTTACATTTTTTGCCTAGTTTATAAAAAAAAAAAAAAAAAAGAAAAAAAGAGAAGTGTTTTGCAACAAGAACATTTAAAGTTTAGAATAAAAATCTTTATCAATCTTAAGATCAGTGTAAAGCATCTGTTCTTCTGTCTGTAGAGATTTAATTTGTTTTTCAATGAAATAAAAAACATGTATATTAAATAAAAAACATTACTTTATCAGTTTGAAATCCAGGAAATGGATTGAATAACATAGCACTAACAGGATTTTTTATAATCTATTTATAAGGAATGTGCACTGTATATAACTTTACAGAGTAAACTAGGGCCATATAAAGTGTAAATTCAACTGGTGTTTGAGTCAGTATAGTTTTTCTGACTCCTACTCCAGTGATCCGTTAATTGCTTCTGACTGATTCCACAGCCCTGCACAGTTGTATTGAACATGAATGATTTTTTAAACATACCTATCTGACCTATAGATGAAACACTAACAGGTATGTTAGCTTTTTGATTTAGTGCGTCCTGGGATGCACATATTTGCTTTGCATGCATTCCCAGGAAAATATATGGGTCTCAACTAAAGCCGTCTCTACCTTTTAACCTATCCCATGTAATTCATTTCTAAAAACCTATTGAAATATATTTACAGTTAGCTTGAAATGGTGAGGGAAGAAAAAAAGAAAAAACATTGGGACGCATGGATATGATCTTACTGCTGCGTATGAGTAGCACAGGGATCTGTGCGGTAAAGTAAGGAGCTGATGGTAGGTGTGGCGCACCGTCTTAGACGCTAAAATAATCTCCTTGGTCTAGCGCTAGTGAAGAGGGGATAGACTCCCTCGCTGATTGGCCGATACCGACTTTAGGCCACCCCGACGACTTTGCTTTTTTTTTTTTTTTTGGTTCCTTTTAGGTTTTTGTGCACCAGGAATGCAGGACACGTACCTATCAGCATCTTTGCACATACCATCACTCCAGATTAGTTTTAACAGTGACCCCTTAATTGCTTCAGCTCCAACTCCACAGCCCTGCACAGTGGTATTGAATAGGAATGATTTTTAAACAGATCTATCTAACCTATAGGTGGAACTCTAACAGGTACTACCACTCCAGATCAGTTTTACCAACAGACCCCAGTAATCCCTGAACTGCTTCCGACTCCAACTCCACGATTCTACAGTCCTGCTGGCTAGTCTAACTAAAGAGAATAGAAAGGCAAACATACTAAACACAATGTCTTCCATTATCTTCAGGGAAAGGAAAACATTTTATTTGCTATGGATTTATTTAGCCAAATCTACCATTGAAAAGAGCACAAATGAAAGTAGATATGAGTAACTGAGCTGAGGGGTCTGTAAGTACAAAGTTTTGCTTAACAGTATACATCAGCCCCTCACCTCACCCCACCGGCCAAATATTTCTGCAGAAGAACTAAAAATAGAATCCGTTCATAACATCAGATATTTATAAGAAAAATCAAATAGCAATTTGTAAAGAATATCTATATTAATAAATGAAAAAAAAAAAAAAAAAAAAAAAAAAAAAAAGAGTTGGTTTTCTATTGGCAACCAAATAGTTTGATATAGTAGTGCTTACTTATAGATTGATTGATTTTAATGGCATATCAACCCATCTGGGGTTATTTTATGCATGCATTGTATTTCTATACAGTGGTACCTTGATTTATGAGTGCCCAGAGATGTTGATAGTGGCACGCAGGACGCGTACCTAACACAAAAATCTAAAAGGATGCAGTAAAATCATATCCATGCATTCCAGTGTTTTTCTTCCCTCACCATTTCAAGCTAACTGTAAACACATTTAGATAGTTTCTTAGAAATGAATTACATAAGATAAGTCACAAGGTAGAAGTTAGACAGCTTTAGTTAGGACACATACATTTTCCCAGGGACTCATTCAAAGCAAATATGTGTGTCCCAGGATGCACTAAATCAAAAAGCTATCAGCATCACTGCTTATTTATTGATTGATTTTAATGGCATATCAACCCATCCGGGGTTATTTTATGTATACATTGTATTTCTATACAGTGGTAATTTGATTTATGAGTGTCTTAACTTACAAGTTTACCTAGTTACAAGCTATCACTTCGTCGATTTTTTGTTTTGTGTTGGATGCATGTGATGTAATGGTTAGATGTAGGAAATGAACTCATCGACCCAAGTTCAAGTCCTGGACGAAGCTACAATTCACATAGCACTAATAACCTAGGGAAAGGTAGGAATCCAACTACTCTCTCCAGCTATGGGTAAATAGTAGGGCAAACTGGGCTCTTTAACCTTGGTTAGGCAACCAGTCTAGGAGAAGGAAAACTGAATTCAAACCTGTTAAACTCCACTTGGGGTGGTCACTACTAGGATAGGTTCAGTTCTAATTAGTGATCTATTTCACTAGGCCCTTTAACCTTGGTTAGGCAACCAGTCTAGGAGAAGGAAAACTAAATTCAAACCTGCTAAACTGCTTGGGGTGGTCACGACTAAAATAGACTTACTCCTAATTAGTGATCTATTTCACTAATTTAATTGTTGATTGAGAATTAGAATTTGAGGTACAAGCGAGCTTCAGATACACTTATGTTAATAAGTTAATTAAAACCATTTAAGTTTACAAATTTATTGAGCCAAAGAAAAATATCATGTACCATAAACTTTAAATCATATTACAACATAAAATTCCTTACATTCTATTTTATTTTTTTATAAAAAGCTAGGAGTGCGTATTATACACAATAACTAAATATTCCCTTTTTTCCCAGGCATGTGTGTCACTATATTTGTGACAGCATGGCTGAAAGTAAGTTAGATCTATGGCCCAAACCAACTAATGTGTAACAAACATTTCTATTTTATACCGCTACAGAGAAATAGCCACTGGAATGCAAATTTGTTTATAATTTGTTTCATCTATTGTTAACTTATTTTCACCTAAAGCTTGTTACAATTTTCATGTGAAAAAATCTTTACTTTTGCCCTATATACCAGGTAAATTTTTATGGGCGTCTAATACTCATTACTTAACAGTTCAATCGTTGCAGGTTGGTCAGTTGAGTTTTACAGCATGTCAACTCTTATTGGGTAATTTTATGCCAAAGATGCTTTTGTTTTAATCATTCTTGATGGGTACTCAATTTTTTTTTTAAACTCAATTTTTTTTCTATTTAACCCATAGATGAGACCCTAACAGGTACTACCACTCCAGGTCAGAGTTGACCAGGTAGTAATAGTGATGAAGGGCAATCCTTGCTGGAAGCCCTATAATTGCGACCTTGTGTCACATCCTACTCATGACAAACCGGTTGGGTAAATACCTACTGTGTAAATATTGTGTTTCAAAATATTTTATAAACTATCTAAATTCTTATTTTTTAGTTGATACAAGTATCCTAAATGGATATGTGAAAAAAAAATTTTTTTTTTTTTTTTCAGTTTAAATCTATTTCTAGTAATGCTACGAATTGGTTTAATTCTTGGCATGGTAGATCTCTCAGTACCCCCCCCCAAAAGGGGATAGGGGGATAAGCTAACAGCTTCTGAGTAACAGGTTGCATTTTTTTGTATTTTTTATTTGTATGTATTTACCTACTCCTCCACACAAACAGGATGTGACACAAGGTCAATTTATCTAGCAGAGTTTAACAGGTTTGAATTCAGTTTTCCTTCTCCTAGACTAGTTGCTCAAGGTTAAAGAGTCCAGTCTACCCTACTATTTAGAGAGAGAGAGAGAGAGAGAGAGAGAGAGAGAGAGAGAGAGAGAGAGAGAGAGGAGAGAGAGAGTTGGATGCTTACCTTTCCCAAAGGTATTAGCGATATGAAATACAAATAGCCTCATTCTACTCCTAGACTGGTTGCCTCTCAAAGTCTAAAGAGTCCAGTTTATGTTTACCCTACTATTTACCCAGAGAGAGAGAAAGAGAGAGAGAAAGAGAGTAGTTGGATGCATACCTTTCCCAAGAGTATTAGCGGTATGTGAAATGCAAACAGCCATGTCCAGGATTTGAACTCCTAGACTGGTTGCTTCTCAAAGTCTAAGAGAGTCCAGAGAGAGAGAGAGAGAGAGAGAGAGAGAGAGAGAGAGAGAGAGAGAGAGAGAGAGAGAGAGAGAGAGAGAGAGAGAGAGAGAGTAGTTGGATGCATACCTTTCCCAAGAGTATTAGTGGTATGTGAAATGCAAACAGACATGTCCAGGATTTGAACTCCTAGACTGGTTGCTTCTCAAAGTCTAAAGAGTCTAGTTTACCCTACTATTTACCCATAGCTAGAGAGAGTGATAGTGATAGTGATAGAGAGAGTAGTTGGATTCCCAAAAGTATTAGCAGTATGTGAAATGCAAACAGCCTCATCCAGGATTTGAACTCATGTCACCATGTCCATTTCCTCCAACTCTAACCATTACACCACAAACACCTCCACATTATATTTTTTATTTATAACTTCTCAGATAAAATTGACATGTGATAAACAAGGAGTAACAAGATGCATTTAAATGATCTCATCATGACATGAATGCAATACTTACAACTAGTCACAAACTGCAACTAAATAGATTTTCCAAGTCTGCAAAGTTAAATGCCTTGCCTTTTTACTAAAATTAGGTCCATTTTTCTTCTTCCTACCCAGACAATTTGATAGTATTATCTCATTTAATTAGAAGTGCACAAAGTGGTAGTTTTATTTAGTCCACTTATTTCGACTTTTATATAAAATTACCTAAAACATGATCTTTTAATCTGAGGTTATAAAACGAAGATCAACTACCTTAATTCAGGATGCTTCAAAACTGGAATAACATTTAACAACATCTGTTTATATATATATATATATATATGAAAAATAGATGGAAATTAATCCGACAGTATGAAATTTTAACATTTTGAAAAAACAAATGATGTTTGTTATGTAATTGCTGACAGAATCTGTTTCGACCAAATCGATAAATTGGTCTTCATCACGAGCAACATAGACGAGGAAAGAAAGATATCCGTTAAAAGATTGTTTACAAAAACGAACGCTGTATTCAACTGCTGAAAAATTTTTTAAAATGTGTGTTCTGTTTTAAAAATAAATTTTATTTCTAATTTTTAAAAATCAGAAGCATTATAGTTTATAGTAAAACTCAAAAGAGTTTGTTGTAAAAATTATATAAAAATGTAAAGTGGTTATCAAAATTGTTTAGGATATATTTCAGCTGTTAAAATAATATACAAGTCCACAGCGTAATTTGTAGAAAGATGTTAGAGTTCCAAAATTACTTGTGGTGTTGATAAGTCCGTAGAGTTTTAGATGAAAGTCTTCAAGGTGTAAAATTCCAGATATATTGTTTTTTCATTTGACAAATAAACATCATTTGTTTTTTCAAAATGTTAAAATTTCATTTTATATATATATATATATATATATATATATATAACAAAAAATAAACGACAAAGTAAATATATATATATGTACAGTGATAGTGATAGCTTTTTAATTCAGTGCATCTGGGGATGCATGGATTTGCTTGGAATGAGTCCCCGGGAAATTCCATGGGTCCCAACTAAAGTTTCTTGATAAATAGTTTTTATCTATGAACAACTGTCTAACTCCTAAAATCTTGAAATGTATAGAAAGAAAAAAAACACTGCGTCCTTTTAGATTTTTATGCGTCAGTAACACAGGACACGTACCTATCAGCAATTGTGTATGTACACATTCAATATCACCGCTATTTGCTTTTAGTGCAAAAATTATGAAGATTTGATTTATATTCGAAGATATTTAAAAATTAAAATATACAGAGAAATAGCATTAAAATTCTACTTAAAAATGTCTAGCAATTGTAAATCTCAAAAGTAAACAAATCAATAGAGCAGGGGAGGGGGGAGCCTTTCTAGTGAGTTTATAAAGAAATCTTTTGAAGTTACTTACATTTAAAAATATTATATCAGTAGAAGGCTTTTAGGAAATTTTATGTAAACCTTTTAAAAGAAATATTAAGTACTAGCAAATATATGCACCCTTTGGGTGCAAGTATTTAAGTTTTGATGTCATGAAATATATTAAATTAGAAAGACTAATGAAACTAAATAAGAATGCAGATAAAATGATTTGAAACAGAGGCGGTATAATTAAAAAAAAAAAATAGAACCACTTTGACACTAATACTTCCATCATTTTCCATCACCCAAGTCTTTGCTAAGTTTTCCTAATTTGATTTGTTCTTGTTTTACGGCATATCAACCTCAATGGATCATTTAATGCCGACTACGTTTTTGAAATGAATTGGTGATAATGTTTAATTTTCTAAAGGTTTTTTTTTTTTTTGACATTTTTTGTGAATGAAACTTTTAGATGATATTTTTTAACATATATTTTTGTATTTTCATTTTTTTGGGAAGATTTTTAGATTTTGTTGTAGATACACGCTTCTTTTATGTATCCAAGTAGTTTTTTCTGGGTTTATTTGATAGAATATCTGTTTTAGATTTGTTGTTTGGTAGTATTTTTTTTTTTTTATTTGTTTTAGGTTGCTACATTCTGTTAATATGTGTTTGATTGTGTAGGGTTTTTGGCATGGTATGCAATATGGGGCTGCTTCTTTTTTGAGGAGGTATGAATGGGTAATGTATGAGTGTCCTATTCTTAGTCTGGATAATACTACTTCTTTTCTGGATATTTTGGTTTGATTTAACTATTTAGTTAAAATAGGAAGTAAAGAATAAAATTATAGTTATTTCTTCTAGTTAATGGATTTCTTTAAAAATTTAGCAGAGGTTTTTGCTCATATTTATTAGAATAAAACCAAACCATTAGAAATCAATAATACTAAGAACATATTTATCAAAATGAAAATTTTAATATCAATATGCATATTAGCCTTCTCGTTCACACTTTAAACCGCTATTTTATTGCATATATAAATACAATTGCATGTTATTAGTATGTAGATATGGTCAACAGTATTAATAATTGGTTTAAATAAAAAATAAAATCATGGTTAATGTAACATACATAGCTAAGGGAATTGTGACTTGGGTACTGATATAGTTTTGGTTACAGACACACAATCTTCATTATAATAAGATTTAAGTTTTAAAATGCTTTGTCTTCAAAAATATAAATAATAATATATTTTACTTAACAATGCTTCAAAAGCAAATTATCAAATACTAATAAGATTTAAGTTTTAAAATACTTTAAATTATAAGTAGTTAATACTTCAATGTAATTAACTCTTAACATCCTGTTGAGAATTTTCAAAGTCCAGAGCCCAATTACTATAAGGATTTATCAATAAATGGCTAAAAATGGCCTTTTCATTTAAAGTTACCTGTTATTTCCCTTAAATCAAAGACTTCTAAATATGTCTAATATTACATTTAAACAAAGGCTTTCCAAGTCCAGGACCCCATTTCTATAAGGATTTATCAAAAATGGCTAAAAATGCCCATTGCATCTAAATTTGCCTGTTATTTCCCTTAAATCAAAAAACTTCTAAATATGTTTGATATTATATTTAAACAAAGGCTATCGTTTGAGGCAGATTAGGAAAATGAATGAGACTTCCGACCGGGTTGAATGAGGTGGTATGGGACATTAAGAGTTAAAGAAACCAGCTATAGTGTTACAATGACTTTTAGAAAGTTTCATGTAAACCTTTTAAAAGAAATATGTATTTAAGTTTTTAAATGCTTTAACTTATAAGAAGTAAAAGTTAATACAACCAACTTCAGTGCGTTTAAAAGAAACCGGCTATAGTCTTACAATGGCGTCTTGAAAAAGAAAGAAAAAGAAAGAAAAAGAAAAAAAAAAAAGAAAAAAGGAGAGCAAAGAAAAGTATTGACCATGATCAGAAAAATGGTGTCTACAATTTACTGTCAGTCAGTCACAAGTTACTACTTTATATTTCAAACCACTCCTAGATAAGCATTTAAAGCAACAACCAGTTTATCAACTTTGTTAAAAGAAAGGTTATCAAGTCTTTCAATGCCACCCACAAAAAACCCAAGATCTGGACAAAAGCCAAGTTATTTAGAATTAGCCAGGCCAATAAATATGAGTGAATTGATCATTTAAATCTACTTACATTAATTAAGATAAAACTCTAATCGAATCAATTTCACCATTTACAAAAAGAGTTTTTAAAATGTTTCTGTAAATTTTAGAATTATTTGTATGACTAATAAAGTAAAAAAAATAAAGAAAAAGAAGTAATAAGGAAAAGAAAGAGAAAAAAATTAAAAAAGGGAGAGAAAGAAAAGTTTTTAAAAAGTATCGAAGAGTCTCTGGGTTAAACCAAGTTTCGCTGTTACCTTTCTTTTTTTATGATACTTTTAGTACTAATATATTGCGACTCGTCCTTTTGTCTTTTTAATTTTTTGTGTTTTTTTTTTCTTTTTAAATTAAAAAGGGAGAAGAAATGAAATTTTTAAAAAATAAGTCTCTGGGTTAAAACATCAAGTTTTAATGTTACCTTTTTTTATTTTTATAACCCGTTTTACTACTAATATATTGTGACTCCTTGTTTTTTGTTGGTTTTTTTATTGTTTTTTTTTAATTAGATTTTATGTGATTTGGTAGAAAATAAATGTATATATGTTTATATTTTAACTATTGTTCAATTACTCATATTTTTGAGTACAATCCCACTTTTAGGAAATGTAGAATCCTGGATGGTCTTATTTTTGTGAAAAGTTTTTTCTAATTACTTGCTTGGTAATATTTTGTTCACACTAGATCAAAATCTACACACACTAGCAATATATGTTTCAATGTAAATCTCTCTTGGTATGTAGAGCATATTGGGGATTCTGTGCCCTCTTGTAAATGATGGGGAAGAAAAGAAAAAAAAAACAAAAAAAACATTGTAGAGTCTCTGGGTTAAATCATCAAGTTTCGATGTTACCTTATTTCTTTTTTATTACCCATTTACGACTAATACATTGTGACTTGTTTTGTCTTTTTAATTAGTTTTTATTAGTTTGTATTTTTTAATTAAAGGGGGGGGTTAAAAAATTTTAAAGTCTGGGTTAAAACATCAAGTTTCAAAGTTACCTTTTTTCTTTTTATGATCCATTTTAGTACTAATACATTGCGACTGCTTCGGGGGGGGGGGGGGGTAAATTAGATTTTATAAGTTAATTTTGTAAATCAAAAAGGGAGAGAAAAAATTTTTTTTTAAGTATTGTAGATTCTTTTAGTTAACGCATCAACTTTCAAGGTTACCTTTTTTCTTTTTATGATACTTTTAGTATTAACACTTTGCCTGACTATTTGTTTTATTTTTTAATCCAATTTGTTTTTACTGTTTTGTTTTGTTTATCATCAAGCTGTACATTGTTGTTAGTTAATACTATACTAACTCTTTCCCATGGGAAATACATTGCAAAAGTTTAAGCCCCCAAGTTGATGTCTTTATAATAAAAATTTTCTTTTTCTTTAAGCACTTTTGTGTAGGCTAAAAATAATTCTAATTCGTCAATTCATTCAGTCCCATAAAGGTGGAGTCCCAGGTTTGTTTTACAGTATATCAACCTTAGTGGGTCATTTAATGCCGACTAAGTTTTGAAATAAATTCATTCTTAATGGATACTCAATTTCTTTTAACTAATGTTTTTCTATTTAACCCACAGAGGTACTACCACTCCGAGTCAGAGTTGACCTGGGAACAATGGTGATGAAGGGGTGCTCTACATTCCCTAGACCTTCAAAACTGGAAACTCACCATCAGTTAGAGTTTAACATCATTCCCAGGACATGAAGATCCTCAACAACCACCTTCTAGCACATATGATAAAAAGGGTTGGGGGTTGCCATAAGGGCAATAGGGTTGGGGCGAACATATAGGTGCTAGGGCTTGACGTGACCAGCCTATCGATCGAAAGGAGCCTCTCCGACCACCCATATAGCCTAAGTAAGGGTTTAAGTGGAATGATGCATGTTATGGACTGCTCATCCACCAGGGTTCCATCCTTAAGCATCATGGGTCACCGCCAACAGGTGGTCCCATGGGGGGGGGCGTAAATATTTTGTTTAAGGTAGTAACATTTTGACTGTTTTTGTAGACAACAATGGATAGAATCTACTGTAAGCCAAATTTTTAGTTGCTATTTAGATTGAATTTTTATAAGTATGTGCTCCTCGTGGAGCAAAGTAGGAACGAGCCTGTCTCACTTGCAAGATGAGTGGAAACGTGTGGTCGAGTAGTGTTCACTAGCATAAATACTCACATAAATTCCCAATACAACCTGGCACTTGGGTGCAAGTGTTGGGGCTTCCAGGGAGGCTTGCCTCTTGTGAAGTGACTCAATACTACCTGAGACAGCACCCTGTGGCAGCTCAGCAGCCCAGTCATCTTGGACTTTCCCCCTGCCACTGGACTAACTGCAGGACTGCCAAGATAGTGGACTGGGGTCTGTGCAGCCTTTTTCCACTTAAAATATCTCACGCACAAGTTTCACTAGCATACTGCAAATGAAGAAGCCAGAGGGGAGGAAAGGTGTTTTCTTATAGAATAGTACAGATGCATTGTGGGTAAGTGAATGGACATAAAAGACACCCGCTTGCCCAGCCAGAGGTGAAGTCATTCAGTGAACAAGCATCAGTCAAGCAGAAAGTGGAAAGAATGAAAGAACAAGGGAAGAGAAAGGAAACTAGAAATATGAAGATTCTGATAAAGCTTCTAGATAAATATTAACAGTCTTTGGGGGAGATTTTGTTCTTGAACAAACCATTCTATAATAAACTCCTTATTTTCTCTCAAGTCAGAAATATTGGTTATGACTCTACATTGAGCAGTGGTGACCTTTAAAATCAGCATCACCTATTCCATTTGTCAAATCAAGTTATTCTTGTGAACTAATTTTCAGTCCCCATCATTTGTTTGATAAATACATCCAATTTAACAGCATTTAAATTTTATAACCATGTTAAGGTAAATATTTTTTTTTCCTTTAGAAAGATTTTTGACCTAAAAAGCTTAAAAATAAAAGCTGTGGTATTTAACTAAATCCCTGCTTCAACCCACCTCCCCTGCTTTGGTGTAATGAGAGATGATTGGAATCTCAGGAGGAGGTTCACCTTTTGTACTTCCCAAAGATAAGAACATGGGCAAGAGTGATAAACATACGACAATTAATAAATAAAATTTTAAAAATCAAATAAAAACTTTAAAAAAGTGTAACTTTGATTTGGCACAAGGCTTTAAGTATTAGTCCAGGTTAATGCACAGTAGGGGTTAATCCAAAGCCAAAATACTTTTAGACCACAAGTTCTCAACCAGGGGCCATATGCCCCCCTCCCCATTTTTAGATTTTTATGCATCAGGGACGCAGGATGCATACCTATCAGCATCTTTGGCGTTTAAAAATAAATTTTCACAAGCAATGCTACTAAAACACGAACAAATATAAAGTGTGGAGAAAATAGATGAAGATTGCAAGAGAGAAGAAAAAATTTTTGGCAGACAATTCTAATATAAAAAAAAAAATAAATAAATAAATAAGTAAGTAAAATAGATAAATAAAAATAGGTCATAGCCAGTTAACAATCTGGACTACTTTCTAACATTGAAATTCCTAACAAAAGACAATTAGTAGAGCATGATATTTCTATTAACCTGTGAATATTATCACTCAGGTAATTAACATAAGTGATTCATGTTTGATTAAAAGGACACTTAAATAAAAGTATTTCATAGTCAGTAAATATTCTAGTATACACATTCTTGAAATAAATAAGCAATGACAGAGAGACTTTAGAATATACAGTATATACTTGAAGTTTGTTGGTTGGAATTTATGGCATATCAACTCCCGTTGGGTTATTTTATGCCAAAGATATTTTGCTTGATTCATTCTTGATGGGTATTCAAAAATTATTTGGCCAACTATTTAAATGCAAAATGTCTATATCTTGCAATGAAAGAGACTTTAGAATATACAGTATGATACTTGAGGTTGGTTGGATTTAACAGCATGTCAACCCTTTCTCTGAATGTTTGAGATGAAGCTTGAAGATTAGTATTATCTGCGTTATTCGGACTATTGTCCCCATCTTCATTGTTACTTGTACAACATTTCGGCCGATATACCCTCCGGCCTTCTTCAGGTATTTCTTGTCGGACTCGGGAACCTTCTCGGACTCGGGAACCTTATTGTTGTATTCGGGAGCCATCACGGAACTTTGAACCTAACCCTTTATTTATTCCACAGAGGTATCCTGTTCTCATTCCGCTAACCATAGCTGGGGTTGGAGTTGTGTTAATTAATTATTTTTCACACATTAACACAACTCCTACCTCAGCTATGGTTAGCGGAATGAGAACAGGATACCCCTGTGGAATAAATAAAGGGTTAGGTTCAAAGTTCTGTGATGGCTCCCGAATATGACAAGAAGGTTCCCGAGTCCGACAAGAAATACCTGAAGAAGGCCGGAGGGTATATCGGCCGAAACGTTGTACAAATAACAATGAAGATGGGGACAATAGTCTGAATAACGCAGATAATACTAATGTCAACCCTTGTTGGGTTATTTTATGCCAAAGATATTTTGTTTGATTCCTTGTTGATAGGTATTCAAAAATTTTCTAAATTCAATTTTAAAAATTTTTTAAAAATGCATTTTTTACACTTTTTTCTATTTAACCCATAAATAGGAGTATATAACTTGAGTATCATTTAATACTATCCAATGACTTTCTGGTTGGTTTTACGGCATGTCAACCCATAGTGGGTTATTTTATGCCTAAGATATTTTGCTTGATTCATTCTTGCTGTGTATTCAAAAATTATTTTATAAACTCAATCTTTTTTAAAAACATTTTTTAGACTTTAACCCATAAATGAGAGTATATAACTTGAGTATCATTAGATACTATTCAGGACTATTCATTTACTTTTTGCTTGGTTTTACGGCATGTCAACCCTTGTTGGCTTATTTTATGCCAAAAAGATTTTGTTCGATTCCTTCTTGCTGCATATTCAAAAATTATTTTCTAAACTCAATTTTTTTTTTTTTAAACACATTTTTTACTATTTAACCCACAAATAGGAGTATACAACTGGGCCAGGTTAGCTCAGTCAGTAGAGCGTTCAGATAAAAACCACAAGGTTCCTAGTTCAATACCGGCCCTCGCCAACTCAGCATATGAGTAGCACAGGGATCTGTGCATTAAAGTAAGGAGCTGATGGTAGGTGTATCGCTCCACCTCAGATGCAAAAAACAATCTCCTTGGTCTAGCGCTAGTGAAAAGGGGATAGACTCCCTCGCTGAGTGGTTGATACCGACTTTAGGCCACCCCGACGACTTTACTTATCATCTAATACTATTCAGGACTATTCATTGACTTTTGCAGCTGGAAATTGTAAGGTGTAACAATTGGCTTAGATTTCACTTCCTCGTCACTAGAATAATGTTTGCCTCTCAAACCCTCTTGCATGGGGCAAATATTATTCCAGTGATGAGGAAGTGAAATCTGTAGTGAAGAAGTGGCTCAAAGAACAGTCAACAGAATTTTATGGGGCAGAGATACATGCTCTCATTTGAAGGTGTAACATTGCTATTGAGAGAAACGGTGACTATGTAGAGGAGTAGGGATGTGATCCATAAAGGACCAGCTTCATTTTGATGCATGTTTCTGTGCTGGTAATTATACCTGTCCTAAACAAAATGGCATTACTTTTTGAATCACCCTCGTATATAGATATGAAGAAAGTAATCATTGAATTATATCCTTTAATCAGTAAAAAAAATTAAATTAAAAATTAAATTTTGTACTTTTCTTTATTATAAACATTAAAGTGTATGTGTGACTAATGCTCAATGACATTTCTTTTCTGAGTTATAACTCGACATGTACATACCAAAACGCACGCAACTCTATATATATATAATTCATTAATTATCAACTAATTAATTCTAAAATTAGGTATGACTTCAATTAAAGCACATATTCCAAAAAAAATTGTCGGCATAGCCATATCAAACAAACTGTTTGCGTACTTTCATACTGTTGTGCAGCAAGTCTCCAAAAATGTAGGATATATCAGTTTATAAACAAAGCGAGAAATCTGGAAAGACCAGCTAGTGTAACGGTTAGAATCCCCGCCGGTCAGCTAGAATATATATATATGAAGAAAGTAGCAATTGAATAGTACTTACACGAATTTCTTCATTTTCCTTCTCTACGTAAGTTATTCCAAAGTAATCCTTTTCCAGCAAGTTCAAATAATCACAGACTTTTTCAAACATAAACTGACCAAGTGACTGCTTCTGTAAACAGGAAAAAGAGAAGAAAAAAAACATTTAGAAGAGAAATAAATAGAAATCAAAAGAAATCATGAAAAGTTAAGAAAAAAAAAGAAACACATGGCATAATAAATTCATAGAAAGAATTAAGACATCTTATTATAATGGAGATTGTGGGTTTGTCTGTCTGTAACCGAAACTACACAAGTCACAATTCCCTTTGTTATTTACACACATTCTCCATGATTTTATTTTTTATTTAAACCTCAATTATTAGTAAAATTGTTTTACATCATTAAGACTGTTAATAATATCTACATACTAATAACATGCAATTATATTTATATATTCAACGAAATAGCGGTTTACAGTGTGAATGGGAAGGCTAATTTGCATATTGATCTTAAAAAATTTGATTTTAATAAATATATGCTTAGTATTATTGATTTCTAATTGTTTGGTTTTATCTTAATAAATATGAGCAAAAATCTCGGGGATAAATCTTAACAGAAATCTATTAACATAAAGAAATAACTGTAATTTTATTCTTTTCTTCCTATTTTAACTAAATAGTTAAATTAGAGAAATTTACCACTGAAAGACGGGAGTAAGGGAAAATGGTGGAACAGTTAGTTTGAAAGTTGTTCTATTTTCCGATTATACCCCCTCTGTTCCAAATATTTTTATCTGAATTCTTATTCAGTTTCATTAGCCTTTCTAATTTAACATGATATTTTATTATATTAAAACTTAAATACTTGCACCCGGAGTGTGCATATATTTGCTAGTTTTTATAATGTTTCTTTATAAGTTATCAAACAGCTTGAACCACTATACCTTTTATCAGGTTTGCTGAATCAACATTTAATATAGCAATTATTGCAGGTCTGGTGCTAGGGTCTCATGCCCTCACCCTCCTCCACCAAATCTATAATATCCACCAGGCCCCAACACTAACTTTTTTCATAACTGTCCCAAACAAAAATTATCAACCGTCCCTAATGGGGTTTGGACCATCCCAAATGGAGTTTGGACCGTCCCGAAATCAAAATATTTTTGTTAAATTCATTAGCATCATCTATACTTGTCAGTCATCAGTAGCATAATAACATGTAATAAAACATTAAGAAAAGCTGAATCAGTGATAATTCTGGATATTTGGACAAAAAATCCATTTCCTTTTGTGTTCTGAGCTAAAAAAAAACTTTTTTTACTTTAAGTTACCATGAGTAGGGTTAGTAGTACATAATTCGGTCCTTTTAAACTATCTCCCTCCACCATTATTCATTACATGGTTTTGAGAATAGACCTGCGGTGCCATAGCCTAATTTTGAGGTCAGCATTCGGCCAATCACAGGACGGCCATTATTGGAATGTAGTAATAAGTTTTAGGAAAATTTTTTACTGTCCCCGGCAAACTGTCCCGGATGACATATTGATTGTCCCAGATGTAATTTTTATCATCCCCGGGACAGCGTTAATGTCAAGCACTGATATGCACCCATCCCCACCCCATGTCAATTTTCATAAAGTATTTTCATAGAAAATATATAGAACCCGCCTGTCAGGGTAGCACACATAGGCCCTGAATTATTTAATAAAATACTTTAGAAATTTCTTCTCTCAAAAACTGTGTTACCCAACTAAATTTTTTCTTAAAATAAATAAATTGTAGCTTTTTTCTTTTAATTTTTTTTATTCATTCATTTATTAATAACTAGTTTTGAAACCTAACACCATCAAGGCATGTTGACAATACCGATTCATTTGAACACAAAACCTTAGACGGACTTCTTTTTATGTAATTAAGTGATTATGGCCTACAAATCAATATAAAACCATGATTTTGTTTAATTATCTATTTAGGAGTGTGCACTCTATAACTTTACAGACTAAACTAGGGCCATATAAAGTGTAAATTCAATTGGTGTTGGAGTCAATATAGTTTTACCAACTCTAACTCCAGGGACCACTTAATTGCAGACCCCCACAGCCCTGTCTTGGATGTTTACAATTTTTGCTTAGTTTAACTCTTAACATCCTGTTGAGAATTTTTTTTAAGTCCAGAGCATTCCTATAAGGATATATATAAAAAAAATGGCTAAAAATGACCTTTGCATCTAAAGTTACCTGTTATTTCCCTTAAATCAAAGACTTCTAAATATGTGTAATATTACATTCAAACAAAGGCTATTGTTTGGGGCAGACTAGGAAAATGAAAGTGACTTTTGGCCGGGTGGAATGAGGTGGTATAGGAGGTTAAGAGTTAAAAAAGTGTTTTGCAATACGAACATTTAAAGTTTAGAATAAAAATCTTTATCAATCTTAAGATCAGTGTAAAGCATCTGTTCTTCTGTCTGTAGAGATTTAATTTGTTTTTCAATGAAATAAAAAACATGTATATAAAATAAAAACATTACTTTATCAGTTTGGAATCCAGGAAATGGATTGAATAACATGGCATTAAAAGAGAAAATAAGGCACCAGTTTATAAGTGTCATTTAGGTTTCTGCAATGACTCTTATAGTGGAATCGGATAACAACATTTCCTCCAGAGACAAAAAAGGGGACATAAGAGTCTCACCAGGTTGATTGGCTGGTTGGATTTTATGGCATGTCAACCCTTGTTGGGTTATTTTATGCCAAAGATGTTTTGTTTTATTCATTATTGATAGGTATTTAAAATTTATTTAAACTCACCCATCTATGGGTTAAATAGAAAAATGCATTTATAAAAAAAATTGTATTATCCATTAAGAATTGATTTATTTCAAAACTTTATCGACATTAAATGACCCACTGAGGTTGATATGCCGTAAAACAAAACAAACCAAATATTTAAACTCATTTTTCTCTATTTATCCTATAGATAGAACCACTTTTCCTCCCGAGACAAAAAACGGGACATAAGAGTTTCACCAGGTTGATTGGCTGGTTGGATTTTATGCCATGTCAACCCTTGTTGGGTTATTTTATGACAAAGACCTTTTTTTTATTCATTCTTGATAGGTATTCAAAATCTATCTAAACTCCATTTGTTGAATTACTTTGGTATATAAAGGTGTGCTACAATACACCACTTAAATTTATAGACTAAACAAGGTCACATGGTTTAAACCTCAGCCAATCAACAGCCCGACTGCGTGGCCTCAGCCCAGATTTGGGAAAAAAAAAAAAAAAAAAAAAAAAAAAAATTTTGAACATTGGCTTTTACAGTCACAGAAGGCGCTGTAACTTTAGGGGCATAAGAAATATAAAGTCTTTCAATACTGCAATGCCGAGGATGATACACTGTATAAATTTACTGACTAAGCTAAGGCCATATCGAGTGTAAATTCAACTAGAGTCATATATATTTACCAACCCCTCCGCACGAGCAGGATGTGGCACAAGGTCAATTTCTTAAGCGGAGTTCAACAGGTTTGAATTCAGAGTTTTCCTTCTCCTAGACCGGTTGCCTAACTGCGGTTAAAGAGTCCAGTCTGCCCTACTATTTATCCATAGCTAGAGGGAGAGTAGGATTCATACCTTTCCCAAGGGTATTAGCACTAAGTGAAATGCAATTAGCACATCCAGGATTTGAACTCTGAACGACGAGTCCATTTCCCATGACTTTAACCATTACACCACGCGCTTCCACTCTTTCAACTAGTCATAATCTGTATAGTTTTACAATGTGGCTCTTTAACTGCTTCCGACTCAAATTCGGACCCCACAGCCCGCCAACTATGCCTTAACGTTTTTTTATAGCTTATTTTCCCGATGCAGGTATCATTGGGGATGAGAAAAGTTTTATCGAGTTTACCAAGAAACATCCAGATTTTCTATTACTTTTTCAAAGTAATTATTGTCAAAATAAAAAAAAAAACATAAAAAGATAACTGACAACACACACTAAAGATAAAACATTGCTATTTTTTCTTATATATATATATATATATATATATACACATACACACACACACACACACACATACATACATACTTACATATACATACACACACATATAAACATACATACACATATAAACATACATACATACACATATAAACATACATACATACATACATACATACATACATACATATATATAAAAGAAAAGCCAGAGTCTAAAAACAAACAGATGTGAAATATTTGTTAATACAAGACCATGTGCAACCTAAGATCTGATGTCTAACAAAAACCTTTTCCTATTTTAAGCAGGAATTTTCTTTCTGGACAAACTGCTTAACTTTCTATATTTACAAGATGCTCCTATCATTAACTGTTTTCTAATCTGTACAGACTAACATCTTGTTCCTATAGAGGGTTTTTTCTTCTCTTTTCTTTTTACTACACTATATAGTTTTGATTTTATGCACTGTAATAGAGTATTACATTGAAAATCTAAACATAGATTTTTTTTATTTATTTTATTTACTGCAGTTGGCATAAGAGAGTCATCTTGATAATCTGCCAAGACAACTTATCTTCATTGGTTTTTATAACAATCCGATTTCTATATTTGGTAGTAGAGTATTGGTCTGACAATCTTAAGGTTCAGTGGCCTGGAGTAAACAAAAAGGCCATTCATACTTTTATGTTTTTATATGTTCGGTTCTTGACTTAATTTCTTTCAATTCCAAAGAATTTAATGATTGTGAAGAATAATCAAAGTTCCAATTACCGTCGAATTGGGAAGACATGGCAACAAACGATTGTAACCCAATACAAACCCGAATAGTCGCAAAGTCTACTGCAGAATGACAGGGTATTTATAAAACTACACAATATCATTCTGCAGTAGACTTTGCAACTATTCGGGTTTGTATTGGGTTACAACCGTTTGTTGCTATGTCTTCCCAATTCGACGGTAATTGGAACTTTGATTATTCTTCAGATTGTTTGATTTTACTAGCATTTCAATACCTTTCCAAAGGGTGTTTAGCTCAGTCAGTAGAGTTTGCGTGCTCGCTCGAATGAGCTGCAGTGCAAAGCTGCCTCCGCGCAATAACAGCTGAAAGCCTCTAAGCCGGAACTGCGACCGGTGTCGCCACGGTATTACGAAAGGCGTCTCTTTTCATTCCGCTGGAGCCTGCCATAACGGTCGTCTGTCACTAGTAGTGGCGGCTGTTGCGGTTCACCGTCTCCGTCGCTTGTCGTTGCATATGCGGCGGCATGCGCGAACGGCCAACCGACTTGACATCCACGACAGGCGGGATTTTGTCGTTGCCGTCTTGTTTCGAACCCCCCATGGAGTGTGAGATGAGGGATCGCTTGTAGACCACTTGACTTTAGCTCAGTCAGTAGAGTGTTCGGGTGGGTACCTCAAGGGTAATCTTCAACTTGTTCCTCGTAAATTCCTACTATAAAATAAACTGAACCCTCATTTTATGTCCGTGTTTTTGCAATAAATGTTTTTAAATAAAGAAACTATATATGTTTGCAATAAATGTTTTTAAATTAAGAAAATATATTCAGTATTGTAAAATAATGGGTGCAAGAAAAATAAAACATTTATTGCAAAAAAACTGACATAAAATGAGGGTTCAGTTTATGTTATGGTAGGAATTTACAAGGAACAAGTTATGGATTACCCCTCAAGGTTCCTAGTTATCCACTATGCTACATGGGTACCCCATATATGGTAATCATAAAAAAAGAATACTAAATTCATAGTGAATAGATAATTTTTTTTTTTTGCTATTTACAGATATATTCACAGAGTATCACGAGTAAAATTCAAACTCACTACCAAGTTGCCATCTAGAGCTTTATCCCCTACACCACAGGGACTCCCCATATATGGTAATCACAAAGAAGAAGAATACGAAATTCATAGAGAATAGATCAATATCTTATTTGTTTAGACTAAAACAATTCTGGTATTTACAGCTACATTCACAGAGCATTGCAACTGAATTTCAAACTCACAACCATGTAAGTTCATGTGCGGTCCAGCACCTTATCCACTACGCCACAGGGACTCTCCATATATGGTCATTACAAAAAAGAAGAATACTAAATTCATAAAGAATAGATTAATATCTTATTTGTTTAGACGAATACAATTCTGGTATTTACAGTTACATTCACAGAGCATTGCAACTGGAGTTTGAACTCACAACTAAGTTGCAGTCCAGCACTGTATCCACTATCCCACAGGGACACTCCATATATGTAATCACAAAAAAGAGTAACCATATTTAATTCATAGAAAATAGATCAATATCTTTGTTTATACAAAAACAATTCTGTTATTTACAGCTCGATTCACAGAGTATCATGACTGGAGTTCAAACTTACTTGCAACCAAGTTGCAGTCCAGCACCTTATCCACTACGCCACAGGGACACCCCATATATGGTCATTACAAAAAAGAATACTAAATTCCCACAGAATAGATCAATATCATTTATTTGTAGAGACTAAAACAATTCTGGTATTTACAGCTACATTCATAGATCATCACAACTGGAGTACTAACTCACTACCATGTTACATTCCAGCACCTTATCCACTAGACTTCCTATATATGGTAATCACAAAAAAGAATAATAAATTCATAGGGAATATACCAATAATTTTTATTTGTTTAGACTAAAACAATTCTGTTATTTACTACTACATTCACAGAGCGTAACAACTGGAGTTCAAACTCACAACCATGTAAGTCCATGTGCAGTCCAGCACCTTATCCACTAGGCCATAGAGACTTTCCATATATGATAATCACAAAAAAGAATAATAATACTAAATTCATAGGGAATAGATCAATATCTTTTATTTGTTTATACTAAAACAATTCTGTTGTTTACAGCTCGATTCACAGACTATGACTGGAGTTCAAACTTACTTGCAACCAAGTTGCAGTCCAGCACCTTATCCACTACACCACAGGGACACCCCATATATGGTCATTACAAAAAAGAACAATTCTAAATTTATAGGGAATAAGGTCAATATCTTTTATTTGTAGAGACTAAACCAATTCTGGTATTTACAGCTACATAATCACAAAAACAAATAATATTAAATTCATAGGGAATAGATCAATAATTTTTATTTGTTTAGACTAAAACAATTCTGATATTTACAGAGCATTGCAACTGGATTTCAAACTCACAACCATGTAAGTCCATGTGCGGTCCAGCACCTTATCTACTAGGCCATAGAGACTTCCCATATATGGTAATCACAAAAAAGAACAATATTAAATTCATAGGGAATAGATCAATGTTTTATTTGTTTAGACTAAAACAATTCTGGTATTTACAGCTACATTCAGAGTATCGCAACTGGAGTTCAAACTGACTTACAACTAAGTTGCAGTCCAGCACCTTATCCACTAGACTCCCCATATATGGTAATCCCAAATAAGAATAATACTAAATTCATAGGGAATAGATCAATATTTTTTATTTGTTTATACTAAAACAATTCTGTTGTTTACAGCTCGATTCACAGAGTATCATGACTGGTGTTCAAACTGACTTACAACTAAGTTGCAGTCCAGCACCTATCCACTAAGCCATAGAGACTTCCCATATATGGTAAGCACAAAAAAAGAACAATATTAAATTCATAGGGAATAGATCAATATGTTTTATTTGTTTAGACTAAAACAATTCTGGTATTTACAGCACCATTCACAGAGTATCATGACTGGAGTTCAAACTTACTTACAACCAAGTTGCAGTCCAGCACCTTATCCACTAGACTCCCCCCATATGGCAATCCCAAAAAAGAATAATACTAAATTCATAGGGAATAGATCAATAACTCATATTTGTTTAGACTAAGACAATTCTGGTATTTACAGCTACATTCAGAGTATCGCAACTGGAGTTCAAACTGACTTACAACTAAGTTGCAGTCCAGCACCTTATCCACTAGGCCATAGAGACTTCCCATATATGGTAAGGACAAAAAAGAATAATATTAAATTCATAGGGAATAGATCAATATGTTTTATTTGTTTAGACTTAAACAATTCTGGTATTTACAGCTACATTCACAGAGTATCATGACTGGAGTTCAAACTTACTTACAACCAAGTTGCAGTCCAGCACCTTATCCACTAGACTCCCCCCATATGGCAATCCCAAAAAAGAATAATACTAAATTCATAGGGAATAGATCAATAACTCATATTTGTTTAGACTAAGACAATTCTGGTATTTACAGCTACATTCAGAGTATCGCAACTGGAGTTCAAACTTACTTACAACTAAGTTGCAGTCCAGCACCTTATCCACTAGGCTACAGAGACTTCCCAGCACAAAAAAGAACAATATTAAATTCATAGGGAATAGATCAATATGTTTTATTTGTTTAGACTAAAATAATTGTTATTTACAGCTCCATTCACAGAGCGTCTATTAATTAAAAATAAAAAGTCAATAGATATATTAGAGTGTCAAAACTTTCCATAACATTTCATTAATTAACAAGTGGAAAGCTTTACATCTGTTTATTCTTTTATGATGCCATGTTTAATTACTTCAATAAATGAGAATAAGAGTAATAGCGATAAATTAAGCTAATTTATAACAAGGGAAATGACACTTGATCTTAGTAATAATTAGCCAGAACTAAAAAAGGCAAAAGAATAATAGCAGAAATAGTTTATTTAAAAACATGGCAAAGAAAAAAGGTTTAAAAGAATCTAGATGTATAGAGAAAAAGGAGGCATTTGTAGTGTAATGGTTATTGTTATAGGAAATAGGGTAATCCTTAACCTTTTCCTCATAAATTCCTACCATAAAATAAACTGAACCCTCATTTTATGTCCGTTTATTTTTCTTGCACCTGTTATTTTACAATACTAAATATATTTTCTTTATTTGTTAAAGAATAAAGAAAAATATATTTAGTATTGTAAAATAACGAGGGCAAGAAAAATAAAACATTTATTGCAAAAACACGGACATAAAATGAGGGTTCAGTTTATTTTATAGTAGGAATTTACGAGGAAATAGTTAAGGATTACCGGAAATAGACTTGTCAATCCAAGTTGAAATCCTGGGTGAAGCTGTTTGCACTTCACATCTTATTATAATGGAGATTGTGTGTTTTTCTGTCTGTAACCGAAACTATATTACTACTCAAGTCACAATTCCCTTCGTTATTTACATCACATTCTCATGATTTTATTATATTTAAACCTCAATTATTAATAAAATTGCTTCACCTTTTTATTAGTGTTGTCCATATCTACATACAAATAACATGCAATTGTATTTATATATACAAAAATAGCGGTTTACAGTGTGAATGGGAAGGCTAATTTGCATATTGATATTAAAAATGTGATTTTATTAAATATGTGCTTAGTATTATTGATTTCTAATTGTTTGGTTTTATTTTAATGAATATAAGCAAAAATCTCTTCAATGAATCTTAAATGAAATCCATTAACAAGAAAAAATAACTCATTTTATTCTTTATTTCCTAATTTAACTAAATAGTTAAATAAGTACAATTCAGCAATGAAAGACGGGAGTGATGGAAGAGTAAGTTTCATTTCTATTTTTCTATTATACCCCCACTCTGTTACATATCTTTTTATCTGCCTTCTTATTAGACTTTCTAATTTAATATGATATTTCATTACATTAAAACTTAAATACTTGCACCCGGAGGGTGCATATATTTGCTAGTAATGCTAATGCCCTTTTACTCAACCTATTTGTCATGGTTAGGACCCTAGTTCAAATCCTGGACAAGGCTGTTAGCGCTAATATCCTTAGATTTGGTTTAGTTTGTTTTACAGCATATCAACCTCAGTGTGTCATTTAATGCCGACAAAGTTTTGAAATAAATTCATTCTCAATACATTTTTTTTGTAAATACATTTTTCTATTTAACCCATAGACGGGACTCTTAACACATACTACCACTCTGGGTCAGTGGACTAGGGAGCAATGGTGATGAAGGGGTACTCCACAGTTTAAAAAGAATCTAGATGGATAGAGAAATGGAGGCACTCATGGCGTAATGGTTATTGTCATAGGAAATAGACTTGTCCATCCAAGTTTGAAATCCTGGATGAAGCTGTATTGCACTTCACAATGCTAATATCCTTGGAAAAAGTAAGTACCCAACCCATTTGTCATGGATAGGACCCTAGTTCAAATCCTGGACAAGGCTGTTTGCACTCCACATAGCGCTAATATCCTTGGATTTGGTTCGTTTTACGGCATATCAACCTCAGTGGGTCATTTAATGTCGACAAAGTTTGTGCTTTACATAGCGCTAATACCCTTGGAAATTTTAAGTCAAGGGACCATTCCGTTTTTATTATAAAGAAAAAGGAAAGAAAGGGACATGCTATATAGAAAAAATATAATAAAGAAAGAAAGAGTAGGGGAAAGAGAGAGAGAGGGGGTAAGTGATAACAGAAATCTGTTTCAATGAAACAATAAAAAAAAAAAAAAGTTAAATCAAGATTATTATACTTTTTACATATTGAACTATTTTACAATAGCTCTTAAGTAAACATATCAATTGTTGTAAGTATTAAATTATCATACTGTGGTATATCCACAGGTCCTGCTAGTAAAACTAATTGCTATTACTGAATCTATGCAGTCTAAAATATAAATTGGCCTTAGAATGAATAAAGGAAATAAAAGTGCCAAGTCTGGTAAGAAATATTGATCCTATGAAACTTTTTAAGATATGTCAAAAAAGGCATCTAAAATTTCAGATAAACTTCTGTTTTAAGATACACAAGATTTTGTGTCTCAACTAACAAGAACTTCAGAAAGATCTTTCACCTAATTTTTATTTTTTTTTACCAGTTGAAGAACTAATAAGGTTTGCACAGATTAAGATACTATTTCAAAACTCATGCCACCCTGTCGGTGGTCCAGATTCCCCAAACCTCCAGAAATGGAACCAGATCATCAGATCGAGTTTAACGTCATTCCCAAGACATGAAGACCACTGACTTCTAGCACATATATAATAAAAAGGGTTTGGGGTTTGCCATAAGGGCAATATGGTTGGGAGGAAGCGCGTGGTGTAATGGTTAAAGTCATGGGAAATGGACTTGTCACCCAGAGTTCAAATCCTGGATGTGGTAATTGCATTTTCACTTAGCGCTAATACCCTTGGGAAAGGTATGAATCTTACTCTCCCCCCAGCTATGGATAAATAGCAGGGCAGACTGGGCTCTTTAACCTTGGTTAGGCAACCGGTCTAGGAGAAGGAAAACTCTGAATTCAAACCTGTTGAACTCCACTTAAGAAATTGACCTTGTGTCACATCCTGCTCGTGCGGAGGGGTTGGTAAATATATAAATATGGTTGGGATAATTGTATAGGTGCTAAGGCTTGACATGATCAGCCGATTGATTGGAGGGGGCTTCTCCGGCCACCCGTCTAGCCAAAGTAAGGGTCTAAGTGGGGGTGTTGCATGTCATGGACTACTCATCCACCAAGATTCCGTGCTTAAGCATCACGGGTCACAACCCACAGCCAACAGGTAGCCCCATTGGGGGGGGGCTTACCCCTCTGCAGAGGTGCAGTTGGTGTATTCTAAGGTTGGTTGGATTTTACGGCATGTCAACTCTTGGGTTATTTTATGCCAAAGACATTTTGTACTTGTTGTGTACACAATTTTTTTTTTTTTAATTTTTATTTTTTATTTATTTTTTTTTTTTTTTTTATCTAGCTGACCCCTAGATGGGATACTAACAGGTACTATCCCTCTGGGTCAGTGGACCTGGAAGTAATGGCGATGAAGGGGTATACCACACTCCTTAAACTCCAGAAATGGAACTTCCACCATTAGATGCAGTTTAACTTTGATTTCAGAACCGTTCCAGGACAGCAGTGAAAAAAATTAGTCTGGAGCCCTGGTAACAATTAAGGTCTGGGGGTAGTAAATCAAACCGTGCCTTAAAATCAGGGTAATTTTTTTTTCTCCCCCAATAGTCTTGCTAAAAAGATCTGAGATTCTACAACCACCCTGGCATTAGAACTCTAGTAACATCAACTTGTAATCTACTCAAGTACAGAAAAATCATCTTGGATTAATGCCAGTTGTTAAGTGTGCAGCTTTGGTTTCTCGAGGAGAACGTGAAAGGTACATCCGTTAATTACATTAACACCTGAAAGAACATGGAGGTATAATAAAACTAACAGATCCCAGATTTTTTTTTTAAAAACAAACCCTAGACTAAATAATTAGTTGCCAAAATGTTGAAATCAATTGATCCAAACTCTTCAAAAAAAAAAAAAAAAAAAAAAAATATCCCTTTTTTGCATTGGCTTAAAAACAATATTAGAATAAATTGTATTATTTGGATGTTTCAGACTGTTGTCCTCATCTTTATTGTTTATATAAACAACATCTCGGCTGATGTGCTTCTACAAGTGTTTCTTGTCAAACTGATGCAACAAATCTCTAGTTGTCTGAACTTTTGAGATGAGGCTTGATAATTTGCATCATTTAGATTTTTTGGCTGCTGTCCTCATCTTTATTATTATATACACAACTTTTCAGCTGATGTACCCAATATTTGAAGTGAGCACACTCATGTACTCACTCCAAATTCTTTATTGAAAAATTAAGAAGTGAAGTACATGTGTGTCATCACGACTCGGCATATAAGCCGGCTGATGTACCCGCCGACCTTCTTCAAAAGTTTCTTGTCGAACTGATGCAACAGATCTCTATTTGTAGGAACTTTTGAGATGAGGCTTGATAATTTTGTATTATTCAGATTTTTTGGCTATTATTCTCATCTTTATTGTTACTAGCAAATATATGCACCCTCCGGGTGCAAGTATTTAAGTTTAAATGTAATAAAATATTACATTAAATCAGAAAGGCTAATGAAACTAATTAAGAATTCAAATAAAAAGATTTGAAACGGAGGGAGTATAATCGGAAAATAGAACAACTGAAACTTACTCTTTCATCACTTTCGTTTTTCAATGCTAAATTTTCCTAATTTAACTATTTAGTTAAAATAGGAAGTAAAGAATAAAATTACAGTTATTTCTTCTTGTTAATGAATTTCTTTTAGGATTTATTGAAGAGATTTTTACTCATATTCATTAAGATAAAACCAAACAATTAGAAATCAATAATACCAAGCACATTTTTATTAAAATCAGTTTTTTTAATATCAATATGCAAATTAGCTTTACGTTTACACTGAAAACTGGTATTTTGTTGTATATATAAATACAATTGCATGTTATTAGTATTTAGGTAAGGCCAACAGTATTAATAATGTCAAACAGTTTTATTATTAATTGAGGTTTAAATAGAAATAGAATAACGGAGAATGAGACGTAAATAACTAAGGGAATTGTGACTTGAGTAGTAATATAGTTTCGGTTACAGACAGAAAAACACACAATCTCCATTATAATAAGATATATACAATATTTTGACCAGTGTGCTTCTACAGGTATTTCTTGTCAAACCAATGCAACACATCTTTATTTGTCTGAATTTTCGAGACGAGGCTTGATAATTTGATATGTCCAGATTACCGAATTTATTCTTTTCACTGCTTTTGTTTCTAATTTTAGTTGCTTTCTATTACAACTCATTGGGTTATTATTTCTACAACAATTTCAAGCTAACTGTAAATAAATTTCCATAGTTTCTTAAAAATGAATTACACAGGATAGGTTACAAGGTAGGAGTTAGGCGGCTTTAGTTGTTTCCCCAGATCATAAATAAAAACCCTACAATCTATTAAGAAATTTTAGTTGGGATGCATAAATTTTCCCGAGGACTCATTCAAAAGCAAATATGTGCATTTTAGGACACACTAAATATAAAAGCTATCAGCATCAATGATAAATAAAATTTTTAAAAGTATTAGTTTAAGCAATGGCCACTAGGGGCCGCAAATGCTGTTTAACCAATCCCTATGTTTATTGCATGATAAATTTATATTCAGTTCACATGACTTAAAATGTTACTAGTTGGGCAGGTTTTCAGCTAGTAAATTGAAAGTTTGGGGGGGGGGTGAGGGAACATATGAATCGAAACATTTATCATTTCAAGACAAACAGACTTGGAAAAAAAAAAAAAAAAAATAAAAATAAAAAGCATTTTCACCTGAATAATCTAAACGTGTTTTCAGTAAAAGATCTTTGAGGGTGTGCACCTGTGTACCAAACACCTGAGTATACCTACAGAGATCTAACAGCAAGTAGTTGGTTACCATAGCAACGACTAAAATAAATGCACTGCAATTATCCACAATCAACAGGTCATAATATGCAGCTGCAAATATTTTGCTGCAAGCTACAAGTATCAAATACAAAGGACTGGAGGAAATGAATAAAAAAAAACAAGTGCAGTAAATAGTTCCTCTTACAGCTTGAATATACATACATAAATAAATACATACACACACACACACACAGATATATATATATCTCACACGCACATTTTCCCCAAATCTATGCTTACTTATTCAGTGCAATCTTTTCTAGCAACTGTCTATATTAGGATATCACTATTATTCTTTTTTTTTGTTTATTATTGGCACTAGCAAAATAAAAAACGCCCTCCGGGCTACGTAAAATAAATATTGCCCGAGGGGGTGGGAGTTGAAAATTTAATATCAGAGAGTTTGTATCATAAGTAAAATAAATCATCAAATTTATTAAAAAGGAGTAAAAAATAAAATAAATTTATTAAAGGAGTAAAATATATTAAAAAAATTAAAATGGAAACTTAGTTCTAATAACTTTAAATATATATTAAAATAAAAAACTATATATAGATAGATAATACCAGGTATGTATTTATTAAAACTTGTTTAAAAAACCAATGAGGACTGTCTAACATTGCATGCTCAAATTTTGAATGTATTTATTCTACGTTATGACGTTTTAGGTAGTGTGACGTAATCAGTGACGTAGTTTTTGTTACAGACAAAAACCGGAAGCAAATCTCCATTTATTAATAGATTTCAGTCTCGGAAGATTATAATATAGTTTTTGTGTCCCTGAAGTTACAGTGCCACCTGTGATTGAAGTCCAATGTTTGAAAAACATTCTTGACCACAGATGTCGCATTTTTTTTGTTTAGGGGATGGCTTATCTCAGTCGGTAGAGCACCCACCTAGAAAATTTCAGAGTTCGTAATTTGATACCTGTCCCCGCCAATTCAGCACATGGGATTGGATAATCTGATCTACACAGTAAAGTGGAGAGCTGATGGTAGACGTGGTGCTCTACCCCAGGTGCAAAACAATCTGCCTGGTCTAGCATTAACAAAAAGGGAACAGACTCTTTCGCTATCCAACTGTCCAAAACTACAAATGTCAGTTGAAGGGTTTTCGCCCGACATTCATAGCCTCCCCACTATCAGGTAATTTTTTTAATTTCATATTTATTCAGAACATTCTTAAATCCCATTTTACATTTGAAAACATTAATAGGTTTATATTATTATTTATATTTTTGCTTGAAGGCAATTCAAATAATTATAGAAGATAATAATGACAAGTGAATTTCGGTAAAGAATTATTCTGTGTGTAGATCGACACACAGAATAATTCTTTACCGAAATTCACTTGTCATTATTTTCTTCTATAATTATCGAATTTTATGCGATATATGCATTGTAATTGCCTGCAAGCAAAAATATAAATAATAATATATACTTTATTCAACAATGCTTTAAAATAAACAAACATCCATTAATAGGTTCGTTTCAGTACATGCATCGTTAAGAAGTATCAATTTTCTTCTTAACCGTTGTTATTTTATATTAATTACAGGTGAGTATTACTGTCATCAGCCTCAGAACCAGAAGGTTCTGGGTTCAATACTGGCCCTCGCCAAGTCAGCACATGAGTAGAATGTCTTGTATCTGTGAGGTAAAGTGGGGAGCTGGTGGTATGTGTGCTGCTCAACCTCAGATGCAAAAACAATCTCTGGCTAGTGAAAAGGGGGTAGACTCCCTCGTTCTCCGGCCAATAGGCTACTCCGTCTACTTTATTACTATTACTCACTGTTACCTAAGAAAAGAGTTGCCGTTTTTGGTGTAAAAGCGATCATCACTTAGTTTACATTTGTGGAGATGTTTGCAGTTTAATCTAAGGGGTATTAGAATTCCATTAGCCAGTAACCCAAAAACCTAACCTTTGACCTTTTAAGATGCAGGGTGAATTTCTGGGACACTTTTTGGAAAAAAAAAGTGCATATTATAATCCGCTAAAGTCCCATTCCAATTCCACAGTTTTATTTAAGAGGCAGTTGTGGTGTAACGTTTATCATCATAGGAAATAGACATGGCAACAAGGCTGTTTGCATTTCATATAGCACTAATACCATTAGGAAAGGTATGAATCAAACTATTCTCCCTCCAGCTATGGATAAATAGCAAGACAGACTGGCTCTTTAATCCTGGTATGGTAACCAGTCTAGGAAAAGGAAAAAAGAAATTTTTTTAAATATTTGAAAAATTTTTTAAATCAAGAACAATGTTGATCTAAAAGTAAGTAAAGTCGTAAGGCGGCCTAATGCCCTGCTGGAATGATTCTTCTGGTATGTCTTCAGCTCTGTCATTACAGACCTCTTCATGGCCTCAACGCATTCAAAATGGGTCTCCTTGATGAGCCATGCAGCGAGGGAGTCTATCCCCTTTTCACTAGCGCTAGACCAAGGAGATTATTTTAGCATGAGGTGGAGTGCCACACCTACCATCAGCTCCTTACTTTACGGCACAGATCCCTGTGCTACTCATATGCTGAGTTGGCAAGGGCAGGTATCGAACTAGGAACCTTGTGGTTTCTAACCGAACGCTCTACCAACTGAGCTAACCTTTAATCTTGGTACAGTGACCAGTCTAGGAAAAGGAAAACCGAATTTTTAAAAATATTTGTAAAAGAATTTTTAAATCAAGAACATTGATCTAAAAGTAAGTAAAGTCGTCAGGGTGGCCTAATGTCGGTATCAGCCATGCAGCGAGGGAGTCTATCTCCTTTTCACTAGCGCTAGACCAAGGAGATTATTTTAGCGTCTGAGGTGGAGCGCCACACCTATTGGACACAGCATAGTGAATATAGGCATTGGGTTAGCATCTGAGGTGGAGCGCCACACCTATTGGACACAGCATAGTGGATATAGGCGTTGGGTTAAGACAGTTCTAAGTGACAGTTATCTCTAGACTGCAGGTTCAATCCTGGTCAAGGGCGACAGTAACAGAATAATAATTAACACAGCTCCTTACTTTACCTCACAGATCCCTGTGCTACTCATACGCCAAGGGCGGGTATCAAACTAGGAACCTTGTGGTTTCTAACCGAACGCTCTACCGACTGAGCTAACCGGGCTGATCTAAACAGATGTAAATTATACGAGGTGTGTCTGAAAAGTAATTAGACTGTTGTCAATCAATTCATTTTAAATCCAAACAACAAACTACCATATTTGACGGCATATAAGATGCACACCCATTTCAGCAGGTCAAATTCAGGAAAAAAAAGTTTTTAGTGTATTTAAGCATATATTGTTAAAAATGCTCCTGTTAACTTTGATTATAACAATACCAGCACTAAAATACGGACGCATGGAGTTTAGAGTAGGTAAAAGTACTGAGCTGGGTTAGTGAGCATCATAGAGAAGATTACAGGAGGTCTCAAACTTCACCTATAAGACGCAGGGCAATTTTTGGAGCCAAGATTTTTGGGAAAAAAAGTGCGTCCTATATGCCGTCAAATATGGTAAATGTTTTCTCCTGCAAAGTAGTCCCCTCTTAAATCTAATGCACTTTCCCATCCTTCTGTCATGCTTCTCTGCCCTGCTGGGAATAAGAAAAAAGTCACAATTTGTCCTGACACAACTAGAGTATTGACCTTTTCCACGCACTTCCCAAGCTGTAGGGGCTCATCAAGGAGACCCATTTTGAATGCGTTGAGGCCATCAAGAGGTCTGTAATGACGGAGCTGAGAGACATACCAGAAGAATCATTCCAGCAGGGCAGAGAAGAATGGAAAAATGTATTAGATTTAAGAGGGGACTAATTTGGAGGAGAAAAACATTTAGTCTGTTAGGATTTTAAATAAATTGTTTGTGACAACAGTCTCATTACTTTTCAGACACCTCATATATAACTTTTATTTTAGGTTGTAGGTTTGTGAAATGATTTGCTAGTGTAAGCAGTTTTCTCATTTGAATATGGATATCTTAATATGAAATAAACAAACCATGAGCCTGTTGGGTTCTCATTGTAACCACAGTCCATGATGATATTGGTGCTTCTATTTAGGAGTGAAGGATTCTACTATTAGATAGTTATCTCTGCTATATTAAGAATTTGGAGGTGCATGGTGTGATGGTTAGAGTCGTAGGAAATGGACTTGCCGACCCAAATCTAAATCCAAGACAAAGCTGTTTGCATTTCATATAGTACTAATATCCTTGGGAAAGGTATGCATCCAACTACTTTCCATCCAGCTATGAGTAAGTAGTAGGGCAGACTGGGTTCTTTAACCTTGGTTAGGTAACCAGTCTAGGAGAAGGAAAACTGAATAAAAACCTATTAAACTATTAAGAAATTGACCTTGTGTTGCACCCTGCTCTTGCAGAAGGGTTAGTATGTATGTATATATATATAAGATAAATATATAAAGGTTTTACATATCTATTTATTAGGTGACAAAGGAACATTCACAACCATATTGGTTTAATAAATAAATATGTAAATTAATAAATAGATATGTAAAACCTTTATATATTTATCTTATATAACAGCTCTATTTCATATTGAGCACTCTACCAATAATACTGCCTTTGGTACACCATTCCAGCAAAAGCTGAAACAGTGACCATCTCACACATATATATATATATATATATGAATGATAAAAAGGGTTGGGGGTTTGCTATAAAAGCAATTGAGGAATAGTTGGGACAATCATAAGTGCTAGGGCTTGACATGACCAGCCGATTGATTAGAGGGAGCCTCTCGGACCGCCGCTTGTCTAGCCCAAGTGGAGTGTTGCAAACTATGAATAAAGTACCAAGCTGAGGATATCTTTATTTCTTATTTTTATGGGGATTTGAGAAGAAAAAGAAAATTTGTAAAAATTGACAAAAATAGAGAAATTTTTGTTCTTACTGTGATCTCCACATCAAACTTGCTGCCATCTAAAAGTTGGATTACGGCTTTCATTGTGTTAGATTTTTTAGGAGACTTCTTGTTGCTGTGTTCATCTGATGTTTCTGAAGCCGATGTTTTGGCCGGGGGAGGACCCGAAGTTGTAGTGCCTGTGTTGTTATCACTGGATGGCTCCTGGAAAAAGAAAATAAGTATTGAATTCAAATAAGGAAGACCGGAATCATTTTCAGCAACTGTAAACATTTTAAAAGCTGTATAAAAAAAAAAAATTTTTTTAAAACTATTTTCTAAAAGTTCATTTTTTTTTTTCTTTAAAGCTAGTTTTCATAAGGTAGTGTGTGATATAGAGTAGGAAAAAAGGAAAAAAGAAAAAAAAGAGAAAATAGGTAGGGCCAAAATTTTGGTAAGACAGCTCTCCCCACACTTTCTTTAAAGTGGACACAGCATAGAGGATATAGGTGTTGGGTTAAGACAGTTCTAAGTGACAGTTATCTCTGAATCATTTTCAGCAACTGTAAACATTTTAAAAGCTGTATAAAAAAAAAAAAAATTTTAAACTATTTTCTAAAAGTTCATTTTTTTCTTCTTTTTTGCTGGTTTTCATAAGGTAGTGTGTGATATAGAGTAGAAAAAAGAAAAAAAAAGAGAAAATAGGTATGGCCAAAATTTTGGTAAGACAGCCCCCCACACACACACACACATTTTCTTTAAATTGGACACAGTGTATTGGATATAGGCGTTGGGTTATGACAGTTCTAAGTGACAGTTATCTCTAGACTGCAGGTTCAATCCTGGTCAAGGGCGACAGTAACAGAATGATAATTAACACAGCTTAACACTTGCACCCAGCTATGGTTAGCAGAATGAGAACAGAATAACCCCATTGATTGAATAAAGGCTTAGGTTCAAAGTTCCATGAGGGCTCCCGATTATGAAAAGAAGGTTTGAGAAGGCTCTCTGGTTCAACAGGAAATATCTGAAGAAGGCCGGTGGGCACATTGGCCGAAACTTTGTACAGATAACAATAAAAATGAGGACAATAGTCCGAATAATACAAAAAAATTGTAAATTATCACTTAATTATTTTCCTTACAAACAGATCCTAAACGTACATATATTTTTCTATGCATTTCTTAATTATAATAATTCTAAAAGCTGTATCAACATTTTTGTTTCAAAAACAATTTTTTTTTTTTTTTTTCTAGTTTCATAAAAAAATCAGTGAAAAATTTAGAAAACAGAGAGAATGAGAAATAAGTATGTCCAAAATCTCGGTACAACAGCATCTCCCCATTTCTGATAATATTTATAGATTTTTTTCCTTATAAACGGAGCCTAAACTTACATGTAAAAATGTCTATGAATATCAGGTTTATAACATTGAAATAAATGACATTAAAAAGTGCATATCTTCAAGAAAGAAAGAAAAAAACCACAAAAATGCACCATTTTGACAACACAGATTTTAATTATAAAATAAAATTCTTCCGTTTTAAAGACTTTAAAACAACTTTTTTCACGTGCGAGTTTTTAAATCCTTCCTCTTCATAGTAACAGCAAAAATTACGTTATGTTTCATTCATTTTTATGTGTTAATGAAATGGGAGGAGGGGGGGTAAAAAAGTGAAATTGTAGCCATTCCATACACACATACACTTGTGTAAATGTCGAATTGAGAAAAAAAAATGTGGGAAATTTAATTTTTAAACAACAAAAAAAAAATGCGAAATTCAAATACAATAGGAAGGATGAAGAATAAATTAGTCTTTAGAGTTCAAAAATTAATTCCATAGTTTTTATTTCGTGACAATTAATGAAGGGTCAACCGGAGACAGGAGTATCTATCTACTATATTTTGATTTATTAATTTCGTCTTTTTTTAAAGCTCTTGACCGCATTTATATTTTCTTGTCTTTGAAACTGACAAAAAGCAAAACAGGACACTAACACTATCTGATTCAGTTTACTATTTTTTTTCTTTTTTAGATGTCTAAGTAAATTTGTTAAAAGGCCAAAACTACAGTAAAGTCCCTCAGTCAATAGACCTTAAAATTGGGAGAGAGGGGGTTTCGGGCAATGTAAGGGTCATTCTGAGTGGAATGAAATATCAAAACTCTCAAAGGAGGTTTCTTTTTTATTTGGAAGAGAAAGAAAGAAAATAGACAAGAAGACTAACACACAGATTGAAGGAAGCAAAAATACCAGGTTTATTTTTAACAACCACAAAAACAGCAACAAGACCACGTGACCAACTTCACACGCCAGAAACACAAATAAATATTCGATATAAATCTTAGCAAAAATACAAAAAAAAATAAATACATAATAAATAAAAGGCAAGTTCTATTTGAATTTTAAGAAGTTATTTAGACACTATTATATATCTATTTTTCATTGCCCCAAGAGATTGAGGTAAATAAAAAAAGCGTTAGACATATTTCAATGATTTATATAAATAAACGAAAAAAAAAAATTTTTTTCTCTAAATATTACGATCTAACTGAAATACCAACTTAAAAAAAAAAAAAAAAAAAAAAAAAAAAAACTGATTTAGAAATTTTTTTTATTCTATTAGATTTTAGAAGTTTTTAGTTGTAGATATCTATGTGGGTCAGAAAAAGAAAGTTGGATATTTTTTTAATGATTTATTTATGAAACGAACAAAAAAAACTACTATTTTCCATTGACACTACGATCTGAATGAAAAAACAAACAAAAAATAAAACAGGTCTTTATTTTATTAGATTTTAGAAGTATTCAATAGTAGATGAATCTATGCAAGTCGTCATGTAATAAAGAATTTTTCAAATGAAATTTTCAGGCCAAGATAGAAGTTTTCATATAGACTAGAGATTTTAATTAAAAATCAATTGCACTTTTTTTTTATTACACAATATCTGAGGTATATACACAATCTTTTCTCCCATAAAAACTATTGTTTTATTTTCATAAAAAAATTATTTAATCAATTAGAAAATAGAAATTGCACATGTACGAAATTGTGGTTTTTACATGACGAGAAAAATTAATCCGTTTTTAAAACAATAAGTTATGTTAAAAATATAAATTGAAGGAAACAAGACAAAGAAATGTAATTATAGAATAAGGTGTGATGATATAAATATCTCATATTTATATTTAATCTTTTTTTTTTAAATTTGACAGTCTTTTTTTTTTTTTTCCTTTTTTTGCGTTCATAAAATCGAAAATGAATTTAGATAATATAAAACAAAAGGGAAACTAATTTGATGTCTATAAAAAAGCAGAAATCGTACAGAAAATAACACTTCGTAATTTAAAAAAAAAAATAGAAAAAAATTGTATTATTTGACAGAACAAATATATTTGATACAATTGAACATTTATCGTAAACCATCCAGTAGACAAGCAGGAATGTAGCTATAAGCAAACAGTTTTGAGTTTTAAATATATTTCTAGTGTGACAATGTGGTAATGTTATTTGTTTTAATCTACCAGAAAAAAATGCTGCGAAAAGTTTTCTTTTAATAAAGTATTGTATTGGTTATATGAGGCATGACAAAAGGCTTATATTAAAGTTTGAATATTGAATTTTGTGAACAGTTTAGAAAAGAAAGAAGAGATGGAGGGAAATAGTTGAAAATAAAAAAAGAGAGATAGAAAACAATGGCAGTCAAGTCAAAACAAGGGAAATTAAGGTAAGTGCTTTTTTCCTTCTAAAAAATAAATAAATAATGACAGCCAACGATTATAGAAAAAGATAAAGAAAAAATTCACACAGAAAAGGTGAATCGATAAAAAAGAAATGTTAAGCTCGTAATATAAACAGTTTTAAGTTTCGAAAATCAATGTCTTAAAAAGAAAAAAGAAAAGGGTGGCCTGGCTCAAAAGGGAGATTGAGAAAAATAAGGCTTTTTTTACGCACCTATGACGGGTACATTTGGTTCCCCTACTTTGAATGTAGGGCTACCAGAACTTCTGCAAGAGAAGTGTGAGGTAAAGGAAGAGTTGTAGGCACCAGATAGAATGGTTTTTCACTTTTCTTCAAAGAGAAATGTTGTTATTTAAGCTTGGGGTAGACCAGAGGCCAAGCCCGGTTGTTCTTGTTTCTCAGCGCAAAGATTCGTCAATGCGGGAAATGGACAAGATTTATCTCCCTTTGTTACCTGGGCAATTTGGCAAAATATTTAAATTGGAAAATACTTTTTTGGTAATGAATTCAAAATTAATATAAGTTTCATTATCTATATGCATTTTTAAATATAAATAATGAAAATTATGAGATTGTAATTTAGTGATAAAAAGTGAAGATATTTTTAAATGTATAATTTTATATTTATATTTTAATAATATTTGAAGAAAATTAAAATGACATTTTGAGAGAATATCTAAATTAACAGACATTATGATGAAAACTGAAACTTTTTTATAGGAATTAATTCTTAAATATTAAAGCGAAAAATTTTAGGAGCTAAAATAAACGCAAGTTAAAGTTGCTTTTATTTTAACTACTAAAAAATGTCGCTATTAATATTTTAAATATTAAATTTATTGAATATTAAATATTATATTTAACAATTAATTCCTATAACAAAGTTTCAGTTTTTTTGTTTGTTTTTTTTTGTCAATTTCTGTTTAGATAATCTCTCAAAATGTCATTTTAATTTTCTTCTTTCAAATATCATTGATAAAATTATATATTTACTTAATACAGATATAAAGTTCATAAATGAAACAATTATAAGTTTCTCTAAGCAAATGTATTTTTAAAACAATTATTACACCCACGTGTAAGACAATAAAATGTAACATACAAATAATTATTGACTAATCTTAGCTGTGGCACAAGGTAGGAGTAAGGAGCGCCCAAATATTGTTCATAAAATAAGTTTATGCAAATTAAAAAGATCGGCTTCTAAGAAAATTGGGCTGAACTTGCACAACTGTGTCAAAATTAGGGTGACCCAGAAAAAACAGAACCCACAAATTTTGTAATAAAACTTAATTTTAACTATGGGGGTTTAGGGTTAGGATTAGTTTAATGGGAAAATGAATAAATAATTTGGGTTCTATTTTTTCTGGGTCACCTTGTATACCGGTGACCCAGAAAAATAGAACCCACACATTTTGTAATAAAACTTAATTTTAACTAGGGGGGGGGGGTAGTTAAATGGGAAAATAAATAATTTGGATTCTGTTTTTTCTGGGTCACCCTAATTGACACCTTTGTGCAAGTTCAGCCGAAAATTGTATCTAAGTTAGCACTAAAAGAAAAAAAAATCTTAAGTATGTAGGATACGTAATTTGTTTTTAAAAAAGTAGGTTACCGGTAATATAAATGGGGTACAAGGTAATATAAATAATATTAACAAAAAATAAGTACAGCCACATTGAAAGTATGAATAGTTGAATTTAGTTAAATAACACAAATATTTAAAAGAAAAAAAAACTAATGTCGGTATAACAAAATTGAATATGTTGTCGAGATAAGACAAGATAGCCACACCCATCATCCCATAAAAGCTTAAAAATTAAGGTTTTTAAAGATTTAAAACAATATTAACTATATGTCAAATTTAAAAAAAAATAGTTTAAGATTTCTTATTAAAACTAAAAAATTTAAACGCAAAAAAAAAAAAAAAAAACTTTTATGAAATATTTAGTTAAACAAATTTTTGACTTCGTTTTTGTTCAATACTCTTCAACTTTTAGACGATACGACACGCCCAGTTATTCAACACCTCATGAAAAAGAACATTTTTACCGCTTATCTATTTAAACATTATTTAATGACACATTAAAGAACTATTAATTATACATCAAATTAATAAATTCACACATTTTCGTCAAAAATACTTAAATGATCATTAAAATTGGTTAGAAAACAAGAGAGAAAAGTATCAATTTTCAATGAAAAACGTTTAATGTTTTATATAGACACACAGGTGTTGGCTTAAAAAAATAACAATGCTTTCTTTTCTTTGACAAAAGAACCAAGAAAATTTACCAAATCAAAAATTAAGTTAATACTAATCGATACTTCATAAAATACGTGTTTGTATTTAATTTAATGTACTTTAAATTAAATTCATAACTAGTCTTGTTTTGTTTTGTTTTTTAAATCACACTTGTGGATATGGAGTCAGTGTGTTCTGTTATTCGTACAATACATTTTTAACCAATATTAAAAGTTGATTAAAATGTTTTAAACATAAAGCAAATATGAAATATTAAAAATATTTCTTAAAAGTTTTAAGAAACATTTTATTTCTGTGTTTAAGTTAAAATATACACAGAAAATGAAATTATATCCTCATAGAAAAAAAAAAAAGATAAACCTTGTATTGATTTAAACATAAACGTGTTTTATTTCATCAAGTTGAGAAATGTTTTCCCCTCTAATTACGATGTATGCCATAAAAATAAAAATAAATCCGTCTCTAGTTTTTTTTTCCGTAAACAACGGAAATTGAAAGTTGTTTTTAGAAAAGTTTACTACAACTAGATTCATTGAAGCTTCTCCCAACCTCTTGTTGCTTCAAGGAAGGAAAAGGGGGAAAATGCTAATGTTGAGGAAGGAGGTTCTTCATAACCCCCAAGTCTATTCTACTTAACTTAATTCTTTGGGATTTACTCTCATCCAAATTATTCTCGAGTGGTATGCTCTTTGGAATTCTTTGAAATATTTCTTATAAACGCAATAAAAACTTCGAAATTAGGTTTTTCGGGAAGTAAAAGTATTGCGTAGACATCTTTTATTATCTGGGGTTTTTTTTTTTTGGGGGGGGGGGTCTACTACCCAGACCAATATCTTTAGTTTTCCAAAGATAATAGTAAAAATGTTTTAAAAAATTAAATTAAATACTTCATCATGGGAAATTTTTGTCCACGCTTTTTGGATTCTCACTACTTAAAAAAAAATAGATAAATAAAATTAATTTATGCTAAAAATTTAAAATTGCTAGACCTTTTCCCCATAAGGAAAAATGAATAATAATAATAACTATATATGAATATATATTATATTCCTGACCTCCCACCAGGCCGGTTTAATACAAGGACAAGGTCTTTCTTACATGGGGATTTTTTATGAGGCATCCAGCAGTGACCGAACACCCTGTTCATTGATTCAGTAATAATGGATCTGCAAGAGTAGCTTGCTAACCATTATACCACGACGGGATATTCTCCAAAATTAAATAAGAGACACTAAATTTAATAATTAAAAGTAATTTCCCTAATTATAAGTCGAAATAAGTTATCTTGGTCTCGCATAACGATGCTTTTAAATAGCAATGGCCTTGAAAAGCCATATACCCACCAGTTGAAATTTTCAGGAAAAAAAAAACAATTTAACTTGTTTTTTTAAGAGATAAAACCAAAAATGACTATGTAAAACGGAATACAATACTTTATTATTCCATCAATTAATCATCTAGCAATTGTTATCACATTTTATGTTATTTAATCACTAATAAAAATAAAGAGTCACTCTTGCATGACACTTTTTTGTTTTAAATTACTTTAACTGACCTCTTTTATTACTGATGTTTATAAAAGCTATAATAATAAAAATTGTTTTGATAGTGAAGATTATTTGTAGTAAGAATTTTTTTTAAATTGAAAATGGATCACTAAGTAGTTTTGAGCCTATTCTAGCAGTGACCACCCCAAGCGGGGATTTAAGAGGTTTGAATTAAGAGTTTTCCTTCTCCTAGAGTGGTTGCCTAACCAAGGTTAAAGAGCCTAGCCTGCCCTACTATTTACCCATAAGTGGAAGGAGAATATTTGGATTCATACGTTTCCCAAGGGTATTAGCGCTATGTGAATTGTGGCTTCGTCCAGGATTTGAACTCAGGTAAACGAATCCATTTCCCACGACTCTAACCAGGACACCACGCGCCTCCATTAAAAGCTATAATAATATTAAAAATTGTTTTGATAGTAAAATTTATTTGTAGTAAAAAAAGTTGAAAAAGTTTGTGGGACAATATCAACCTGAACAGAAATAGTCTAATTATCATATTATATTGAAAAGGTAAAAATGTAATAAGTTGTTTCATATATGAATTCGTGCTATCGAAAATGGGTGATCTATAATTATATTGATTTTATTTGGTGAACATACTGATAGGGGGCTACCTAAAAATGTATAAATATATTTTTGGCAGTAAGTGTTTTAGTTATCAACATGGCGAAAAAAAGTTGTGGCTTAAGTGTGTTAAGGGAGGAGACATACATATTAATTCAAGCAAACAGCCCAGATAACAAATTTAAATATTTATTTATGCCTATTTACAACACGTGTTACAAGTTATGATAAAAAGTTGTTTTTAAACCTTTGTTTCAACTCGTTACATTTTTTTACACAATTACATTGTAAAAACTGCAATTTTATCTTATAGTACACTACAAGATAAAATTGCACTAGCTTAAAATGTATAAAAATAAATTACTCGTTAAATATTATTTTTATTTTTTTTTTACTGATGCTCATTATGTTACTACTTTTCGACTTGGACAAAAATTTGACCTTAAATAATAGATTTGATTAATCTTAATTTGTTTTTAAAATGAAAAGCAGGGGGAAAATTGGGTATACCTATCTTATACAAAGTATTTAAATTAGATGTTTTATCCATTATGAAATAAAATTTTTGGTTATGTTAAAAATTATACGAGTAAATTTCAGTCATTTAAAATTTTTTTTTTTCTTTATATAAATTACATTTAAAAATCCCGTCTTCAACAAACTAAAGTTCACACACCCACTATATTTCTTTAGTCTCCCCTCCCTCAACCACTAATAAGATGGTGACTTACGGCAGATTAAGGATACATAAGTTTAGTGATTCAAAAATTAAGGTTTCATAAAAAATAGATAAAAGTTGAAGAAATGAGTGAAATTTACATTTACCATCTAGATAAGATTAAGTATTACATTTTATGAAAAAATAATTTTGAACATTATCACAGAAATAACGGACATTTCCTTTATTGTCATGTTCTGGGCTGACTTTTTTTTGGCTGAATTTGCACAAAGGTGTCAAAATTAGGGTGACCCAGAAAAACAGAACCCAAATTATTTATTTTTCCATCAAACTAAACTTAAACCCCAAGCCTAAGCCCCCCCCCCTAGTTAAAATTAACAGTTTTATTACAAAATTTGTGGGTTCTGTTTTTTCTGGGTCACCGGTATACAAGGTGACCCAGAAAAAAACAGAACCCAAATTATTTATTCATTTTCCCATTAAACTAACCCTAAACCCCAACCCTAGACACCCATAGATAAATTTAACAGTTTTATTACAAAATTTGTGGGTTCTGTTTTTTCTGGGTCACCCTAATTTTAACACCTTTGTGCAAGTTCAGACCTTCATTTTTTTTTTTTTAAATAAAGAATGATTTTAATCTTAGTTCAAAATTTAATGCAAGGAAGGTTTCTAATATTACGTTACAATTATCCAAGATCATGCCTTACTTTTGCCGCCAGCAAATATAAAAGATAAAATCCTTTGTCCAGAAAAAAAAAAAAAATCAAACAGGTTAAACTAGAAAAAGTCATGAAGGATTTAGGATACGGGTGGGCTTCCGTAATGATAAATGAATGAACATCAATTTTCACCTTGCAACACCTGGATTTATAAACTTCAGGTACTAAAATTATCACCCCCGCCACCATGTGATGATATTCAAAGAACTTTCCGAAGAAATATTTTAAGGCAGAGAAAATTTAAATCATTAAAAAAAAAAAAAATTTTTTTTTTAAATTAAATTAAAAACTTTTTCGATATTCTTTTTAGTTAAAAGTTGAAAATGTGAAGTTTTTAAAACGGGGAGACTACTCACCAGAAAAATAGAAATATTTCAAATATTTCATAACTTTTTTTTTTTATTTTGTATTAATTTTCCTTATTAAAATAAAATAAGAAAAATAACTTAGATACAACACAAAACAGTCAAGTTGCAATAGAAATAACTGTAGGATTAATAATTTTATTCCAACCTGTTAAGGAGGGAAAAAAGTTACCTGACCCGCAAGTATTTCAAAATGTCTTTACACCTGTTACACATTAAAGGTGGAGACTGGAGACATGTCAAAAACTTATGGAGAAAAAAAAAGATATTGGTAACTTGAATAGATAATCTGATCCCCTGTTTAAAGAAATATTTGGCATGTTTAATCCCTGGGTAAAGAAAAAAAAAAGATTTTAAAAACTAAAAAAAAAAAGATAGAAATGTTCTTAGGGATGTTTATAATAAAAATGCTATTCAGAAATGTTCCGGATTTTTTTTTTTTTTTAATGAGAGAAAAATCTTTAGAAGAGTGTGTGTGTGTGTGTGTGTCTGATAAAAGCATGAAACCCGGGATCAAAAATTCCCATCTAATTATATAATAAAAAAAAAAAACAAAACAGCTTTATCACTGATATTGAGTACTCCACTAATAATACCGCAAAAAACTTGGTACACTACTAACTCACCAAGTGATACTATTATTACGTTTGTTTAATGGATCGTGTAAATATAATATATATATATATATATACATATAATATACATATACATATATATATACATATACATATATATATATATATAAAAAACACACCCGACCCATTAAATAAACGTAATGATATCGATGTTAATGATTTTTTTTAAACCAAATATTCACCTTTAGTTTCTAAAGGGAAGGTTTACTTGCGCACACACGCACAAGAAATTTTAAACTTTTTTTTTCGGCGGTAGAATTAAAATGTTTACATAGGAAATCAGTTTTAATTCAGATTTCAAATATTCCTTAAAAAAAATAAATAAATAAACTATACGGCCGACGTAATTAGGCTGAATGTTCATTTGACGAACAATACAAATAAACTATTTTCACATAAAATATGACAACACTAAAAACAGAGGGGGGAAGTGATTTATGATCTGACAAACTAAAAACAATGGTAGTGTAATGGTTAACAAGCTAAACTGGCATACTTACTAACGAGTATCAGTCTCATATTTCAGGCCTTGTGTCATAATTAATTCTAAATAAAGCATAACTACAAAAACAACAGAGATAATTTAAGTGTATGTCATGTTCCAAAGCGAATATGTTTTGTTTTTAGGTAGACTGTGAATTCAAGGACGTAAATTTTAACCATAATCTACTGGACAGAAATTAGTGGTATATGAAATAAATCCAATGTATAATTTTTTTTAAATTTCTGAACAGAAATTTTGCCGAATATTTAACGATGTTTCTATTTAAATAATAATAAAAAGATTAAAACAGTCCACTTTTGCTGTTCTGTTTTATTTTTCATTAAAAATATTAATTCCAGTTCAAAAATTAAAATTATATATAATTATATTTTTTAATTTCTGAATGTATATCCAATGTATATATAATATATATATATTGGATTTCATTTCATATTCCACTAATATCTGTCCGGTAGACTATGGTAAAAATTTACGTCCCTGAATTCACAGTCCACCATTTTCTAAACAGTTCGATTTTAAATTATATTCTAATTCTTTTCGACTATATAATATAAAAAAAAATAGCTATTGCTTTTAAAAGCGCTGTTGGCTTTTAAAAGGACATGGACTCTCCTTACCCATTTCGAGAGCAACAAATATTTTTTTTAATCGATCACCAGTAGAGGAAAGCAAACAAAAACAAAGTAACAGTTTTTATGGTGGGGGTCAGTTTTACAGGCTCAAATCACAACGACTGAAAAGAGAAAGTTTTATGGTTGGAGTAGAGTAGCCATAACTACTATCATCCACATGGTACACACAAAATGCAATACGCTGCTCTGCTAAATGCAAAAACGTGGTCAATAGTTGAATCTAGAGATATCATCTCCCTCTGCCTAAAGTGACCAATACACAACCAGGCATTGAAGCCATTGTGGTTATTTGAGATTTTAAAGTCATTTTTTATCTATTAATTTAAAAAATCAGGATCAATAGTTTATTTGTCCAGAATAGCTCGCAAATGAAATGTCTGTAGTAATGCACAATGGACGACTTTTAGTAAGTCAATTTTCTCAGCGTGCTATTCTGGACAAGTACCGGAATAGGTTGTTTTTTTTTTAATTAAATGCATTGTAAAATAAAAAACGTTATATAAAATAAGGTAGGAAACGGGCCCAACCACCAGAGTTCAAATCCTGGACGAGGCCGGTTGCATTCCACATAGCGGTAATACTATTGGGAAAAGTATGAATTTAACTATTCTCTATGGATAAGTATTTGGGAAAACTGGGCTCTGTAATCTTGGTATGGCAACCTATCTAGGAGAAGGAAAACTTTAAATTCAATAATCAGCTTTACTCCACTTGAAAATCGGCCTTGTGTTGCATTCTGCTGATGGGGAAAGGGTTAGATAAGTAAAGGGAGTAACTGATTACGTTCTTAATAAATTAAGAAAATCCGGTCAATTTTACTAAAGAAAGAGTGTTAGTTAAATTATGATTAACTAGTCATATTTAAAAGACAAGTCACTAATTAAAAATAAAAATATACAAGTTTGAAAAAAAAAAAAAAAGGGGGAGGAAAAGACAAAGCTATTTTTTAAGCAGCACATTGTTTTATTGTTTACTTAAAAAAAAATAAGTGTTGATACTATTGTACTTAAAAAGATTAATTTTTAACTGACACTTAGAAAATTTAAAATATGTAGGGTCAGGTTAAAAAAAAAGGGGGGGGGTGTATGGTCACATTTCGGCTTAACGATTATATTTTATTTACAACAAACAAACAAAATAAGCATATTTAAATCAATTGATTAACTACTGCGAAACTTTTATTGAATTTGAACCAACCCTAAAATTTAGCAAATCAAGAGATTTATATTTGATCAGCTCAAAATCTGAAGTTTCAGGGTTACATCGAAAGATATACCCGGTCGAGTCAAGTTAAAGATACGAGAAGAAAAGAGGCAAAGACAATTGAGTATATAAAATAAAATGTATATTTATATCCCAATATAACAACAATCTCTTTGTTGCTTTTTATATTCAACAAAGATCAAAAGCAAAAATTAACGATTCGAAAGAGAAGACAAATTATCTAGGTCTCACTTATCAATTAATAACACAATTCTCTCTCACACACACTCAAGAGTTTAACACACGGTTTCAAAAATCGTCAGTGAATATAAGTATACTATATAAGTAAAACACCAGAAAAGAAAGAAAAAAATGAATAAAAACAAACGAGCCTGATCTGTAACTAAGACACACCAGAAACAAAAGAATTTAGATTAAAAAATACAACATAACTAATACATACAACACAGTACACAAAATTTACCTGTAAGTAAAAAAGGTATCCCGCTTATAATAGTAGTAACTCCATTGGTAAATAAATACAATAGTAGTTGTAGTAAAACCAGGTAAAAATAAATCCGAAATTAGGAGAGGAAGAAGAGGTAGGTCGGTGCGCGTGTCGCCTTTAACCATTTAGCCCTTTCATTCTTAACAATAAAATAATCCTGGTTTAAAATCCAAGTGTAAGGTTCTTTGATTATTATTATTATGATTATTATTAGACAAAGATTTACGTTTGAGGGTAGAAAAAAAGGGATTTTCCGGTACTGTTGTCTTCTGTAGTCGTAGTTAGGTATTTCTTTTATCACTTAAGAGGGACAATTTTAAATCCAACGTCATAGATGGTCCACCAATCTCTCTCTACTCTCCTCACAAAAAAAAAACAACGAAGACTTGTGGGTGAGAGAGGGGGAGGGAAGAGAAAAAGAAAGAGGGAGGAAGGGGTGTCTAAAAATCAAGAGACAAAGAGGGAGTGGGGAAAAAGAAAGACTAAAGAAGAAAGAAGGACGCAATTGTGACGCGTTGATTTTTTTTTTTTTTGTCCACTCTTAACTTCTTTCTTTTCCCCCAATTCAAATCTCGGCCATCGCTACTCTTCTTCAATTTCGAAAGTAGTAGAAAAAATAATAATATTAAAGGCTAAGTTGAAGAGAGAGTCCGTCGGCAAGTCGAGAGAATTGTTACTTTAAAAAAAAAACTTCCCTGTTCGTTTTTAGTAGATGAGAAAAGAAGGCAGTGTGATCTTAATTAACCATTTGATTTGATGGTATTGAAAATAAATAATTACAAACTTACTGGGTTTTTTTTTCGACAACAACAAACAAGCAACTACTCTCTTGACTCCTCTAGTAGGAGTTATAAAATCAGGTGCGTTAACTGTCTTTGAGATATTTCCCAGGAGTTTGGAGAAGAGATCTCCACATTGGTTAAGCTATCATCTTTTCAACCAATCGACCGCTTCAACTCAACAACTCTTCTAAGCTTATCACTTCGATATTATTACTAATAATATTTCGATTCGTTTTATTTACCAGACCTCATATTGTGAATACAATTTTTTTTATTTTTAGTTTTTTTTTTCGATATTAAAAAAATAAAACGAAAATATGATCATTACTAAAATTACTTGATTTACAAATTATATCACAACTTAAACACACCTCGATGTGGTGTAAATAAAATAATGATTTTTAGTTAGTTAGCAAGCTAGTCTCGCTGATCAGTGCAAGTGCCCCATTCCTGCAGTCTTGTGTTAACTTAAAATCTAAACAGTTTTTTTTTCTTTTCTTTTTTTAAGACACCTCGTCGTAGTGTAATGTTTAGCACGTTATCCAACGTTTTGCTAAAAATAAGCTTTGGGGTGGGGGGGGTAATGAGTTCGATTCTCACTGGGTGCACATTTTCCGGCCTTGTGCCAAACTAAGGCTTAAAAATGACGAGTAGTTATACTTACTATAACTACTTGCAGCCTTGTGCAAATATAAACAGTTTTTTTAATGAGTTCGATTCTCACTGGGTGCACATTTTCCGGCCTTGTGCCAAACAAAGTTAGGCTTGATAAATGACGAGTAGTTATACTGTAACTACTTGCAGCCTTGTGCTAAATATAAACCGAGTTTTTTTTAAATGAGTTCGATTCTCACTGAGTGCACGTTTTCCGGCCTTGTGCCAAATTAAGTTCGGCATTAATAAATGACTAGTACTACTACTACTACTACTTGTCACAATATAATGTTTATTTTGCGTTTTACAATTTTTGACATCATCAATTTTCACTTTTACACTCTTTAATATTTTTAGAAAACAAGAAAAAAAACACGTGTGCAGTAACTAAGTCATTACTAAGATAGCAAAACAAGTAGATTATTTCAATTATTGCCTTCCTTACTACCGATATTTACCTATGTCAACAGGTCCGTAACTGAAATTTAATAAAAAAATTTAAAAAACACCTAAATACTAAACATTCCTTTTTCTACTGCTTATGTAAGTAAATAGATATAATCGCTTGAATTTTATTACACAAATTACAACTCGTTATGTAAGATTAATAGAATATGATTTCTTTAATGTGATGTGTCGGGGAGTACCTTAAAATTTCGAAGCCCGGCCTTGATTTGAGTACCGGTGGTACTACAATCCATTCAATAAAAATAAAATAAATAACGTGTCATATTCAAATATTTGTGTAAGTTTGTATCTATCCCTAAATAAAAATTCGCTAGTGCATCATTTTTATTTATTTTTACATAAAAAGACATTTTTGAAAATTATTTTCGCGCTATTAGATACGTGAATATTATTATACAATTCAATGAAGATTTTTAGGGCTTAGATGACGTGCCGGGGGTTTGTGTGTAGTAGCAGCAGAAATATCTAGTTTTTAAAATGTCTTTATTTTCAATTAATTATCTCTTTTTCTCGATATATTTTCTTTATCATATCAATTTCTACTTTTAGATTATTACTGCAATGGTATGAAATACAGTGGCTTTAAGATGTGTCTCGATTTTTTTAAAGATAAAAAAGAAAGACATTTTCAATTTGACGATTCGTCAATTAGGGCCCCTTTTTTTTTAAACCTTCGCAAATATTAAGGACGTAATTTTTTCAATCGTTCGCTATAGTAAAAACCGAAAAATGAATTTTATTTATCTTAGATATACGAGCATAAAAAGTTTTTTAAAAATAATAATTTTGTATATTTTTATTTCTCCGAACATAAAAAAATATATATATCACCACCACCCCCTTTTTTATATATATATAAATCTGTCTCATACTCGCAGTAAGTTGTCGAATAGAGGTGTGTTAGGTCACATGACCTTGTTTATGTTACCAAAAAAGGGTATTCGTCACAAAAATGGGTTGTGTTAATATTTGCTATGCCCTACTGAATTCCTTGTTGACTGCTAGCAAGACTTATTTTAACAGCCCCGAAAAAAAGGAGGGGGGGGGGCTAATGGTGATGTTAGGAATTATTTTCAAGATATGAGATAGATAATTCTACTTTATGGGATACTGTTGAAAAGATCTTTACTCGGTTGACCTGACAATAAAGTAAGATGTCCGGTCTTTAGCGACCGGGAAAATTATTGGGCTTAGCTTCAGGCAGCCTACACACACCACGAAGGAACACCTACCCTATCCTTTCGCAGTAAAAAGTTGTAGAGGCTCAAACTTCGAGGCCTGAGGTGCTCTATAAATGAAAATGCTAACAAAACTGAGCTATTTTTGGCACCCGCACAGGGAAGGTCCCCACTTAAATTGTTTTTTTTAAAAACAACCTTGTGTCGAATCTGTCTTTAGGTGCGGGTGGGGGGTTCTGGGTTGCGTAAATAACTTGACTCGGTTGAGTGCATCGGTAGTTCCACTTCCGTCGTAATTCATTTCCGGTATTGTTAGTGAACATATAAAAAGGTACTTGTAAAATAACAGAAGACAGGAAGAATGTATTTATATGCTAAGCTTAGCTTAGATGCGGCACAAGGCCAGAAGTATGGGGCACCCAGTGAGGATCGAACTCACTAACTATGGTCTGCTAATATAGCTTGCTATCCATTACACTACATTAAAGAGTGTATTTACCAACCCTCCTACAGAATTTGAATGTGGCCCTATAACTTTTTTTTTCTTTTTTCTATTTTTCTTCTTTTTTTTTTTTTCTTCTTTTGTGGACACCTATATATGGATATGTAGGAAGCGCGTGGTGTAATGGTTAAAGTCATTGGAAATGGACTCGTCGCCCCGAGTTCAAATCCTGGACGTGGTAATTGCATTTCACTTAGCGCTAATATCCTTGGGAAAGGTATGAATCCTACTCTCCCTCCAGCTATGGGTAAATAGCAGGGCAGACTGGGTTCTTTAACCATGGCTAGGTAACCAGTCTAGGAGAAGGAAAACTCTGAATTCAAACCTGTTGACCTCCACTTAAGAAATTGACCTTGTGTCGTATCCTGCTTGTGTGGAGGAGTTGGTAAATATATATATATGGATGCACCAGTGTAGACTGACCTGCAAAAACCTATATTTACCACCTCTGCATGGATTATGGATGCCATGCAGAAGACCTACCAAGGACAATGACTGATAGGGGACTCTTTTTGAGCATATTATTCTTGCCTTACCTGTCCACATATTTTTATTATATCAACATCAGAAAATCAATCTTTTTCTTTTTTTTTTTTTTTTTTGCTTGGTCTGCAAATCTTTGGCTTTTATTAAAATTATCAACTTTCCAAAGTCACATATTATGGTCAGTCATGCTGAAATTACCAGTTCCCTCTAGATCACCACAGTTAAGCAATGATGAGCCTGTTCAATATTGAATTGGGTGACCACTTAAGTACCAGCAAGTACTATAAGCAAACTGAGTCCTCTGTTTATCAAAATGACTTGATTTCGGCATTAAATGTGTGGAGTGTCAAGTATATTAATTTTGGGGGTTTTAAGGTTGGTGGTTATTTTCTGGTGCGTGTTCCTAGTGTTTGCTTTTAACCCCATCATATTTGGCGGTCACACTGAAAGGGAATTCAAGGAAAGAAAAGGAAGAGACAAAAACAAAAGGTAGATTTAGGCTTTATTCGGGGGTCATAGCCACCATGTGGACGGGCAATTTCTGGCTGACTTCTGATTTAGGTCGGAAAATTAAAACAGAAAGTTTTTTGATGATCCACAATGACAGTTTAACTACAGTCTATGAATTAACATTTTGCGAATTGGGTTACGGTTTTAAGGGATTAAGGTTGTTTTTAATTACGTATTGCTTAAAAAAATAAACAACAAAAAACCCAAATTAACCCAAATTACTATACATTTAATGTTGAAAATATTTTTTTAAACTAAGTTTAATTGAAATTATACATTGCAATACTAACACAAACAACTGTCCCAATAATAGATTCAATAATTAATTTCAATGGTTAATTGAATGTATAGTAATTTGGGTTTTTTGTTGTTTATCTTTTTTAAGCAATACGTAATTAAAAACAACCTTAATCCCCTAAAACCGTAATCCAATTCGCAAAATATTAATTCATAGACTGTAGTTAAACTGTCATTGGGGACCACCAAAAAACTTTCCGTTTTAATTTTCAGCCCAATTTCTTCCCATCCAAAAATAGTGTCTGGTCCCAGTTTAAGGCCTATGTCAGAATGGCCAAGAAATTATCTTGGAGGCTGGAATGGGTCCTTTTTCTGCACATGCTCGGAGGGTTCTTCTGGTGTGAAGGCTCATGGGAGTTTTTTTTTTTTTTTTTTTTTTGATCCCAA
>CM042169.1:30174041-30214041 GCA_023376005.1 Doryteuthis pealeii
TTGAGATTGGATCTAAAAAGAAAAAGAGAGTGGAGTGCCACTCCTACTGTCAGCTTCCCACTTTACCATACAGATTGCACAACATGATGAACTTTTCAGCCTATGAACTTTTCAGCCCTCCCTCATATAATGAAAAAGGCAAGAACAGCCTTAAATAATTAAAATTGGCAGAGTGGCCTATTGTTGTTATCAGCTTGACAGCGAGGAGTCTATCCCCTTTCTAAAGTCTATCATTTCTAAATATTGTCTTTTTGTATCACTGACATAAAAACACTAAGCTCTTAAAGTTGAGATTGGATCTAAAAAAGAAAAAGAGAGGTGGAGTGCCACTCCTACTGTCAGCTTCCCACTTTACCATACAGATTGCACAACATGATGAACTTTCAGCCTATGAACTTTTCAGCCCTCCCTCATATAATGAAAAAGGCAAGACAGCCTTAAAATAATTAAAATGGCAGAGTGGCCTATTGTTGTTATCAGCTTGACAGCGAGGGAGTCTATCCCCTTTCTAAAGTCTATCATTTCTAAATATTGTCTTCTTGTATCACTGACATAAAAACACTAAGCTCTTAAAGTTGAGATTGGATCTAAAAAAGAAAAAGAGAGGTGGAGTGCCACTCCTACTGTCAGCTTCCCACTTTACCACACAGATTACACAACATGATGAACTTTTCAGCCTATGAACTTTTCAGCCCTCCCTCATATAATGAAAAAGGCAAAACAGCCTCAAATAATTAAGTAAAATTGACAGAGTGGCCTATTGTTGGTATCAGCTGGACAGCGAGGGAGTCTATCCCCTTTCTAAAGTCTATCATTTCTAAATTTTGTCTTCTTGTATCACTGACATAAAAACACTAAGCTCTTAAAGTTGTATGAGATTGGATCTAAGAAAGAAAGAAAGAAAGAAAGAAAGAGAAAAAGAGAAGAAATGAGATGAGTCTTTTTCTCTCTTCAGATGCAGAAGAGTTGCCAAAGAAATGAATAGCATTTATGAGAAAAACAGATAAGCTCAGATTAAGATTTCCGAGACTGATCATGCAAATCCTGGAAATTCAGCAGACTCAACCCATGAGTCACTCACTGTTTATTGTACGTTACTGTAAGAGAGCAAGAAAAAACCAAAAAAACATTGCCTGATTCATAGGCAATAAATATATGGCATCTTGATTGAAACGTCTAATACTAAGGCTGCTGAATATTATGGCTTGATTTTATCAGTCAAACTAATACAGTCCTTAAAGAAAAGCCCAGCATTTCCCTCTTTACAAACGGTATTACTTTATTATTAAAAGGGGCTTTTGGTTTAACAGTTATCTTTGTAGTAAATGGATATGGTGACCCAAGTTCAAATCCTGGACATGTCGCTAAATTCCATTGGTCTACTTTGACCAACTGGGTTTAGTACTATGGTCATGGTTTTGAACTTGGGTCTTGGAATGGACTTCTGTCCTCAACAGCAGTTATGACATCATCATATGAACTTTTCAGCCCACCCTTATATATATATATATATATATATATATATATATATATATATATATATTGATATTGATATTGATATTGATATTGATATTGATATATATTGATATAGATATATATATTGATATATATATTGATATATATTGATATATATATATATATTGATATTGATATATATATATATATATATATATATATATATATATATATATATTATATATATATATATATATATATATATAATATATGTATTGATGAATATATATATATATATGTATATATTGATGTATATATATATATATATATATATATATATATATATATTGATGTATATATATATATTTTTTCACAACTGGTTTTTGACATTTCAACCACTGTTCTCATCTGATGATTGGATTACCAAGAAACTTTAAGTTATGAGTGTGAAACCATAATATCACCATTAATTATATATATATATATATATATTGATATATTAGGGTCCGCCAAAATGTTGAAATGAAATAACTGATGCATTATAAAATTTATTAATTTCTAAATCAACGCTGAAAATTTCATTAAAATCGGATAATTCCCTGATTTTTGGTAATTTTTTTTCCATTTCCCCCCAATGGAAAATAAATTACCAAAAATCAGGGAATTATCCAATTTTAATGAAATTTTCAGCGTTTAATGTAAAGGGGTAAATTTATTTTGTAAAATTCATATTACATGACTTTTGGCAGTCACCTCCTTCCTCCTCCCACGCACGACCAAAAGACACTCGTCAGTAAGAGAATTGAATTCTTCAATACAATATCGTTATGACAAGATCTCTGATAGTTATAATACAATTTCCACAAATAGAATGTGACTCAACATCAAGCATAATGCCCATCAAAAATGGCCTTTACATTAAAGTTCATTAAAACAAAAAGTTTCAGTGTTTAATTCAGTAAATCTTATCAATCTAATATATCACTAAAAACAATTTAAATTGTGAATTCCATATTTAAAAGAAATGATATTCAAACTACCATTATGATCACTAACTTACAAGGGTTTGCTGAAAAGTTCATAGACTGACCAAGATACTCTCATGGAATTTAACTAAATGAGGTTTATTTTTCATCATAGTTCAATTTTGGGGTCAACACACTTCTTCCATTAGTGTTGCAGTGCTTGGATCCCATTGGTCAGTCCAATGGTTTGACAAATACAACTAAACAGGAAATCATTAATTTTTTGCAAGATCAGCTGAAAAGTTCATAGGCTAACCAAGATACTCACGGAATATCATTAAATGAGGTTTAATTTTATAATATAGTTCCGGGGGGGGGGTCCAGTGGCTTCGGCCCTGGACCTTACTAGCTAATAACGTGGATCCCAGGGGCCATCCCTCCAGGCAACACCAGCCCCCTCGATTTAAAGGGCAGGGCTGGGTTTATTGCTCAGTGCCTGAGGCGCCCTACTTGCCCACGGGATCCACACATTTTTTGCACTCACCACCCATGAGTCTCGGCTCGTGGGTGATCCCACATTAATAGAGCCTTGTGCCTAACCCGTACACGTGAGGTACGTGGTAAATATCTAGTTCCTGTTACAATCAACACATCTTCTTCCATCAGTTGCAATGCTTGGATCCCATTGGTCAGAAAAGTTATCTATAGCAGATATGACATCATCATATCAACTCAGCTCATCCTTGTATACATCAGAATAATTGACAATGAAAGTTAGATAAATCAGCCCAAACAATTGATTCAATTAATATTTTATCTTTATTTATCAAAAGACTTCATCAGAATTAATTTAATAATCTACAAAATGATGGACAATGAAAAAAATAGAAAGTGGGGGAAGTAAAGAGAAGGTTTGGTTTGGTTTGTTTTATGGCATATCAACCCTTTTCAGGTCATTTAATGCTGAAACCAGTCACTTTCTCAATATCTTCAAACTGGTATAAATAATTTTCCTTAACTTCATTTGGTTTGGTTTATTTGTTTTACGGTATATCAACCATTTTCAGGTCATTTAATGCCGAATCAAGTCATTTTAATAGAAGTTTCTGTTTCAAGTTCTCAATATCTTCAAACTGGTATAAATAATTTCCTTAACTTTATTTGGTTAGGTTTCTTTGTTTATGGCATATCAACCATTTTCGGGTCATTTAATGCTGAATCAAGTTATTTGATAAAAGTTTATATGTCTTAAGTTTTTAAAATTTTCTATTAAATAATTTTCATTAACTTTATTTGGTTTGGTTAGGTTTCTGTGTTTTACGGCATATCAACCCTTTTCAGGTCATTTAATGCCAAAACAAGTTATTTTGATAAAAGGTTCTATGTTTCAATTTCTTAATATCTTCCAATTGGTGTAAATAATTTCCTTAACTTTATTTGGTTAGGTTGTTTTTGTTTTACAGCATATCAACCCTTTTCGGGTCATTTAATGCCGAATCAAGTCATTTTGATAGAAGTTTCTGTTTCACGTTCTTATTATCTTCAAATTGGTATAAATAATTTTCCTTAGCTTCATTTGGTTAGGTTTTTTCAACTTTAGATGTACTAGCAAATATATGCACCCGCCGGGTGCAAGTATTTAAGTTTTAATCTAATAAAATATTGTATTAAATTAGAAAGGCTAATGAAACTAAATAAGAATACAGATAAAAAGATTTAAAACAGAGGGAGTATAATAAAAGATTTTAAACAGAGGGAGTATAATAAAAAATGGAACAACTGAAACTTACTCTTCCATCACTCTCGTCTTTCATTGTTATTTTTCTAATTTAAGTATTTAGTTATAAGAGGAAGTAAAGAATAAAATGACAGTTATTTTATCTTGTTAATGGATTTCATTTAAGATTCATTGAAGAGATTTTTGGTTATATTTATTAAAATAAAACCAAACAGTTAGAAATCAATGATACTAAGCACATATTTATTAAATTCGATTTTTTAATATTAATATGCAAATTAGCCTTCCCGTTCACACTGTAAACCGCTATTTTGTTGTATATATAAATATAATTGCATGTTGTCAGTATGTAGACATAGTTAACAGTATTAATAATGTAAGACAATTTTATTAATAATTGAGGTTTAGATAAAAATAAAATCATGGAGAATGTGATGTCAATAACTAAGAGAATTGTGACTTGAGTAGGAATATAGTTTCGGTTACAGACAGAAAAAAACACACTATCTCCATTATAATAAGATGTCAGTTAGATTTATGTTAGTTAGTTGACTGCTTAGATTTCATGGAATGTCACCCCTTGGGTTATTTCATGCCGAAGACATTTTGTTTGATTTATTCTTCTTGGATAATCGATTCTTTTAAACTCAATTTTTAAACACATTTTAAAGCAACCATTTTCGGGTTATTTAATGCCGAAACAAGTCATCTTGATAGAAGTTTCTGTTTCAAGTTCTTAATATCTTCAAATTGGTTTAAATAATTTTCATTTTCATTTGGTTTGGTTAATGGTATAATAAGAAAGCTATATATGTATATGTGTAGTATATTATGTTCAAAAAGGTCCTTTCTTCAGACTTCAAATTTTGAACAGACTGATAAACAAGGACTATCACTTGCTTTTCTTGTTATTCTGTGATAAATTTTTTTTTTATCACCTTCCATATACCAACAAATGCCCTGAAGATGATCTAATTAATAGATTGAAACACTGCAGCGTCGGCCAATAAACTTACCACTTAACTTATTTAAACCTGTGTTTTTTCAATTTTTCTTAATATACTACATACCGTCGGATTCACTTCCTTTTCTTCATATATGTATATGTGTGCATGTGTGTGTGTGTGTGTATGAATAAAAAATGAAACCTGGTCTCATGACAGAGTAATGGGAAATTCCATTGTTATGGTAACATGAAGCATTATTTGAATAAATAGAAGAAAGAAAGAAAGAAAGAAAACAGAAAGAAAGAAGAAGAAAACAGAAAGAAAGAAAGAAAGAAAGAAAGAAAGAAACTGTCACTAACTTTGGTATAGTATTTTGTAAGGCCAGAACGAACCACCCAATGATAATCATGATGTGAGATATAAAAAGGAGAAAACAAAATCTATAGTGAGAGAGCAAGGAGAAGAGAGAGAGAGATAGAGATAGAGATAGAGAGAGAGAGAGAGAGAGAGAGAGAGAGAGAGAGAGGAGAGAGAGTTAAGTATTAATCAATATGTAAATAATTCCATTCTTTATGACAAGATCTATGATAGTTATAATATGAATATATAAAAAAGTATGGATGTAGAATAGGGAAATATAATTCATTTTTATAGAGTAGGGAAAATAAAACTCATTTTTGTAATTATCATTACTAGCAGGACCTGTGGACATACCACAGTATAATGATTTAATTATTGCAGTGTTTGATATGTTTACTTAAGAGCTATTGCTAAATAGTTCAATGTGTAAAAAGTATAATAATCTTGATTTAACTCTTTCTCTCACTCTTTCTTAAAAAAGGGGTTGTAAAATATTTACATTGATTTGCCGATACAATCTGTGGGGAGGTGTTTAAAATATCTACATGAATTTGCCGACAAAAAAGTGACAAAAACACAACTCATAAAATATCTAAGTTGGGCTGGAAATTCGCCTGATAATGGCTTACTAGAATATAGTGTAAATTAAAGCAGGAGGCCGGGATGACATAAGATCAAAATTACTCAAATATATTCCGTAATTCACAATTTCAATATTACAAATAAAGCAAGTGTGTAACTTCTTTTTTTTTTGTAATTCATTTTAATTTTACCTTGGGCATTTAAGCAATGCAAAGCCATTTGGAATGTTTCATTTTTAAAATTGGGTAAAATAAAATTGGACAAATAAGAAATCTGCAATTAAGCAACACCAGATAATCTGGATTTATATTTTTGCATTGAATTGTGGACAATTTGGACGGACTCATTTTTAACCACAGGGTGTTGCAGGATGACTTAGGAACAAACAATTAATATTATCCATTGTCAATCTTAGTACCATTCTCCAGGGGCTTTATTATATATACTCCCACTTTGGTTGAGTTCTCTAAATAGGGATTTAATTGTAAAATTCACCGTTCTGGCATGTAGCTAACCCTCGCTTTGTTAACAAAGTTTGAGGACTCTAGTGAATTCATTTCCGCTTAGAAATGTATCAATTAAATATTCTCCTATATTTGACAGCTGCTTCTGGCCACACGGGTAAGAGACTTGGCGAACGAAAGTTCATTCGGGTCTCAAACCTGGCCAGGGGTAGCTGTTAAGGTATAATCACACTGATGAGAGGTGAAATATCGAAACACGTGTCCGTGGATTACTTATTATATATTATTTATATTATATATATATATATATATATATTGAAAATTAAACCTCATTTGATCACATTCTGTGAGTATTTGGTTAGCCTATGAACTTTTCAGATGATCCTGCAAAAGTTAATGATTTCCTGTTTGGTTATATTTGTCAAACCATTGGACTGACCAATGGGATCCAAGCACTGCAACACTAATGGAAGAAGTGTGTGGACCCCAAGATGGACTATGATGAAAAATAAACCTCATTTAGTTAAATTCCATGAGAGTATCTTGGTCAGTCTATGAACTTTTCGGCAAACTCTTGTAAGTTAGTGATCATAAAGGTAGTTTGAATATAATTTCTTTTAAATATGGAATTCAGAATTCAACATTTTTATTAGTGATATATTAGATTAATAAGATTTACTGAATTAAACACCGAAACTTTTTTGTTTTAATGAACTTTAATGTAAAGACCATTTTTGATGGGCATTATGCTTGATGTTGAGTCACATTCTATTTGTGGAAATTGTATTATAACTATCAGAGATCTTGTCATAAAGTATGGAATTATTTACATATTGATTAATACTTAATCTCTCTCTCTCTCTCTCTCTCTCTCTCTCTCTCTCTCTCTCTCTCTCTCTCTCTCTCCTCACTTGTTCACTATGAATTTTGTTTTTTCCTTCTCTCTGTCTATTTCCTTTTTTTTTCTGTCTGTCTGTCTGTCTGTCTCTCTCTCCTTTTTCCTCTCTTGCTCACTATAAATTTTGTATTCTCTTTCTTCTTCTTCTTCTTCTTCTCTCTCTCTCTCTCTCTCTCTCTCTCTCTCTCTCTCTCTCTCTCTCTCTCTTTTTCCTTTCTTGCTCACTATGAATTTTGTTTTTTCCTTCTCTCTCTATTTTTTTTTCTTCTTTTTTTTCTGTCTGTCTGTCTGTCTGTCTGTCTGTCTCTCTCTCTCTCTAAACTTTGTTTTTTTCTTCTCCTTTTTTAATCTCTTATCATGATTATCATTGGATTGTTTTGGCCTTATAAAAAACTATACTAAAGTTAGTAAGTGACAGTTACTTCTTCACCTTCTCTCTTCTTTCTTTCTTTCTTTTTCTTCTTTCTTTCTTTCTTTCTTTCTTTTCTTTTTTTCTTTCTTTCTTTCTTCTTTCTTTCCTTTCTTCTTTCTTTCTTTCTTTCTTTCTTTCTTTCTTTTTCTTTCTTTTTTCTTTCTTTCTTTCTTCTTTCTTTCTTTTTCTTCTTTCTTTCTTTCTTTCTTTCTTTCTTTCTTTCTTTCTTTCTATGCTTTCTTTTTTTCTTTATTTTTACTTTCTTTCTTTATTTTTTTCAATTTTCTTTCTTTTATCTTTCTTTCTTTCTTTTTTCTTCTTTTTTTCTTTCTTTCTTTCTTTTTTCTTTCTTTCTTTTTGTTTTTTTTCTTTCTTTCTTTCTTTCTTTCTTTCTTTCTTTCTTTCTATGCTTTCTTTCTTTTTCTTTCTTTCTTTCTTTCTTTCTTCTTTCTTTCTTTCTTTCTTCTTTTTCTTTCTTTTTCTTTTTCTTTCTTTCTTTTTCTTTCTTTCTTTTCTTTCTTTCTTTTTCATTCTTTTTTTCTTTCTTTCTTCTATTTATTCAAATAATTCTTCATGTCACCATAACAATGGCATTTCTTATTACTCTGTAGTGATACCAGGATGTTAATACCATTGCAAAAATCATTATTTTCTGCTTTAAACTTAAAATCTCTTTGTATTTTTATATAAGTAGATATCAATTATTTATTGTTCTACTTATAAATTGCAATAATGTATCACAAAATTTCCATGAATTCTAATTCTAATATTTCCTAGAAAAATATTATTTCATGATTCGGTACTCTTCGCAGAGAACCATCCTGGTCTCCTACCTCAAAAATCGCTACCCTGTGGCTGCTGAAAAAAAAACACCAGCTATGATTGAAGTCCGTAGTCAAAGCAGTGTCACTTGTAAAAAAAACCCAAAAAAAACAAAGGGTATTTTTTCCTGAAAACCCAACCCCAACCCCAACCCTAACCCTAAACCCTAACCCTAAACCCCTAGTTAAAATTAACAGTTTTATTACAAAATTTGTGGGTTATATTACCACAGACATATTCTGGATAAGTTACCCCATTTTGTGCCCAAGAAATTATTATATAATTGAATTTATATAAAATATATTACAGCTCACCAAAAAAAATAATTTATATGATAATCTTATATATATATATATATATATATATATAATAAAAGGGATGGTTTAGCTCAGTCAGTAGAGCATCCGACTAGGAACCATAAGGTTCCTGGTTCAATACCAGCCCTCGCCAACTCAGCATATGAGTAGCTCAGTGATCTGTGCAATGAAGTGAAGGGGTTGATTGTAGGTATGTTGCTTCACCTCAGACACCAAAAAACAATCTCTTTGGTCTAGCACTAGTGAAAAGCGGATAGACTCCCTCGCTGACTGGCTTATACCGACTTTAGGCCCCCCGAAGACTTTTATTGCACTAACTAAGGAGAAGTAAGTCATCGGGGTGGCCTAAAATCAGTATCAGCCAGTCAGCAAGGGAGTCTATCCCCTTTTCAATAGACCAAGGAGATTGTTTTGGCGTCTGAGTGGAGCGCCACACCTACCATTTTATCTCCTTTGATAAATAATAATTATCAATGATATACATTATCATTACCCAGCAAAAATATGAGCCCCACCCCAACCTAAAGAAAGCCAAACCAAACATTTCTATATGATGTTTTTTGTTTTGTACATTACCACAGATATTTCCACAGTAGGATATTTTAGATAAGTACCCCTTTTTGTACCCAAGAAATTGTGACATAATTGAATTTATTTAAAATATATTACAGTTCATTAAACAAGATTAGTTTATAAGATGCGTTCGGCTAGAAACCACAAGGTTCCTAGTTCGATACCGGTCCTCGCCAACTCAGTGTATGAGTAGCACAGGGATCTGTGCGGTAAAGTAAGGAGCTGATGGTAGGTGTGCTGCTCCACCTCAGACGCCAAAACAATCTCCTTGGTCTAGTGCTATTGAAAAGGGGATAGACTCCCTTGCTGACTGGCTTATACTGACTTTAGGCCACTCCGAAGACTTTTATTGCACTAACTAAGGAGAAGTACTCTATGATTGTTATTCAATATTTATCTCCCTTGGGAGATAATAATGATCAACGATATACAGTATCATTAACCAGCAAAAATATGAGCCCCACCCCAACTAAAGAAAGCCAAACCAAACATTTTTATATGATTTTTTTTTTTTTGTACATTACCACAGATATTTCCACAGTGGGATATTTTGGATAAGTACCCCTTTTTGTACCCAAGAAACTATGATATAATTGAACTTATTTAAAATATTCTAAAACCTTACATTATCATTAACCAGCAAAAATAAGAGCCCCAACCCACCCCACCTCACCCAAGAGAAAGCCAAACTAAACCAAACATTTCTCTATGAATTTTTTTGTATATTACCACAGACATATTCTGGATAAGTTACCCCATTTTGTGCACAAGAAATTATTATATAATTGAATTTATATAAAATATATTAGAGCTCATTAAACAAACTTAGTTTATAAGATAATTGTCTTGCACTATTAGCAGACCCTTCAACTTTTTGAAACCATTCTTAAGGAGTGTTATGAGAAAAGAAGTTTAAAAGAAAAAGAAATCCTAACAAGCCAACAAAATGCACATAACTGTCAAAATGAAGTTTATATGAGTAATGCTGGTTGATCGGGTTTCAGCTGAGAAATGAGTCAATGTTTGTTCAGGCTCAAAATAAAACTTCTTTTTCTTTTTTTTGCGCTCACTTTATTTTACTTCCTTTTTCCTTTTGCCAAATAGATAGAACATTTCTGTTTGTTTTCCAGATTATTCAAACTCATCCTCAAAAGCACTAACACAGCAAACATATTTTTTTATATTTTTATCCAAGATTTCAAAATGGTGGTTGGTTGGTTGGTTTATAGCGTATCAATCCTTGTTGTCTTAAAATGAGAATAAATAGGCCAGTTGACATATCTGAGCACGAAATATTAAATACCCATTTTTAAAAAAATATATTTAATTATATTACCATGAACAGGTCATAGCATAGGATACTTAGTAGTTCCTTAGAGCAGTGGTTTTAAAATGGTGGTTGGTTGGTTGCTTGCTTGATTTATGGCATATCAACCCCTTGTTGTCTTAAAATGAGAATGAATAGGCCAGTTTATGTATCTGAGCACAAAATATTAAATACCCATTTAAAAAAATATATATATTTAATTATATTACCATGAACAGGTCATACCATAGGATCCTTAGTAGTTCCTTAGAGCAGTCGTTTTAAAATGGTGGTTGCTTGCTTGGTTTATGGCGTATCAACCCCTTGTTGTCTTAAAATGAGAATGAATAGGTAAGTTTATGTATCTGAGCTCAAAATATTAAATACCCATTTTTTTAAAATATATTTAATTATATTACCATGAACAGGTCATAGCATAGGATCCTTAGTAGTTCCTTAGAGCAGTGGTTTTAAAATGGTGGTTTCTTGCTTGGTTTATGGCTTATCAATCCTTGTTGTCTTAAAATGAGAATGAGCATAGAATATTAAATACAGTTTTTTTTTTAATATATTTTATTATATTACCATGAACAGGCTATAGCATAGGATCCTTAGTTGTTCCTTAGAGCAGTGGTTTTAAAATGGTTGTTAGTTGGTTATTTGGTTGGTTTATGGCATATCAACTCCTTGTTGTCTTAAAATGAGAATGAATAGGCCATTTGGCATATCTGAGCACAGAATATTAAATACACAGTTTTTTTTTGTTATATATTTAATTAGATGACCATGAATAGGTCATAGCATAGGATCCTTAGTAGAAGTTCCTTGGAACAGTGGTTTTAAATTGTGATTGGTTAGTTGTTTGGTTGGATGATTTATGGCGTATCAAACCTTTTATCATCTTAAAATGAGAATAAATAGGCCAGTTGACATATCTGAGCACAAAATATTAAATACACTTTTTTTTTTGCAAAATATTTTACTAGATTACCATAAACAGGTCATACCGTAGGATCCTTAGATGTTTCTTGGAGCAGTGGTTTTAAAATGGTGGTTAGATGTTGGTTGCTTTGTTTATGGCATCTCAATCTTTTTTATTTCTCTGAATGTTTGAGATGAGGCTTGAAGATTAGTATTATCTGCGTTATTCGGACTATTGTCCTCATCTTTATTGTTATCTGTACAACGTTTCGGCCGATATACCCTCCGGCCTTCTTCAGGTATTTCTTGTCGGACTCGGGAACCTTCTTTTCGAACTCGGGAACTTTCTTGTCGTATTCGGGAGCCATCACGGAACTTTGAACCTAACCCTTTATTTATTCCACAGGGGTATCTTGTTCTCATTCCGCTAACCATAGCTGGGGTAGGAGTTGTGTTAATTAATTATTTTTCTAACTGCTTTCACTCAGGATTGAACTCGGGTTCCAGAGATAACTGTCACTTAGAACTGTCTTAACCTAAGAGCCTTATCCACTCGGCCATGTGTCCAATTGGACAAGAAATACCTGAAGAAGTCCGGAGGGTATATCAGCCAAAACGTTGTACAAATAACAATGAAGATGGGGACAATAGTCCGAATAACGCAGATAATATCAATCTTTTTTGTCTTAAAATGAGAATGAATAGGCCAGTTGATGTATCTGAGCACAAAATATCAACTACACTTTCTTTTTGCAATATATCTAATTAGATTACCATGAACAGGTCATACCTTAGGATCCTTAATAGAAGTTCCTTAGATCAGTGGTTTTAAAATGGTGGTTGCTTGCTTGCTTGATTTATGGCATATCAACCCCTTGTTGTCTTAAAATGAAAAGGAATTTTTATTTGTTACCAGCGCACTTTTTCCCGTCTACCCTCTAGGGTTATTTTATGCCTTGAAGTTAGGGAATTGCATTCATTTTTATGTTGGTCCAAAAGTTAAGTCACCCCTACATATTGTCCCGGGTTAGCTCAGTCGGTAGAGCGTTCGGCTAGAAACCACAAGGTTCCTAGTTTGATACCAGTCCTCGCCAACTCAGCGTATGAGTAGCACAGGGATCTGTGCGGTAAAGTAAGGAGCTGATGGTAGGTGTGGCGCTCCACCTCACACCTAAAACAATCTCCTTGGTCTAGCGCTATTGAAAAGGGGATAGACTCCCTCGCTGACTGGACGATACAGATTTTAGGCCTCCCTGTCGACTTTGACTTTTTTTTTACATATTGTTTTAATACAAATCATTATATTTTGTTTTAATGATATAATTTATAAGTTATGTAATTATTTTACTTCCAAAAAATACATAGGGTAACGATACTTTCCAACCACTCTGTATATTAATCTACTGGGTTCGAAAAAAATCTTGTCACTCCTACATATTGTTTTAACTTTCATTATTTTTGTTTTAATAATATGATTTATAAGTTATGTAATAATTTTATTTCTCAAAAAACATCTTTAAAAATTAGATTAATTTCTAGAATTTCAGGTTGTATTTTGTAATTATTTTATGCAAAAAAATACGTAGGAGTGACAATACAGTACCACACTGTACATTAATCTACAGGGTGGTCCGAAAGTCTTGTCACTCCAACATATTGTTTTAACTTCCATTATATTTTGTTTTAATAATATAATATATAAGTTATGTAATTATCTTACTTCTAAAAAAATGTGTAGAGGAGACAAAACTTTCCAACCACGCTGTACATTAATCTGCTGGGTGGTCCGAAAGTCTTGTCACCCTACATATTGTTTTAACTTTCATTATATTATGTCTTGATAATATAATATATAAGTTATGTAATTATTTTAACTCTCAAAAAACATCTTTAACAATTAGATTATTTTCTAGAATTTCAGGTTGTATTATATAATTTTTTTTTTTAAAAATATGTACGGGGTGACAAGACTTTCGGACCACACTGTATATTCAAATTTACATTTTTTGGATAGTTGTTTTTTAAGAGGCTTTTTCCCCACACTTTTCTACTAAAGTATATCTAATTCATTTTTTGGCTGAACTTGCACAAAGGTGTCAAAATTAGGGTGACCCAGAAAAAAACAGAACCCAAATTATTTATTTATTTTCCCAATAAACTAACCCTAAACCCTAACCCTAACCCTAACCCTAACCCTAACCCCTAACCCTAGACCCCCATAGTTAAAATTAACAGTTTTATTACAAAATTTGTGGGTTCTGTTTTTTCTGGGTTACCCTAATTTTGACACCTTTGTGCAAGTTCAGCCCAATTTTTATTAATTTTTCAATTGTTTGATAATTGAATATGAAAAGGTTTAAATTTCATGACAGTCACTTTTATTTGTATTTTTTATAAAGTTATTAAGTGCAATTTTGAAGCATTTTATGACAGATTGTTAAGAATTGAGAATATTTTCTCTGTCATGGGAGAAAAATAAAAATGTATGTTCTTTCCGTGTCAGTGATTTTTTTAGGAAGTAATTTGGAGAAATAATGGATAAATATTTTAGAATCAGGTCAAGTTCATAAAGAAAGAAAGAAAGAAAGAAAGAAAGAAAGAAAGAAAAGAGAGCATCGACAGAAAGAAAAAAGTGGGAAATTAGAAGGGCTTAGAATCAAGTAAGGGATTAAGAAAAAAGTTAAGAAGGGTAAAGGGTTGGAAGGAGAGGGCTAGACTATAAAAGTGTGAGGGGAAGGATGAGGTGGAAAGAGTGAGAGGGAGGGAAGATGAGATAGAAAGAATGAGGAGAAGGATGAGGTGGAAAGTGTGAGAGGGGAGGATGAGACAGAAAGTGAGGAGAAGGATGAGGTGGAAAGAGTGAGGGAGAGGATGAGATAGAAAGAATGAGGAGAAGGATGAGGTAGAAAGAGTGAGAGGGGATGAGATAGAAAGAATGAGAAGGATGAGGTGGAAAGAGTGAGAGAGGGGATGAAATAGAAAGAGTGAAGGGAAGGATGAGGTGGAAAGTTTGGGGGGAAGGAAGAGGTGGAAAGAGTGAGATGGAGGATGAGATAGAAAGAATGAGGAGAAGGATGAGGTAGAAAGAGTGAGAGAGAGGATGAGATTGAAAGTGTGAGGAGAAGGATGAGATAGAAAAGTGAGAGAGAGGATGAGATAGAAAGAATGAGGAGAAGGAAGAGGTGGAAAGAGTGAGAGGGAGGATGATAGAAAGAGTGAGGAGAAGGATGGGGTAGAAAGTGTGAGGAGAAGGATGAGGTGGAAAGTGTGAGAGGGGGAGAGGGGATGAGATAGAAAGAGTGAGAAGGATGAGATGCAAAGAGTGAGGAGAAGGATGAGATAGAAAGTGTGAGGAGAAGGATGAGGTAGAAAGTGTGAGGGGAAAAATGCCCTAGACCCCCAAGGTCTAAATCCGGCTCTAACCAGAGGGACACCCTAACCAGAAGTGCTCCAATCCCCACGAGGTCTAAATCCGACTTAAGGAGCTCCTTAACCAGACGTGCCTCGGGCCTCCATAACCAGATGTGCCCCAAACCCCCAAGATCTAAATCCAGCTCTGACTTGAGCAACCACCTAACCAGAAGTGCCCCGGACCCGCAAAGTCTTTATCTCGTTCTGACTATGGTATAGTTATATAAAAACTAGGTTATAAGAGTGGGTGTAATATTCTATAATTTTCTTTCTTTGATAAAAAAAAAAAAAATCTCTTGAGTCGACCTAATTTTTAAGATAATTATACTGCCAAAGTCAGTGTGATTATTAGCAGACTGTCAGACAAAAAACAAAAAAAGATGAAAAAACAAAAGACTACAAAGAAAAAGACTGGCTTTTAAGGTATATTTATCTCATTAGGAAGGAATTTCCTTATTGGATAGACAAGAATGTGCTGCTTCCCAATAATGCCTAGGCCAATTTAAACCAATCTTCCTTGGTTGGATTTCAATGGCATGTCAACTCTTGTTGGGTTATTTTATGCCAAAGACTTTTTGTTTTATTCATTCTTTATTGAGTACTGTCAGTTATTTGTGCAAGGTTGGTTGGTTGGTTAGTTTGTTGGTTGTAATGACATATCAAGCCTTGTTGGGTTATTTTATGCCGAAGACTTTTTGTTTTATTCATTCTTTATTGAGTACTGTCAGTTATTTGTGCAAGGTGGGTGGGTTTGGTTGGATTTAATGGCATATCAACCTTGTTGGGTTATTTTATGCGAAGACTTTTTGTTTATTCATTCTTTATTGAGTACTGTCAGTTATTTGTGTAAGTGGGTTGGTTGGTTGGTTGGTTGGTTGGTTGGTTGGTTGGTTGTAATGGCATATCAAGCCTTGTTGGGTTATTTTATGCTGATGACGTTTTTGTTTTATTCATTCTTTATTGAGTACAGTTTTTATTTGTGCAGGGTGGGTGGGTTGGTTGGTTGGATTTTAATGGCATGTCAATCCTTGTTGGGTTATTTTATGCCGAAACTTTTGTTTTATTCATTTTTGATGGTATTAAAAAAAATTTTAAACATCTTTTTTTAACTCGTTTTTTCTATTTAACCCATAGACAGGACCTTAACAGGTATTACCACTCTGGGTTAGACCACACGCCTCCAACTAATAGTTAATGCTTAAGTAGTGTAGAGAAATAACTCAGGGTTAACGTTTAAAAACAGGTTTTATTTCGGGAACGTGTACAATGAGGTCTGTGTGGCTATATGTCCACGTTAGTAGTAAAATCCTTATTTCCAGGATCTCACCCTATTGAGATTTTTTTGTTTTCCCTTAATCTCACTAGGTCGAGATGCCAGGACACTACAAGTAGTACCACTACTGTTCTTCTACAAGGATAGCTTTGACATTAAATAACCCATGAAAGTTGATATGCCATTAAAACAAAGAAACTAAAACCAAACAAAACCAACTGTAGAATAAGTTTTAAGTTTCAAGATTAGTTAGATCCTCTCTAGGCTCCCCATACTTCTGGCCTTATACCAAACTTAGCTTAATAAATCTCAACTATCAGACATAGTCTTTTTTTTTTTTTTTTTTTACCTTTTCAACAATCTAATTTCACCATTTTAAAGTGACATGATTGAAGGGAGATAACCCAATCAATGTTTTCTGTGCAGATTTTATATAATTTATGCATCATTATTTCTTCCTCTGTGCACAATCACCTCCCCTCCCTGTTCTCTGCAATATACAGAAACTTTAGAAGTGCAGTGGTGTACTGGTTAGAGTCGTAGAAAATGGACTTGTCGACCCGAGTTCAAATCCTGGACGAGGCCACAGTTCACATAGCGTTAATACCCTTGGGAAAGGTATGTATTCAACTATTCTCACTCCAGCTATGGGTAAATAGTAGGGCAGACTGGGCTCTTTAACCTTGGTTAGGCAACCAGTCTAGGAGAAGGAAAACTCTGAATTCAAACCTCTTAAATCTCCGCTTGGGTTGGTCACTACTAGAATAGGCTCAGTCCTACTTAGTGATCTATTTCACTGGGCTAAAGAGCCCTTGGTCACTACTAGAATAGGCTCAGTCCTACTTAGTGATCTATTTCACTGGGCTAAAGAGCCTTGGTCACTACTAGAATAGGCTCAGTCCTACTTAGTGATCTATTTCAATTTGATTTATTTCAATTTATTTTATGATCAAACATGCACTTTCATATGCTCTTTTAATATATATATTTATCAACCTCTCCGCATGAGCAGGATGTGACACAAGGTCAATTTCTTAAGCGGAGTTCAACAGGTTTGAATTCAGAGTTTTCCTTCTCCTAGACCGGTTGCCTAAAGAGCCCGATCTGCCCTACTATTAATCCATAGCAGGATGGAGAATTGGATTCATACCTTTCCCAAGGGTATTAGCCTTAAGTGAAAATGCAGTTACCGCTCTTTTGATATAAGCATTTATTTCATATTCATTTTGTGAACAATCTTTTTTTTATAAACACTACATCTTTGCAGACTCTGTTGGCTGGGGCTTTAGAATACACCGACCACCTCTGCAGAGGAGTAAAAAAAACCTGGGGCCACCTGTTGGCCGTGAATAGCGACCCATGATGCTTAAGGACCCAGTGGATGAGCAGTCCATGACATGCAACACTCCACTTAGACCCTTAGGCTAGACGGGCAGTTGGAGAGGTCCCCTTCGATCAATCAGCTGGTCACATCAAGCCCTAGTATCTATATGAGTGCCCCAACCCTATTGTCCTTATCGCAAGCCCCAACCCTTTTTATCATACTTGTGCTAGAAGGCAGCGGCTGAAAGTCTACATGTCCAGGGAATGACGTTAAATTCTATCTGATGGTGATGTTCCAGTTCAGGAGGTCTGGGGAATGTGGAGCACCCCTTCATCACCATTGTTTCCAGGTCCAGGAGTGGTAATACCTGTTAGAGTCCCATATATGCGTTAAATAGAAAAATGTATTTATAAAAAAAATTGAGTATCCATTAAGAGTGAATTTATTTCAAAACTTTGTCAGCATTAAATAACCCACCGAGATTGATATGCCGTAAAATAAAACAAACCAAACCACATCTTTGCTTATAATTCAAACACCCTTCACCTACTTCAGAGAATATTTTGGTTTTTTTTTCTTTTTCTTTTTTTGCATTCCTCAGCTATGAGACGAAAACCACTCCTCAAAATTCCATTATCTCTGGTGGTTTTATTTGAAGAGTACTCAGCTTTGCAGTTTATATCAAGAACTGGATAATATTATACCTGTTTTTTTTTCTCTTCTTTTTTTTTGTTGGGGTGTCCTATCATGGTGTAAGTGTAATGGTTACGTAGCTAGTCTCGCAGATCCATTACTACAGAATAGAGATCAACCCTCTGGTTTTATTTGAAAAGTACACAGCTTTGTAGTTTATATCAGAAACTGGATAACATCATACCTGTTTTTTTTTCTCTTCTTTTTTTTTTTTTTTTTTTGTTGGGGTTATCCTAGCTAGTCTCGCAGATCCATCACTACTGAATAGAGAGTTCAACCCTCTGGTTTTATTTGAAGAGTACTCAGCTTTGTAGTTTATATCGAGAACTGGATAACATCATACCTGTTCTATTTTTTTCTCTTCTTTTTTCTTTTTTATGATGGGACACATCATGGTGTAATGGTTACGAAGCTAGTCTCACAGATCCATTACTACTGAATGTTTGTCCTTTTTCTTTTTTTGTTGTTGTTGGGGTGTCTTATTGGCTTATTATAGTTAGCAAGCTAGTCTCACAGATCTATTACTACTTAATTTATAGTGAGTTCAATACTTGCTGCATACTCTGGACCATATGACCATTAGGCACCCCTTTTGCTTTGCTGATTCATAAGTACATTTTTATTTATTTACACCATGAACATCCGGTTGTTTGTTAGGGGTTAAGGTTAGGGGTTAGGGGTCAGTTTTATAATTAAAAAAAACCCCTCTAAAAATCATCTGTTAACAAACAACCGGATATTGACGGTGAAAATGAAAAAATGTACTTATGAATCAGCAAAGCAAAAGGGGTGCCTAAAGGTCATATGGTCCCATACTCCATACTTGCAACCTTACATTATATCCTACCCATGATGAACAGGTTGGGTGAATATCTACTCTTCTTTCTTTTTTGGTGGGTGGGTGGAATATCGTGGCATTGTGGTGTAATGGTTAGCAAGCTAGTCTCACAGATCCATTACTACTGAATAGAGAATTCAACCCTCATTCCATACCCATACTTAAAACATTGCATTACATCCTGTGTGAATATCCACTCTTTTTTGCGGGGAGGGGTTGTGTCATCAAGGTATAGTGGTTAGCAAGCTAATCTCACAGATCCATTACTACTGAATAGCGAGTTCAACCCTCACTGCATATCCCATAATTGAAACTTGGCGTTACATCTTACCCATGACAAACAGGTTTGGTGAATATGCACTCTTCCTTTTTGGGGGGAGAAGGTCATGCCCATCGTGGTGTAATGGTTAGCAAGCTAGTCTCACTGATCCATTACTACTGAATTTATAGCAAGTTCAATTCTTGCAGCATATTCCATACTTGCAACCTTACATTATATCCTACCCGTGATGAACAGGTCGGGTTAATATCTACTCTTTTTTTGGGGGGGGGGAATATCGTGCCATTGTGGTGTAATGGTTAGCAAGCTAGTCTCACAGATCCATTACTACTGAATAGAGAATTCAATCCTCACTCCATACCCCATACTTAAAACATTTCATTACATCCTGTGTGAATATCCACTCTTTTTTTTTTTGGTGGAGGAGGGGAAGAATCGTGCCATTGTGGTGTAGTGGTTAGCAAGCTAGATGTTAGATGTTAAATTATGAATTTTCTCATGCACCGTAATTTGAATATTTGACTATAGAAAAATATGATGTTTTATCAATACTTTATCTTATATAATTTTAGATTGTACTGAATACATATCTTTAAAAAATTGTAACTCTGTTGCTAGTGTGATATACAACCTGTCAGATCTGATAGATAAACTGATATTGGTTCATGAAGGCCAGCCAGCCAGCCAAGCAGCCAGCCAGCCAGATGACCTTATTCTAAACTAATGTAAAGATTACAGGTATTGGAATTAGGGTAGATAGCAAATGAAAAAAGAAATATTAGCCATCTTTTTTTTTAGAAAACCTGAAGGCCCAGACAGTTATTTGCTTATGGTTTACTATTTCTATGAATTATTTGGATTATTCGGACTATTGTCCTCATCTTTATTGTTATCTATACTATTTCTCTGAATTTTTGAGATGAGACTTGATAATTTGTATTATTTGTATTATTCGGACTATTGTCCTCATCTTTATTGTTATCTACACTATTTCTCTAAATTTTTGCGATGAGGCTTGATTATTTGTATTATTTGAATTATTCGGACTATAGTCCTCGTCTTTATTGTTATCTACACTATTTCTCTGAATTTTTGAGATGAGGCTTGATAATTTGTATCATTTGGATTATTAGGACTATTGTCCTCATCTTTATTGTTATCTACACTATTTCTCTGAATTTTAAAGATGAGGCTTGATAATTTGTATTATTTGTATTATTCGGACTATTGTCCTCATCTTTATTGTTATCTACACTATTTCACTAAATTTTTGCGATGAGGCTTGATTATTTGTATTATTTGAATTATTCGGACTATTGTCCTCATCTTTATTGTTATCTACACTATTCTCTAAATTTTGCGATGAGGCTTGATTATTTGTATTATTTGAATTATTCGGACTATTGTCCTCATCTTTATTGTTATCTACACTATTTCTCTGAATTTTTAAAGATGTGGCTTGATAATTTGTATTATTTGTATTAATCGGACTATTGTCCTCATCTTTATTGTTATCTACACTATTTCTCTGAATGTTTAAGATGAGGCTTGATAATTAGTATTATTTGTATTATTAGGACTATTGTCCTCATCTTTATTGTTATCTACACGATTTCTCTGAATTTTTTAGATGAGGCTTGATAATTTGTATTATTTGTATTATTCGGACTATTGTCCTCATCTTTATTGTTATCTACACTATTTCTCTGAATGTTTAAGATGAGGCTTGATAATCTTTATCATTTGTATTATTTGGATTATTGTCCTCATCTTTATTGTTATCTACACTATTTCTCTGAATTTTTTAGATGAGGACAATAGTCCAAATAATACAAATAATACAAATTATCAATAAAGATGAGGACAATAGTCCGAATAATCCAAATAATACAAGCTTATGGTTTTGTTGGTTGGTTTGATTGGCTGGTTGGCTGGTTGGTTAGATTTTATGGCATCTCAACCCTTGTTGGGTTATTTTATGCCAAAGACATTTTGTTTTATTCTTGTTGGATATTTAATATTTTTCTAGCTCAATTTTTTTTAAAGTGGTAAGTTTAACGTTCACATGACAACCTATTACTTACGGTTTGTGGTTGTTCAAATGATGTAAACATCATCAACAATAAACAATAAACGTTTCTGTGATTTCTAAATATTTTGGAAACCTTACCTTTGGGGTTATCCTCATATTATTATTAATCAATTCTATTTATCTGCAACACTCACAAGCTGTTGGATTCTGAACCAAATTCAAAGAAGAAATCCCACTTACCTGCAAATGATAAAAGAAAAAGAAAAACATTAATTAAAAGAAAAAAAAGAAGATATATATATATATATTATTATTATACTAAAGCTGAGTGAATCAATTTTTGTCTCCTAAAGGCTTTTTTAAAGTTAAGTTTAATTACACAGAAGTTATACTAAAATATTCCTTAATTTTAGGATTATGAGTTATGTTTGAAAAACATTCTATTTTAATTGGTTCTTATTAGTCATAATTCACAATTAAGTCAAAAACTGACCAATCTCTTACTTTACATTCTTCCTATCATTTTCTCCCCCCCCCCAATGTATATCATGATTGCCTCCTCATTATATATGTTAGTTTCTATGGGAGAATTTAAAATGTATTTGTATGTTAAATTTCATAAGCAGCAAACCATAGCTTAAATTAGGTCAAACATTCTCTTTCTTAGAAATCTTACAAAATGATTTTAATGTTTTGTCCAGTCGTATTCATTTAAAAAAAAATCTAATTTGCTTTGCAAACTCACTTTTCCCTACTCTCAATTATCTACCCAGAGCTCAATGGGTGATCCAACGGGACCTGTTATTTGAATATCAACAAAAGCAACCACATACCGAAAAACAGAGTTTTGCAGACTTTTGTTAACTAATAATTAATTATTAATTATTAATAATTATTTATTAAGTGCAATAATCCTCCCAAACTAATAAATCTTAAATCACAGAAAAACACACAAAAAATAAATTAAAGAAAAAAACAAATGACAACTACAATGAATAATCCCCCTGAGGAATGGTTAAATAAACTGAAAAATGACTTTTTAAAAAATGTGTTTGTTGTGATGTTAGTTCAACAGTAAAAAAAGAAGTCAAGTCGAGGTAGGGTAAAATGAGACAAGTGTATTTACAATAAGGTACAAGATCGGCTAGCTTGCCACTAAACGGTAACAGTACAACCTTTTCACTCAGTGTCTCACTATTTATAGTGAGAACCGGTGTATATTCTCCACTGTAGGAACGGCCGGTACAACAGTGTTTAAAATCAATTTAAAATGCCAAACAAGAATGAATAAAACAAATGTCTTTAGCATAAAATAACCCAAGGGTTAACATAACATAAGTAAAGTAAGTAAAGTGGTCGGGGAGGCCTAATGTCGGTATCAGCCAATCAGTGAGGGAGTCTATCCCCCTTTCACTAGCACTAGATCAAGGAGATGGTTTTTGCATCTGAGGTGGAGCGCCACACCTACCATCAGCTCCTTACTTTACCGCACAGATCCCTGTGCTACTCATACGCTGAGTTGTCGAGGACTGGTATCAACTAGGAACCTTGTGGTTTCTAGCTGAACGCATCTTATAAACTAATCTTGTTTAATGAACTGTAATATATTTTATATAAATTCAATTATGTCACAATTTCTTGGGTACAAAAAGGGGTACTTCTCTAAAATATCCTACTGTGGAAATATCTGTGGTAATGTACAAAACAAAAAACATCATATAGAAATGTTTGGTTTGGCTTTCTTTAGGTTGGGGTGGGGCTCATATTTTTGCTGGGTAATGATAATGTATATCGTTGATCACAGATCCCTGTGTTACTCATGAGTTGGCGAGGGCTAGTATCAAACTAGGAACCTTGTGGTTTCTAGCCGAAGGCTCTACCAACTAAGCTAACCCAGATAAAAACTAACCAACCAACCAACCAACCCTTCATTCCCATTACTCCCAGGTCCACTCTGACCCAGATTGGTTGTACCTGTCTATGGATTAAACAGAAATGTCTGCCAAGTAACTTTTGGCATTTCATCAGTGTGTTTTTTTATTTTTATTATTGGTATGAAATGTCCCTGTGCCTATTTTATGCAAATGAGTAGGTCATTTTGCATTATCAGTGGGCAGAAAACCTTTGCAATCCCATGATGCTTTGCATAGACATTTGTTTTATGATTGTTTTCACTCAAATATCAAAGCAATTATAATGAGAGTCACATCAAATATCTTATTTGTTAACGTCATTAGTTTCATTTTCAAAAAGGTTGAACAGTTAACAAAACAATTGCGTAGCACAATTCTTAGAGTCACAATAGTTTTATTAAGTATTTTAATTCTTTAGATCAGTGGTTCTCAACTGGGGGCCATAGAACATTTCCAAGCAAGCAAAAAATATAGTTTTAAGTATTTTAATTCTTTGAATCAGTGGTTTTCAACTAGGGGCCATATAACATTTTGGGGTGTCCAGGCAAGCAAAAAATATAGTTGTAAGTGTTTTAATTCTTTAAATCAGTGGTTCTCAACTGGGGGCCATATAGCATTGGGGGGGGGGGCTCCAAGCAAGCAAAAAATATAGTTTTAAGTGTTTTAATTCTTTAAATCAGTGGTTTTCAACTAGGAGCCATATAACATTTTGGGGTGTCCAGGCAAGCAAAAAATATAGTTTTAAGTGTTTTAATTCTTTAGATCAGTGGTTCTCAACTGGGGGCCATATGTTCCACAAAGAACCATATAATATTTTGGGAACCCCAGGCAAGCAAAAATTTAGTGTTAATAAGTGTTTTAATTCTTTAGATCAGATGTTCTCAACCAGGGGCCATATGGCCCACTAGGGACCCGATAATTTTTTTTATTGTCAGGCAAACAAAAAATATAGTTTTATTAAGTGTTTTAATTTCTTAGATCAGTGGTTCTCAACTGGGGGCCATATAGTCCTCCAGGAACCATATAAGTTTTTTTGTGGTCCAGGCAAGTAAAAAATATAGTTTAGGTATTTTAAGATCTATAGTTCTCAACTGGAGGCCATATGGCCCACTGGGGACCGTATAACGTTTTTTAGAGTCAGGCAAGCAAGAACTGTAGTTTTATTAAGTGTTTTAATTCTTTGCATCAGTGCTTCTCAACTGGGGGTCATTTAGCCCACCGGGAACCATATGATATTTTTTGGTCCAGGCAAGCAAAAAATATAGTTTTATTAAGTGTTTCAATTCTTTAGATCAGTAGGTTCTCAACAGGGGGCTATATGCCCCTCCAGGAACCATATAAGTTTTGGGGGGTCCAGGCAAGCAAGAAAAAAAAATTAATAAGTGTTTTAATTCTTTACATCAGTAGGTTCTCAACTGGGAGCCATATGGCCAACTGGGACCATCTAACATTTTTGTGTCCAGGCAAGTAAAAAATGTAGTTTTATTAAGCGTTTTAATTCTTTTGATCAGTAGGGTCTCAACTGGGGGAGGGGGGGAGCATATGGCTCACTGGGACCCTCTAGCATTTTTGGTGTCCAGGCAAGTAAAAAATATAGTTTTATTAAGTGTTTTAATTCTTTAGATCAGTAGGTTCTGAACTGGGGGCCATATGGCCCACTGAGACCATCTAACATTTTTGGTGTCCAGGCAAGTAAAAAATATAGTTTTATTAAGTGTTTTAATTCTTTAGATCAGAGGTTCTCAACTGGGGGCCATATGGCTCACTGGGACCCTCTAACATTTTTGGTGTCCAGGCAAGTAAAAAATATAGTTTTATTAAGTGTTTTAATTCTTTAGATCAGTGGTTCTCAACTGGGGGCCATATGGCTCACTGGGACCCTCTAACATTTTTGGTGTCCAGGCAAGCAAAATATGTAGTTTTATTAAGTGTTTTAATTCTTTAGATTACATAGCTAATGTGTTTGGTTGATTTTATACAAGAAAATATGTTTATCAGTTACATGGGCAACCATTAAGCCAGATGTCCAGTCACATCTTATGGAATTTATCTACATATTAGATTTTTATGTTCATGTTAGATTTTATGTTCATGTTAGATTTCTAACATTCTCATTGTGCTTAAACTGCATCTGATTGTAAAGCTTCACTTCTGGAGATCACGGAAGTGTGAAGTACCCCTTCATTGCCATTACTTCCGGAAAGGAAAAATAAATAAAGGAAAGAAAATGCTGAATGGATAAAATAGATTTACTAACACGTGTTTCGACCAGGAGTTTGTTCATGTACACATGTATTCTATTTATTATCATTTTAAATATAAAATGAAATAATGATAATAGAAAATTATAAAATCTTTAAGCATACAAAGAATAACAGCCTTCATTAGAGTAAAATGTTTGGTATTTGGTAAGCAAAACTGTTTGTAGGTATATTTGACTCATCAGGTTTAACTTATATATATATATATATATATATATATATATATATATATATATATGAATAAGTAGATAAATAATAAATATATATTTTTAGTATATATTTATTTTTGTGGAGACAAATAAACACACTTGTTTTCATATGAATAAATATCTATAAAAAATATATATTTATTATTTATCTATTTATTCATTTATTCACGCTCTATCACAGATATTGAGCACTCTCCTAATAATACTGTATGTCGGCTTACTACTGCCTCTTCAATTGTGATAGTGCCAACAATACACATTATATATATATATATATATATATATTATATATATATATATATTATATTATTATATTTTTGCTTAATGCTAGTTACAATGCGTATATCGTATAAAATTCGATAATTATTGAAAATAATCATGACAAACTCAGCATGATTATTTTCATTAATTATCAAAGTTTATATGAACGCATTGTAACTGCCTTTAAGCAAAAAATATAAATAATAATATGCTTTACTCAACAATGCTTCTAAAGCAAATTACCTGAATCTCATATATATATATATATATATATGATAAGTTGTAAACACGGTGTGTTTGGAATGGCTTTTTGCCAACAATTTTTGGGAGAATATGTGCTTAATTGGAGTCGTACCTAATTTTGAAAATTAATTAATTAATAATGAATTAGGCGGGAATGCCTATTTAAATGTATGGCTAAACAAATCGAGAAAAATCAATCTCTGTATGTATGCTCTGCTGATGAGGCCTAATAGGCCGAAATGTACATACAGAGATTGATTTTTCTCGATTTGTTTAGCCATACATTTAAATAGGCATTCCTGTCTAATTCATTATTAATTAATTAATTTTCAAAATTAGGTACGACTCCAATTAAGCACATATTCTCCCAAATATATATATATATATATATATATATATATATATATATGTATGTATGTATGTATGTATGTATATATGTATGTATGTACGTATATATATTTACCAACCCCTCTGCATGAGCAGGATACAACACAAGGTCAATTTTTTAAACACAGTTTAACAGATTTGAATTCATAGTTTTCTTTCTCCTAGATTGTTTGCCTAACCAAAGTTAAAGAGCCTAATCTGTCCTACTATTTACCCAGGAAGAATAGTTGGATTCATACCGTTCCAGATGCTATTAGCACTATGTGAAATGCAAACAGCTTCATTTAGGATTTGAACTCACCTCACCGTGTCCATTTCCTCAGATGATAATCATTACACCATGTGCCTCCACATTAGATCTCATATACAGATCAACTATATTGGTCGATATTGGTATCAGCTGGACAGCGAGGGATTTTATCCTCTTTTCGCTAGTGCTAGATCAGGGAAATTGTTTTTACTGAGGTGGAGCACCACACCTACCACCATCTCCGCACTTTACCACACGAATAAGATTACCCAATTTGTGCTACGTATGTGCTAAGTTAGCGGAGGCAGGTATTGAACCCAGAACCTTGCTATTCCTAGGTGGATGCTCTACCAACTGAGCTAGCTGTGTCGGATTGTATAAATAGGAACTTTTTTAGGTTTCAGATTTTATTTCCAGGTTCATAGCTATTTCTTGGAGAGGAGATATTCTCCTGAGCCAGCCTTTAGCGTCTGTTTCTTGTCAAGATCTACATTCAAATAGCCAAGGGATCTTTTCAGTAATTGGAAGGGGACCCTTTTCTCTACACATGTCCAGAGTGTTTATCTTGTCTGAAAGCTCCTGGGAGATTGAACTGACTTGACATTGAGCTTAATGGCCATTGAAGGCGGCATTTAAGTGAATCTTCATGATGCATAAAAAATATCATATTAATTATAGTTTGAAAACATCTAATACTCATCATGTTTATAAAGATTTATTTTAATCAAATTTTCTAAAAATCAATATATAGACATCTACTAGGTAGATGCTCTACCAACTGAGCTAGCTGTGTCGGATTGTATAAATAGGAACTGTCTTGACATTGAGCTTAATGGCCATTGAAGGCGGCATTTAAGTGAATCTTCATGAATCAGAAAAAATATCATATTAATTACAGTTTGAAAACATGGTTTCTATTTATTGTATTTATTAATGAATGTCTATTATATATATATATAGCATTGCTCGAGGGCAGAAAAAACAGAGTTCCTCTTTAATGCCAGTCTGTAGCCTGCAAGAAAAAGTTACTTTGACTCTTCTTACTTAATTAATTCTATTGGTAGACTGCTCCAAGCGATTGCCAATTCTTCTCTGTTTTATATCCTTTCAGTGGGCTTAGAACAGCTTGCTCAGGTTTGAATGTAAGTATAACTGACACAATACACCTATTATATATATATATATATATATATATATATATATATATATATTATATTAAAAGAAAGGAAATGAATCCGACAGTATGAGAATGAACAAGATGAAATGAAAACACCACACAATGCTGTTAAAGAGAAAACAATTTATAACATAATCATAGCTGATATTGATCAATATTTCAATTTTACAAAAATCTTCTTCAGAGCCCGTTTACTCCGTGGTGTTTGTGATCGGAGATAAGTGTCAAATAATACCCAGTTTAATACCCATCCCCCTTTTTGAATAAGTTAAATTTGTCTAGTTGCCAACATCTCAAAATCTGCTACAATAAAGAGTTGACCGACAAAAAAGATATACATATCATGTTGACCCACAAAAACATGGCGGGAAGGCCCACATTGGAAAATAATGTAACAACTTTTGCTTCTCTTTTTTGTAGAATCAAGATTTTTTGTTTTGAACTCATTTGACTCTTATCTCCGATCACAAACACCACAGAGTAAATGTCATGACGCGTGACACAACTCGAACAAATGCATTCAACAAAAGACAAGAAAAAGTATTAATGGACTGATTTTATGAGAACAAAGGGAACAAAGTGGGAATGATAACTAAATAATTAAATGAAGCCTTGTATTTTGTAGTTATTTAAAACTATTTTAGCTAGAAATGGTGATATATTAAAAAATCCATGTTGATTATTAAGGGAGGACCAAAGCGAAATTGCACAGGCTTCAAAAATCTGTTGTAGTCTTTTGTTGTGAATATGAGCTAATATTGTGGCATCATTGAAACTAAAGTTATGATCAGTTTCAAACATGTTGGACGAGGGTGTTCTGAAAATTGCCCAATTTAATATCACATTTGTGCTCATATAAACGCTTCTTGAGAGTTCTGGCGGTTTCCCCAATGTATTTTTTGTTGCAATCTTTATTATCAAAAAATATTTTAATATAGGTCCAAGTGATAACCTACTCGAGTTTCACCATGTTGAGGATCTTCAGGGTTAATTCCACTGTGTAAATCAAGATGTTGGTTGATTGTAGACAATTATATGTATGTGTCTTTTGCTATGAACGGTACATTATGTATAATGTACCGTTCATTGCAAAAGACACATACATATAATTGTCTACAATCAACCAACATCTTGATTTACACAGTGGAATTAACCCTGAAGATCCTCAACATGGTGAAACTCGAGTAGGTTATCACTTGGACCTATATTAAAATAAATTTGCTCTGCTAACGTATTTAGCACTTTTTTATATGTTATAACACTGCCTTACCTTTATGAACTTCACATCAACCACCGTGACCATATTCACCGGTAAGTCATCTTTCCATAATATATATATATATATATATAATATATATATATATATATAGATAGATAGAGATAGATAGATAAGGTGTGTCAAAGTATCGGGATTGAAGCTGTATTTACCAAGATAGGAATGAACAATGAATGGAATGTTCATTTTTTTTCAGAATACAAGGTGTGTCAATAGGTACATATTTTAAAGATTTATTTACCAAGATAGATATGAAGAATGAATGGAACTGCCACATGCAGGGTACAAGGTTAGTTTTTCAGCAGAGTTTAACTGGTTTGAATTCAGAGTTTTCCTTCTCCTAGACTGGTTGCCATACAAAGGTTAAAAAGCCTAGTCTACCCTACTGAATGTATTTACCCAACCCCTCTGCCACAATAAGGATACAAGGTTAGTTTTTAAGAAGAGTTGAACAGGTTTGAATTCAGAGTTTTCCTTCTCCTAGACTGGTTGCCATACCAAGGTTAAAAAGCCTAGTCTACCCACTGAATGTATTTACCCAACCCCTCTGCCACAATAAGGATACAAGGTTAGTTTTTAAGAAGAGTTGAACAGGTTTGAATTCAGAGTTTTCCTTCTCCTAGACTGGTTGCCATACCAAGGTTAAAAAGCCTAGCCTACCCTACTGAATGTATTTACCCAACCCCTCTGCCACAATAAGGATACAAGGTTAGTTTTTAAGAAGAGTTTAACTGGTTTGAATTCAGAGTTTTCCTTCTCCTAGACCGGTTGCCATACCAAGGTCAAAAATCCTTGTCTGTCCTACTGAATTTATTTACCCAACCCCTCTGCCACAAGCAGAATACAAGGTTAGTTTTGGGGCAGAGTTTAACAGGTTTGAATACAGAGTTTTCCTTCCCCTATACTGGTTGCCATAGCAACCCATAACAAAATAGTGAGCATAAAAATAACAATATATACAGATTTTCTAAATGTGAACATGTTATAATCATTTGATATACCAATAGAAACTGATATTCTAGCCGAGAAAGTATTTAAAAAAAAGAGTACCAAATTAGAACCAGATCTTGCCAACCACCAGTTCGTTTTTCTTACCACTGAGGGTGAAGCAGACACACAGACAGACACCCATTAGCGGATGGAGAACAAAGCATTCTTATTTAGATTTGGTGTATCTGTGCATCTCTTCATCCTTATTGACATTCAAGGAATTGTTTTCTACGTTTTTGTTGCCGATGTGAAAAATTGTTCTCATCACAGAACGTCCATTATTTTTTTGAGCTTTTTACCGATGGTATTTACTTAATATCTCCATCATTATGCCAAAGAATTCTAACAAAAAAGAAGAAAAAAGAAAACAGTTGTTTCTCTTTTGCCTTTTTCTGTTTTTATTTTTTATTTTTTGCTTTATTAATTGGCCAATGTTTGACATGTTCACGTTTCTCGATCTTCTTTCCTATCTCTTTATCTTAACTTTTTATCACCTTAAACGTTTTCTATTTTATTACCCTGCCACACTTACATTACACTTATGTGTGTTAATGCCTTTTCTCTCTCTTTGTTTTATGGTTTTTCAACACTTACATTAAACTTATGTATATTATTGCTCTTTCTTTCTCTTTCTCTCTCTCTCTATGTTTTATGTTTTTTCAACACTTTCATTACACGTATGTCCAACTATTTTTATGGTTTTTCAACACTTACTTTTCAACATCTACATTGCACTTATTGCTCTTTCTTTCTCTTTCTCTCTCTCTCTCTCTCTCTTTGTTTTATGGTTTTTCAACACTTTCATTACACTTATGTCCAACTCTTTTTATCTTCTTTCTCACTCTTCATCTAATGATCTTTCCCACAGTGTTTTATTGTTTTTCAACACTTACATTACACTTATGTATGTTAATGCTTTTTCTCTGTTTTATGGTTTTTCAACACTAACATTACTCTTATGAATGTTAATGCTTTTTCTCTCTCTATGTTTTATGGTTTTTCAACACTTACTTTACACTTATGTATGGTTTTCAACATCTACATTGCACTTATTGCTCTTTCTTTCTCTTTCTCTCTCTTTGTTTTATGGTTTTTCAACACTTTCATTACACTTATGTCTAACTATTTTTATGGTTTTTCAACACTTACTTTACACTTATGTATGGTTTTAAACATCTACATTGCACTTATTGCTCTTTCTTTCTCTCGCTCTCTCTCTCTCTCTCTCTCTCTCTCTCTCTCTCTTTGTTTTATGTTTTTTCAACACTTTCATTACATTTATTCATGAATCTATTTCTTCTCCACCCACCTATGGGTAAATATCAGGGCAGATTGGGCTCTTTTTTTCACACCCTGCTCATGGTGAAGAGGTTGGATAAATACATATCTTCATTAAAATGTCTAACAGCATGTGTTTGAAATTTATTCATGAATCTATTTCTTCTCCACCCAGCTATGGGTAAATAGTAGGCAGAATGGGCTCTTTTTTCACACCCTACTCATGGTGGATGGGTTGAGTAAATACATATCTTCATTAAAATGTCTAACAGCATGTGTTTGAATTTATTTATTTTGTCTTAAAATAGAAATATATCTTTACACTAATAACACTGACATGCTCAACACAGCTTATCTTTTATACTACAGAAAATAGGAATTATTTACCAAAACTTTTTATAATTGGTGACCCCTGTATCTTAACATGTTTAAGTTTCATATTAAATTTCCTATTAATTTTGTACTAATTGGATTTTTTGAAAGGTATTCCAGGTAAAAAATCTAGATTTTTGGCATCCTTTCACCTGTGTCTTGATTTGTGAAATTCTATTACTTTCATTACTGTCTATGATTTAAATATTTCAGAAATTTCAGTTTAGGTCAATGGAAGGCCATGGTGTAATGGTTAGAGTCGTAGAAAATGGACTTGTCAACCCGAGTTCAAATCCTGGGCGAAGCTATAGTTCACATAATGCTAATACCCTTGAGAAAGGTATGAATCCAACTACTCTCCCTCCAGCTATGGGTAAATAGTAGGGCAGACTAGGTTCTTTAACCTTGGATAAGCAACCAGTCTAGGAGAAGGAAAACTCTGAATTCAATCCTGTTAAACGTAAGAAATTGATCTTGTGTCACATCCTGCTTGTGCGGAGAGGTTGGTAATGTTAAGTATCTGGCTGCCATCCTTGGCCAGTTGTAAAAGAACTTAAAGTAAATAAGTAAGTAAGTCAATAAGTTGTGTGGTATAGTATCTTTTAGGTCCGACGTCCAAGAAAATCCAAGTAGCATTGAGCTAAGATTAGAATCAGGCCAGTATAAATACAACAACAGCAGCAGCACCACTGATTGGATAAGAGGTTGCATTCGCTGGTCACATGGTAGTTGGCGAGTCTATATTTAGAAGTAGCCATCTGATACACACCTTATATCCAATAAATCCCAACAGGTAAATATATATACTTCAGGGAATTAAAAGTTCCTGCCTGCCTTACATACTACCCCTGTCCCTTGGTTGAGCTAAATCCATGAGAGTTTCAGCATAGATGGTCTTCATCCGAGTGTCTGGACTGCAGCAAGGCTCTTGGATTTTCCTGATCTTCCTGCTGTTCTGATACATAATCATTAGATACCTAATGATTATGACAATAGTGTAAAAATCATATTAGTGCAGCTGAGGGCCTTGAGAGTGAGTGACAATGCTTGACCTCACTCTGACCTTGCCTTGTGGGATAGACCATGAGAAACGGAACCCCGATAGAAGCCCCTTCCGGTTTAAGGGGTAAGCAACTCAGTTAGATAGAGTTAGAACCTAGAAGCCAAGCTAGCAAGATGTGAGTCTCACTGCGTGATTGTCTGGTCTGGGGATCTACGAATAAAGTAACATCAAAAGTAAATCGAAGTCTTGTGGTTATTACTAAAAACTAACAATGACACAAGGTTCTGATAAGCAGTGATCCCCAACAGAAACCAGACCCGAAGTCCCCAAGAAACACCACGACAAGACCAGACCAAGATAGATGATAGAAGAACCAAGCCAGCCAGAAGATGGTTGGTTGGTTTATTAATTTTAACGGCATATCAACCCGTCCAGGGTTATATCATGCCTAGCGGTTGGGGTGTTATACATATTGTGTATTCATATATATACTTCCAGTAATTGGCTCCAACAACGTGCTAGCATTATTGGGAATTATATTGTATGGCATTGATTTGTTTCATGTCTATATTCTATGGTATAATTTTATTTCCCTTAAAAAGGAGAAAATATCCCCAATGTTAACATTTTCAAATAGATCCTTCATATTGTTTGCTTTAAAATAATGTTTTCTGATGTGAGCAAAAAATTTGCATTCCATCAATAAGTGTTTGACTGTTAGGGGTGTTTGACATGTTTCACATTGTGGTTGTTGTTCTTGTTTGAGTATATAAGAGTGTGTTAGTTTTGTATGACCAATGCATAATCGGGACATAGACGACCAGAATAAGAAGTAAGAGAAGTATATAACATATACCTATTTAGTGCCGGTAAAGAAGGCTATGCAACAGTTCATCCAGAATTTCATATTCTTTTTACCAAGTTCTTGCCTAGGAAAGGGAAGATGGTGGGAGGGTTGGTGTTTGTAAACCCCTCCCCATCCTCATCTCCACATCCCGTGTTTTTTTTTTTTACTTCTTCTTTCAACTGTGTTTGGAAGTTCTGTAGCAATGGAGAGTAGTGGGAGGGAAATGGAGGCAGTTTTTTGTTTTTGTTGTTGTTGTTGATGATGATGATGATGAGGATGATGATCGACTTACAAAGTTATCCCCCCCCCTCTCTCTCTCTCTCTATATATATATATATATATATATAATATATATACAGTCTTCTCCACAACAATCAGGTAATAATAACCCAGATGATAATCTAATTGTCAGAAACAGAACAACAAGTTTTCGTACCTGAACCCATCTTTGTTGTCTTGCTACCAATTACACCTGAGAAACTGCCCATTATTGTCACATGACTGGTAAATCAGTACATGATTGAAATCTCAGAGATGATAGCCCAGTGGTTAGTGTACAAAATAAGAGGTTATAGAATCTAGTTTGATCTCTGATTTTTCTTATGACATAAAATACATCATTAAAATCTCAGAGATGATAGCCCAGTGGTTAGTGTACAGAATAAGAGGTTATAGAATCTAGTTTGATCTCTGGTTTTTATTATGACATAAAATACATCATTGAAATCTCAGATGATAGCTCAGCTAGTCCAAATAAAATGTTCAACAGATATATCAAGAATGAATAAAACAAAAACGTCATTGACATAAAATGACCCAATTGGTTGACATACCGTAAAACCCAAACAACCAATTATATGTGTTCTTTTTTTAATTTAAAAAAAATCTTTCAAATTTAATATATTTCATTTCATTAAAACTTAAATAGAGGGTGAACACCACCCCCAAAAAATCAGAATTTGGGTTCTGTTTTTTTTTTTGTGCTAGTAGCCAGCATCAGTAATAGTATATATATAGGGTGACCCCCCCAAAAAAAACCCAGAATTTGGGTTCTGTTTTTTTTTGTGCGAGTAGTCTGCAGCAGTAATAGTATATATACAAGGTGACCAAAAAACCCCCAGAATTTGGGTTCTGATTTTTTTTATGCGAGTAGTTTGCATCAGTAATAGTATATATATAGGGTGACCCCCCCCCCCAAAAAAAAAACAAACCCAAAATCAATACAGAATTTGGGTTCTTTTTTTTTGTGCTGGTAGTCTGCATAAGTAATAGTATATATACAGAGTGACCCCAAACAGAATTTAGGTTCTGGTAGTCTACATCAGTAATAGTATATATAGAGGATGCCCCCCTCCCCCCCCAAAAAAAAACAACAACAAAAAAACAAAAAAAAAAAAAAAACAGAATTTGGGTTCTGTTTTGTGGGGGGGGGTCACCCTGTACTTATGCCCAAATAGCACATATATATGCTAGTCCAAATAAAATGTTCACAAGATATATTAAACCTCAACAGTTAATTCTTATCTGACTTCAAAGTTTTATTCCCCTCCCCCTCCACAGTACGTAACATCTGTCATCTTGTCAAAAGCAAAAAACCTGCCTTTTTGTAACAATGATATTGAAATGTAAAATCTGTCTTTTTCTAAAGGGGCTTACTTATTTTCGTGAATAATAACCCCCTGTATTTTTTTGTATTTCTTTTAAAGTCGAAGGTGTGGGGAGTAAGGAATATAGCCACATTCTTGTTTACCTGACCCTAATATCATCCCTAGGGGCTATACTATTTCACGATAAACATTTGAGCTTACCCTGTATGTAAACATACAAAAGCAAAAATTATATTGCAAAGTAACCTTGAATTAATCGAGTAGAACTCCCCCACCCCAATCTTTCTTTTGTACATTTTTTTTTATTCTCATATTGCAAGCAACATTTTTGACAGTTAAAAAAAAAAACTAGAAACATGCAGTTTTTTAGCATTCACTGTTAAACTTTTAGCATTCACTGTTAAACTCTTAGCATTCACTGTCAAACTTTTAGCATTCACTGTCAAACTTTTAGCATTCACTGTTAAACTTTTTAGCATTATTTCAAGGGTAATCCCCAAAGTACTAGGGATGCAGAGAAATTGTTAGTGTGGCTATTGGCAACACTGTTGTGTTTGTTGTGCATGTACCTGACTCCTTTTAACAATATTACAATGGTAATCTCAAAAGTAAGGTCTCCAAAGGACTAGGGGACTCAGGGAAATTGTTAGTGTGGCTATTGGCAACACTGTTGTGTTTGTTGTGCATGTGCCTGCGCCCTTTTAGCAATGTTACAAGATTAATTCTAAAAGCAAAGTCTCTAAAGCACTGGGGAGGCAGGGAAATTGTTTGTGCAGCTATGGCAACACTGTTACGTTTGTTGTGCATGCGCCTGTGCCTGCTCCCTATTAGCAATATTACGAGGTTGATTCTAAAAGCAAGATCTCTAAAAGTACCGGGATGTAGGGAAATTGTTTGTGTGGCTATTAGTAACACTGTTAAGTTTGTTGTGCATGTGCCTGTGCCTACCCCCTTTTAGCAATATTATGAGGGTAATTCCAAAAGTAAGGTCTCTAAAGCACCCGTGACACAAGGAAATTGTTCATGCGGCTATTGGCAACACTGTTGCATAGGCAGCTGCACCTTCCCCCCTGCCTTGATCCCATAAAAAAACTATTAGCTACTGAAATTAAAGCACCATGTCTGACAGAGTCACTTGCGCAGATGCAGATAAAATTTTTTATTTTTTATATTGGACACTACGCCATCGTCCTTAGTGGACAGAAAGGATCTAATAATGACTGACATGGTGTAGTTACAGCCCTATGCCCACTAAGGAGTCTATTGGATCATACCATGTGACGAAATTGAAAGGCAGCCCTATGAACAAGCGGATTCCCAGCCCCCACAAATAAAGCGCGTCAGGATATGTTTGGCCTGTGCGAGGGGGAAGTGTGTGGCGAGTGGCTACGGATATTCGAACTCACTACCTCCTCGTAGCTGAGGTGCTGTTGGCAGAGACCTGGATGAGGTATATCGGAATTTGCATAAGCGCAGCTGAATGAACAGAAATATGACAGACTGTCGCTGACACAGCAAGTGAGGAAGAAAGCAAGTGTTTGGACGGCAAGTGAAATCTGACAACTGCTATTTGAAGTGAGAGTAATGTACTCAGTTGGGAAAGGAATTACACTAGAAAGACTTGCAAAAGATTAATATTATCTTGAATTTTTAGACCATCCAAAAGAAGCTATTTCGGCTGTATTGGAACCATGGCATCTAGACAATTCGACATTCGGCTTATCCCAGACTTCAGCGGCGCGGCAACGGATGTACCGATACTGGAATGGTTGGAAGACCTGGAGTTAACTTGCGACCTTTACGAGATAACCAAAATAGAGCGGGTTCTGCCACTACGGTTAAAAGGTGCGGCCTGAGAAACGTATCGGCAGCTATCGAAAGAGCAAACTGGGCACCCACACTTAAAGAACCAATATAAAAAACAAACTATAAACCAGCAACTACCACATCACTGTTAATGCCAAACCGGAATACAACTGTATTATTATGCAAAACTTGTCCTATATATTTTAACGTACATAAATTAGCACCAGTGTACTTAGTTTTAAAGGCTTTCCCAACCAGCATTATAAAAAAAAATGGAGGAATAACACATTGTGCATATGAGATGAGATAGCCAATAAATTCACTTGATTTAAAAAAAAAAAAAAAACTTCTTCTCTTCAACCTTGAAAAGATACATGATTGAATTTTTTTTTTTTTGAGAAAATCCTTTTGCAACAGAAGGCAAAGTACAAAAAGGTCATTTATGGGTCACCACATCCAATACAAAGAGAACACTGTTAAATTTAAGATCAACAAGATATTTTTTTATTTTATTTGTATTTTAATTATATTTATCTGCTTAAGACTGTTTTTTAAGACAGTTTATTTGTTTTTGTTTTCTGTTATTGTATTTTTTGTTGTTTTGTTTTTTTTTTCATTCTAAACGAAGCAAAAAATTTGGAATGACTCATTTCGGCAAATATTCAACAACCTACTTTATTTTTATTGCCTTTTCTTCTGCAATATTTTTGACAGCATATTTTTTTTTCTATTTTTTTTTTTTATGATTTTTTTTTTTTTTCTATTTTATTGATGAGTCAGACTGAATAATAAAAGAAAAAAATTAAAAGGTAAAATCATTTACTTTGCTTGTGTTTTTGTCTGTAAATAAAAAAGATATCTATATCAATAACAGGAAAAGTATGTTTGTCTGTCCTCGTTAGGTCTTTTGTATATAACTACCAAATTTATAATGCATTTTTATTGTAAAGTCATTTGAAATGCATTTTTATAAGAAAATCATTTGAAATGTATTTTTATAGTAGAATCATTTGCAATGCATTTTTATAATAAAATAATTTGCAATACATTTTTATAGTAAAATCTTTTGCAATGCATTTTTATCAAAATATTTTGCAAAAGATTTTTATAATAAAGTCATTTGCAATGCATTTTTATAATAAAATAATTTGCAATACATTTTTGTAGTAAAATCATTTGCAATACATTTTTATAGTAAAATCATTTTTAGTGCTTTTATTATAATAAAATCCTTTTCAATGTATTTTTATAATAATAAAATCATTTGCAATGCATTTTTATAGTAAAACCTTTTGTAATTCATTTTTATAATAACATCTTTTGAAATGCCCTTTTTATAATAAAATCATTTGCAATGCATTTTTATAGTAAAATCATTTGCAATGCATTTTTATAGTAAAACCTTTTGTAATTCATTTTTATAATAACATCTTTTGAAATGCCCTTTTTATAATAAAATCATTTGCAATGCATTTTTATAGGGAAATCATTTGTAATGCCTTTTTATAATAGAATTATTTGCAATGCATTTTCATATGCAATGCATTTTTATAATAAAATCCTTTTCAATGCATTTTCATAATAAAATTTGCAGTATATTTTTATTGTAAAATCTTTTGCAATGCATTTTTATAGTAAAACCTTTTGCAATACATTTTTATAATAAAATCATTTGCAATTCATTTTTATAGTAAAATTATAAATTTTATAATCAAATTTTTTGCAATACATTTTAATATGAATAATTTTTGCTATGCATTATTAAATTAAGATTATTTGCAATGCATTTTTATATCCAAATAATTCGTAGTACATTTTTATAGTAAAATCTTTTTTAATGCTGCTATATTAATAATTGGGAACAGTTTTATTAAATGTATAGACAACTTTCCCCAGGGAAAGTTTGAAATTTAAAGCAAAATCTCATGGAATGATTAAATTATTCACATTTAATTAAACATTTTTATAAGTTTTTTGGTAGTTCTTGAGCAATTTTAAAATTTTAAAAAATCATTTTTTAATCAATTTTTTGGTATATCACTAATTTATACCCTTATATTTTATTTAGCTTTTCTTATGGAAAATGAGGTATAAAAAGATCTTTAACCCTTCTCAGATAAAGAATAGGGTGTTGATTTTAGGGAACTTTGGTCTTTGCCAATTTACCTTTATAAAAGGACTAGAAGCGACTACTCAGCAATGCCTGGGTAGAGGTGGGGAAAACCCTGGTGTATTGATTTGTTTACTTTTGAGATTTACAAATGCTGGACATTTTTAAGTAGAATTTCAATGATATTTCTATGTATATATGAATTTTTAAACATCTTTCAATATAAATCAAATCTTCATAATTTTTGCACAAAAAGCAAGAACTGGTGATATTTAATGTGTATATATAGTCACTTTTTTTTGGTGGGGGTGGAAGCGCGTGGTGAAATGGTTAACGTCATGGGAAATGGACTCGTCACCCTGAGTTCAAATCCTGGATGTGGTAATTGCATTTCACTTA
>CM042169.1:30216541-30269041 GCA_023376005.1 Doryteuthis pealeii
CTCCTCATTTTTACATATGTCAAATATCTGCTTCATGATGACAAATTGACTAACTTGAATTTGCTATTTCTCAAGGTCACAAGAAAAATGACAATTTTCTAAACAACTTCTGTCTTACAATAAAATAATTTTACTTATATCATGTGACTTTGTGAGACCTAAACTTTATTAGGGGGTCACTCCATACAACAAGATAGGTATTTTTTCGACTCCCCACCAAGTCACAATTGTCATTTTATAGTGGGAAGCGTGTGGTGTAATGGTTAACGTCATGGGAAATGGACTCGTTCAAATCCTGGACGTGGTAATTGCATTTCATTTAGTGCTAATACACTTGGGAAAGGTATGAATCCAACTCTCCCTCCAGCTATGGGTAAATAGCAAGGCAGACTGGGTTCTTTAACCATGGCTAAGTAACCAGTCTAGGAGAAGGAAAACTCTAAATTCAAACCTGTTGAACTCCGCTTAAAAAATTGACCTTGTGTCACATCCTGCTCGTGCGGAGGGATTGGTAAATAGATATAGAGGGAAGCTCATGCATGGATATTACAAAACATGCTTGGTTTGTAAGAACCTCGACACTCAGGCAAGGTCAGGTAGGCCATGCTACAAGCTATAAATTTGTGAGACCTAAATTTTATTAGGGGGTCACTCCATACAACAAGATAGGTATTTTTCTGACTCCCCACCAAATCATAATTGTCATTTTATAGTGAGAAGCACATGCATGGACATTTTAAAAAATGCTTGGTTTGTAAGAACCTCGACAATCAGGCAAAATCAAGTCGATTATGCTGCAAGCTATAAATTTGTGAGATCTAAATTTTATTAGGGGCTTACTCCATACAACAAGATAGGTATTTTTCTGACTCCCCACCAAGTTACAATTTTCATTTTATAGTGAGAAGCACATGCATGGACATTTAAAAAAAAATGCTTGCTTTATAAGAACCTCGACAATCAGGCAAAATCAAGTCGATTATGCTGCAAGCTAGAAATTTGTGAGACCTAAATTTTACCCTGATATTAGGGAGTCATACCATAGACCAAGATAGGTATTTTTTGCGGCTCCCCATCAATTCGTAATTGTCATTTAATAGTGGGAAGCCCATGAGTGGACATTACAGAAAATGCTAGGATTGCAAGAACCTTGACAATCAGGCAAGGTCCACAAGCCATAAATTTGTGAGACTTAAATTTTAACCTAATATTAAGGGGACACACCATACAACAAGATATTTATTGTTCCAGCTTCCCACCAAGTCATAAGTGACATAAAATCATTTTATAGTGGGAAGCTCATGTATGGACATTACAAAAAATGCTCACTTTGTAAGAACCTTGACAAACCTTGAAAGGTTCTGATTCCGGATTCCTTGGGAGTGTGGAGTACCTCTTTATTGCCATTACTCCCAGGTCCACTTTGACTCCAAGTGTTGACATACCATTAAATCCAACTAACCAACCAACCAACCTGTTAGGGTCCCATCTATAGGTTAAATTAATTAAAAAGAAATGAGTTTAAAAATGTGTTTGAAAAATAGAGTTTAAGAAAAAAAAACTGAATACCCAACAAAAATAAATAAGATAAAAATGTCTTTGGCATAAAATAACACAAGAAGGGTTGACATGCCGTAAAATCCAACCAAAATTGAAATGAACAATAGCAACCATTGTTATCATTAATTTTGACTAGTTGATATTTTTAATCTTAGTTGGGTTTTTTTTTCCACAGGTCACTGCATCTCATTCAAAGATGACACTGTTGAGTGATTTGTAATAAAGGGAAACTAAAATTAATAATAATGATTGACATTGCTTAACCTAAAAAATAAATTGAATATTCTATAAATCATCATCCAGCACAGATTTGCATGACTCTCTCTCACCACCCATCCCTATCTGTCATCCCTCCAGTTGAACACTGCCCTGTTGGTGGGGTGTTAAAATACACTGACTGCACCTCTGCAAAAGTGTTAACATACCATGAAATCCAATCAATGAGGCCACCTGTTAGCCATGGGTGGAAACCCGTGATGCTTAAGGTCGGAATCCTGGTGGCTGAGCAGTCCATGACATGCAACACTCTACTTTGGCCCTAACTTGGGCTAGATGGGTGATCGGAGAGGCCCCCTTCGATCAATCAGCTGGTCATGTCAAGCCCTAGCACCTATATGATTGTCCCAACCCGATTGCCCTTATGGCAACCCTCAACCATTTTTATCATATGGGTGCTAGAAGGCAGTGTTTGAGAGCCTGCATGTCCTGGGAATGATGTTAAACTCTATCTGATGGTGAGGTTCCAGTTTTGGAGGTTTAGGGAATATGGAGCACCCCTTCATCACCATTTTCCCTGGTCCCCTCTGACTTGGGGTAGTACCTGTTAGGGTCCCATCTATGGGTTAAATAGAAAAATATGTTTATAAAAAAATTGAGTATCCATTAAGAATGAATTTATTTCAGAACTTTGTCAGCTTTAAATGACCCACTGAGGTTGATATGCAATAAAACAGATCAAACCATAACAAACCAAATCCTGGTAAATACATCATACGACATCCAGTATCTGCACAGAACTGGTGAATGTAAATTTTGTTTGTTGGTCATTGAAAATATAAATTTTTATTTTTAATTCATACGAGCCAGATAAAAAGTTGAACAAATGTTGAATTTACCTGCTACAAATTCTAAAAAGTTAGTATTTATTCTTGAGCAAAGCACGAGAAGTTGTATGCCTATCCATACTCTTATACAGAAAAATTATACTAAAAATTCTATTCTCTTATACTAAAAATTCTATTTTCTTTATACTGAAAATTCTATTCTCTTATACTAAAAATTCTATTCTCTTATATTAAAAATTCTATTCTCTTATACTAAAAATTCTATTCTCTTATACTAAAAATTCTATTCTCTTATATTAAAAATTCTATTCTCTTATATTAAAAATTCTATTCTCTTATATTAAAAATTCTATTCTCTTATACTAAAAATTCTATTCTCTTATACTAAAAATTCTATTCTTTTATACTAAAAATTCTATTCTCTTATACTAAAAATTCTCTATACTAAAAATCCTATTCTTATACTAAAAATTCTATTTTCTTATGCTAAAAATTCTATTCTTTTATACTAAAAATTTTATTCTTTTATACTAAAAATTCTATTCTCTTATACTAAAAATTGTATTCTTTTATACTAAAAATTCTATTCTCTTATACTAAAAATCCTATTCTCTTATACTGAAAATTCTATTTTCTTTATACTAAAAATTCTATTCTCTTATATTAAAAATTCTATTCTTTTATACTAAAAATTCTATTCTTTTATACTAAAAATTCCTATTCTCTTATACTAAAATTCCTATTCTCTTATACTAAAATTCCTATTCTCTTATACTAAAAATTCTATTCTCTTATACTAAAAATTCTAAAAAGTCAGTATTTATTGATGTGCAAGGCGCGAGAGGTTGTATGGCTATCTTTAATCTTATATGGAAATGAGTCGTAGGTGTTGTATCACAGACACTTGAAGAAACTGGAGACATTCCGCATCAACTGCCTCCGATGCATACTAGGCATAAAGTGGTGGCACAAAATCCCCCACTCAGAAATTCAAAGCAGAACACACATTGATCCAATTGAAACCATCCTATCGCAACGTCAACTGCAATGGTTGGGTCACACCATCTGCATGCCTACAGACAGACCCCCCTGTAAAGTACTTTATGGTGAACTCAAAGAAGGTACTCGAAGGGTAGGAGGCCCCCGAAAGCAGTTCAAAGACCATATGAAGATTACTCTGAAGAAATGCGCCATTACATCTTCAGGCCTGGAACGGCTCAATATCGAGACCAATAGGTCTGCGGAGTGATAACATCTTCGTCATCATGCACCACAGAATGCAGATGCAAATTTCCCTTGCAATGTGTGTGACTGCATCTGCAATTCCAGAATTGGACTAATTACCCACCAGAGGGTCCATTACTGATGAATGAAAGGGAGTGACATTATTGTCATCTGTGACAGATTGCTAAAGGGAAGATAAATAATGTCTGATGAAACCACAGAAGAGATAAACAATGAAATATCATCGGAATTGTTAATTTAATCTAGAAATTGCTAATTACACTGTTCACCTTGTATCTTTGTTTAGTAGACCATTTTTTCCTCTCCTTAATGTTTTATTCATCTTACTCAGATAGTTTGTGCAACAAGAGATAAGTGGCTGTACAGTTTCTTTTTTGTGGGGTGCTGCTTTCAGGATGTGGTTCAAGACATAAAAAATTGAGTATCCATTAAGAATTCATTTATTTCAAAACTTTGTCTGCATTAAATAACCCACTTAGGTTGATATACTGTAAAACAAATCAAACCAAACCCCAGCGATGAGTAAATAGCAGGGCAGACTGGGTTCTTTAACATTGGTTAGTGTCATATAGTACCTAAATGATGAGAATAGAATTGTCTGTTTTTCCTACAGAATGCAGATGGAAATTTCGCTTGTAATGTGTGTGACCATATCTGCAAGTCCAGAATTGGACTAATTATCCACCAGAGGGTCTACAACTGTTGAATGACATAGTGTGACATTATCGTTGTCTGCGACAGGCCTGGAATGGCTCAATATCAAGACTAATAGGGCTGCGGAGAGACCACGTCTTCGTCATCATGCACCACAGAATGCAGATGCAAATTTTCCTTGCAATGTGTGTGACCGTATCTGCAAGTCCAGAATCGGACTAATTATCCACCAGAGGGTCCACAACTGATGAATGGCATAGAGTGACATTATCGTTGTCTGCGACAGACTGCTAAAAGGAAATATGTTGTTTTTATTTTTTTCAGACTTTCGTAGCCCAAATTTAGGAGTGTGCGTTATACACAAATAATTACGGTAACTATTACATTTAAATACCTCTTTACATATGTTGTTGTAGTACTGACACCAGCAGTCAGGACTGAGTCAGGTTGTATATATTTATCAACTCCTCTGCATGAGCAGGATGTGACACATGGTCAATTTCTTAAGCAGAGTTTAACAGGTTAGGGGGCTTTATTAAGTATATAGGTTAGGGGGCTTTATTAAGTACTTGCAGCGGCTACCCTGTGTCGCCTGGGTAGAGAGGGATTTTTTAAGTTAGTCCTGCGGATCCATTATTACCGACTCATGATTTAAATCCTCATGGGATGCCCCATTTAAATCCCTATATAAAAAAAATAGACCTTGCATTGATCCAGCTATTCTAAAAAAGAAATGTTAATGTCTACTATCTAAAATATTAAATGAAAAAATCCATGCAGTTATCGTTTAAATTTTAATTTTTAATTATCTTCACGAATTTAAATCAAATCTCTATTAATTTTGCTTAAAAACCAAGGCCCGTGATATTTAATGTGTATATATGTTTACTTTGTCGTTAATTGTTTTATTTTCAATGTTTCCTCTGGACATACATATAGACAAACTGCCCTTTATATATGTACTAGAAGCGGCTACCCGGCATTGCCTGGGTAGAAGGGGAAGGATAAAAGGTAGTCTCACAGATCCATTATTCTTGAATTGTGAGATGGATCCTCACAGGATGCCCCATTAAAATCCATACGTAAAAAAAGGACAATCTGAAAATAAAAATTAATGTCTCCTAGTTAGAATACTAAATGCAAAAAAATCCATGCTGTTATCATTTAAATTTCATTTTTTAATTATCTTCACAAATATAAATAAAATCTTCATTATTTTTGCTCAAAAACCAAGCCCTGGTGATATTTAATGTGTCATTAGATACCATAAAAGAAAAAGGCTTTACACTAAGAAAGGCAAGAAGCAGGAGATATCCTGCACAAACAGTCACAGATGCAGACTATGCTGATGACCTCGCACTTTTTGCAGATACACTGGCACAGGCTGAGACACTACTGCATAGCCTGGAGGAGGCAGCAAGAAGCAACGGCCTGCATGTGAACTCTGATAAAATGGAGTTCATGAGCTTCAAAAAGAAAGGAGACATCTCCACATTAGACGGTAAGCCCCTTAAGCCAGTGGAACAATTCACATACCTAGGGAATAATATCTCATCCACAGATAGCGATGTTAATACACGAATAGGAAAGGCGTGGATGGCCACGAACAAATTATCTGTCATATGGAAATCGGATCTCACTGACAAGCTAAAGCGACATCTCTTCCAGGCTGTAGTCATATCAGTACTACTGTATGGCTGTACCACCTGGACCCTAACGAGCGCCTTGAGAATAAGCTAGATGGGAGCTGCACAAGAATGCTGCGAGCAGTATTGAACAAGTCGTGGAAACAGCACCCCACAAGGGAGCAGCTGTATGGTCACCTGCCCCCTATCTCACAGACCATCCGAGTGTGACGGACTAGGCATTCAGGGCACTGCTGGAGAAGCAAGGATGAACTCATAAGCAATGTTCTCCTGTGGAAGCCAACACACGGATATGCCAGTGTTGGCCGCCCAGCAAGGACCTACATTGACCAGCTATGTAAAGATGCTGGCTGCAGAGAGGAAGAACTCTCTGGGGCGATGAATGATAGGGAAGGCTGGTGAGAGATTGTCATGGATATCTGTGCTGCCTGCGCGACATGATGATGATGATATTTACTTTGTTGTTAATTGTTTTATTTTCAAAGTTTCCTCCGGACATACATACAGACAAACTGCCCTTTATATATGTATAGATTAACAATGTATGATTTATTGTGATGTACAATAAAATGTCATGTTATTCTCATACTATTAACTTCTTAATTGCACACTAAGTGACAGTAGGCAGATTGTTAGTAACCCAAAAAGATGTCGACAGTCATGTTAAGTTAGTGGGTAACTTGGATATAGAGAAAAAAGATTTTGTTAACAATTATTTATTCATACAGAATTAGTTCAACTTTAATACTGATACTAGCAGGACCTGTGGATATACCACAGTATTATAATTCAATTATTACAATGTTTGATATGTTTACTTAAGAGCTATTGCGAAATACTTCAATATGTAAAAAGTATATTTTTAATTTAACTCTCTCTACTAGCAGGACCTGTGGATATACCACAGTATTATAATTCAATTATTACATTGTTTGATATGTTTACTTAAGAGCTATTGTGAAATACTTCAATATGTAAAAATATTTAACTTTCTCTAAGTCTTTTTTTTTCTTTCCTTCCTTTCATTCAGTTGAGACAGATTAATGTTATAATATATATAACTAGCAGGATCTGTTGATAAACTGTAAAACAATCTCCCTGTTTTAACGCTTGCAAACTTTAATACTACTACTACTACTACTACTACTACTACTACTACATTTATGTTGTCTTCTCTGGTCCACTTTTTTCCTCTGATGTCTTCATGGTCTGCCAGTTTTTTCTCTCAAACCATTACACTATTCAGTGGGAGCTGGCAGTAGATGTGGTGCTCCACCTCTATAAAACAATTTCCCTGGTCTAACCCTAGCCTACTTACTACTACTACTACTACTACTACTACTACTAATAATAATAATACATTCCACTTGGTCTAGACTACTACTACTACTACTACTACTACTAATAATAATAATATTACATTTATGCTGTCTTCTCTGGTCCACTTTTTCCCTCTGATATCTTTATGGTCTACCAGCCTTTCTCTTGAACCATTACACCACTCAATGGGAGCTGATGGCAGATGTGGCGCTCCAAACTCCCTGGTCTACTACTACTACTACTACTACTACTACTACATTTATGCTGTTTTCTCTGGTCCACCTTTTTTCCTCTGATATCTTGTGGTCTATCAGCTTTTCTCACAAACCATTACATACTCCATGGGAGCTGATTGCAGATGTGGCACTCCACCTCTGTAAAACAATTTCCTTGGTCTAGCCAACTTTACTACTACTACTACTACTACTACTAATAATAATAATAATACATTTATGCTGTCTTCTCTGGTCCACTTTTTCCCGCTGATGTCTGTATGGTCTACCAGCCTTTCTCTTGAACCATTACACCACTCAATGGGAGCTGATGGCAGATGTGGCGCTCCACCTATAAAACAAACTCCCTGGTCTAGGACTAACCAACTTTTACTACTACTACAACTACTACTACTACTAATAATAATACATTTATGCTGTCTTCTCTGGTCCACTTTTTCCCACTGATGTCTGTATGGTCTACCAGCCTTTCTCTTGAAACAAGTCAAGATGCCTTTGAGTAGATAACATTAACTAAATAAATGGACCAAGGTCAGAAAAGCTTATAAATCAATGATACCAATTTTAAAGACATGTGCTGGAAACGAGTCTCCATAATTGGTCAGAGATCTTGCATCCAACTTCAATCTATTGATTAGAATCTGTTCATATCGTTCAGTAGTGATTGGTAAAAATAAAAATAAAATGAAATGGGTGAAAAAAAAAAATAAATAAAAATAAATAAATAAAAAAAATGTCTCGATGAATAGGTTCCATTTTGAATGAATTACAAATCATCAGATATCTAGAGGGCTTCATAAATCAGGTTCAGCGGTGGAAAATTGATCCAATTTTTTTTAATTATATCATCACGTTGAATGAAAAAATAGATTTTTGTAACTGAATAATAAGCGGAGAAAATCTGCACAATATTTTCTAACAGATCAGTCGCTGAAATGGGAATCAATGTAAGTATAAGTAGAATAGGTGAAATGGTCTATTGTCGGTATCAGCCGAAACAGTGAGGAAGTCTATCTCCTTTTCACTAGTGCATAAATCCAAGCAAAAAATAATGGTAGTAGTAAAAAGTAAAGTAAGTGAAGTGGTCTATTGTTGGTATCAGTCGAACAGTGAGGGAGTCTATCTCCTTTTCACTAGTGCATAAATCCAAGCAAAAAATAATGGTAGTAGTAAAAAGTAAAGTAAGTGAAGTGGTCTATTGTTGGTATCAGTCGAACAGTGAGGGAGTCTATCTCCTTTTCACTAGTGCATAAATCCAAGCAAAAAATAATAGTAGTAGTAAAAAGTAAAGTCAGTCGAGTGGCCTATTGTTAGTGTCAGTCAGACAGTGAGGAGTCTATCTCCTTTTCGCTAGTGCTAGACCAGGGAAATTGTTTTTGTGTCTGAGGTGGAGTGCCACACCAACCATCAGCTCCCAACTTTACCGCACAGATCCAAGCTAAAAATGATTGTAGTTATAAAAAGTAAAGTCGCTGGAATGGCCTATTATCCGTGTCAGTTGTATATATATATATATATATATATATATATATATAAATAGATTGATAGATTGATTGATAGATATCAACATACTGAGATACACACACACACACTCACATAAACACACACATAAACATACACACACACACACACACACACACACACACATATATATATATATATATATAGAAAGAGATAGATAGATAGATATCAGCACTGAGATAGATAGACAGATAGATATCAACACTGAGATAGATAGATAGAAAGATATCAATACTGAGATAGATAGGTAGAACGATATCAGCACTGAAATAAATAGATAGATAGATAGATAGATTGACTGATATATATCAACACACTGAGATACACACACACACACACACACACACACACACACACATAGATAGATAGATAGATAGATATCAACACTGAAATAGATAGATAGATAGATAGATGTAGTGGATATGCTATTAATAAAACTTTTGATGTCCTCCCTCCATGAGAGGCCCAAGTGGTGGGTGTTTTCAAACAGTACCCCCACCTTCTTAGCAATGTCTTTTTGTTACGGGAGCCTTTGAAAGGAATAGGAGTTGTTTGATACATTCTAAGTTCTAATTTCTTTTAAAATTTCAGCAGCACCCGATTAAGTGAATAGAATTTTTCTGCATAATAACGCCCACCCTTATGTCATGAGAAGGATATTAATTAAACTGAATTAGTTGAAGATTGAAGTCGTATTGTACCTTGTCTCCCTCCGCCCAAGCTCTTTTGCTTCTAACCATTTTTTTCAAGCCACAAGACCGTTTCCTTAGAGCCAAAAAAAATTCTAAAAATCAAAAACAATGAAGAAATCTTTAAAAAAAATTTCTATTGATTCTTTGAATTAAAACATTTTTTTAGGAAGTAACACATTAATTTAATTTTTGAAAAAAATGAAAAAAAAAAAAGAATTTCTTTCATCACTGTTTGTTTGCAGTCACTGCTCCAGAGATTGCCATTCAAAAATTGGTCCGTCCAGCCACTCACGCAGTTGCAGATAAAAAAAAGTGGCCACTACGCCATTGTCTTTAGTAGACGGAAGGAGACCAACAAACATCATATGACAATGGGCCATTTTGTTAGTGGAAAAAAGCTGTAGTCTGTTCTATGAATGAATGTAGATATATTTTTTCAGGTCAGTTAACTTTGAACCACGTATCTTTGAGAATCTGTGTTATGCCTCAAAGATACATGGTTCAAAGTTAACTCGGCCATTTGAATCTAGGCCGCAACAGAGAACAGTCATTTTCCTAGCCAAGGGGTCATGTCACTTGGCTACGGCCGACTATGCCCGATTCAATAAAGCCTAAGTCGTAAAACTACCTCTTGTCTTTGTCTCTTTCCTCTTTCATGGCTTTTCATTCCTAAGTTCCATTTCAGCTGACCAGCCCACAAGAACAAAGAACCAGCTTTTATTGGGGACAAGATACCAGTACCAACGAACGTAACATTGCCCCATACTATGTCTGTTTAAGCGCGGGTTATTTTTTGAGCAGTCACCGCCTAGCGTTTTTAAGGCAGGAGGCCGGGACGAATTTCTGCGAAGAGCCCCTAGGTTTTTTCGTGAGCTTATCATATGAAAATAGGCCATTTTGTTTGGGGGGAAAAAGCTGCAGTGATATAACCTATTGACATAAATGGAATGTGCCGACGGCTACTATAAGTAATAGGAACAATTGTGACTTGAGACGAAGCAAATGCGAGTCAGCTCGTAACTGTATTGGTTGGATGCAATCTCCACTTTCTTTGCTGTAAATTTCTACTCCTTTTTGTTCAATACATTTTGTCTAGATTGTTACCAGTCGTTTGTCTTATTTTTTACCCTTAAAACCCCACAACACTTATCCCGTCCAATCAGGGGGAATCCCCTTGGCACTGTGGCTAACGTGCTAGACAGTGACATCATTGTAAATGAGTTCAAACTCCAGTCCCTTCTTACAAGAAATAAGAATTTATTAAAAATTAGGAATCTAAATTAGAAATTGAAATAGAACACTAAGTAGAACTGAGTCTATTCTAGTTGTGACCACCCCTAAGTTTTAACAGGTTTGAATTCAGAGTTTTCCTTCTCCTAGACTGGTTGCCTAACCAAGGATTATGAAATAGATCACTAATTAGGACTGGGCCTATTCTAGTAGTGACCACCTCAAGTGGAGTTTTAACTGGTTTGAATTCAGAGTTTTCTTTCTCTAGTAATAATGTTCTCCCAACTGTGCTGCACTCTGCTCACCAACAATCAAAATCTATCTCGAAATGCCTCGTCCACCCGTCGCAAGAGCCAAAATACTACTGCTAACTGTGTTCATAGTCATCGTACGTAATCGTGTGACGCTCCCTTTAGCTGTCGCCGTATGCTTATATGCATGCCTGATCTTGAGAGAATTTGCATACGTTTGAGATCGCCCATCATTAAATATAGTGCTTACAGCAGCCATATTTCTTTCCCGCGATGACCCTGCAAGCCAGACTCGTCTGCACACGCTTTGAGTTTCAAGGTATGTTATTTTCATTACATCCACACCTTCTCCTAGACTGGTTGCCTAACCATGGTTATAGCCCAGTTTTCCCTACTATTTACCCATAGCTAGAGGGAGAATAGTTTGCTTCATACCTTTCCCAAGGGTATTAGCACAATGAGAATTGTGGCTTCATCCAGGAATTGAACTTCGGTCAACAAATCCATTTCCTATGACTCTAACCATTTAGAGGCTTACTGTCGAGTATGGAGATGTTGCCTTTCTTTTTAAAGCATATGAACTCTGTTTTATTGGAGTTCACATATAGACCAATGTCCTGCGCTGCCTATAATATATCTCCTTTTAGGACTTGTTTAAGATTTAAGACAACAGGCAACATCCTTGTGTTACTCCCATTTAACTTTTTCTCTAAGTGCTTTATTAGAGTCCAAGGGGTTAATTTTAAAAACTAGGGACTAGCAAAAAAAAATCGGATACTACGAGTTTTAAAAGCGAATTAAGAATAATTAAATCTATTATTTAAGGTTAAACTTTATCTAAATCGATAAGTAGTAACATAATGACCATCATTAAAAAAAGAAAAATATAATTACATATGCAGTTTATTTTTAAAACATTTAAAACTATTTGTTTGGTCAATTTTGACGCGATCCGCCATTTTGGCTGTTTTTCAATGGTTTTAGACGCTTGTTTACAATTTTAATGTAACATTTGGGATGGAAAAAAAATTTACCAAAAATCAGGTAATTATTCGATTTTAATAAGATTTTCAGTATTGATTTAACAATTAATGAATTTTATAATGCATCAGTTATTTTATTTCAAAACTTTAATTTAGTATTTTTGCTATGAAAAATTAATATATAAAATTAATTTAAAATAAAAATTTTCGGATTTTAAGTTTAAAATGTTATATTTTTAGATTCTAAAAATAAATATCTACTTAATGCAAACCTTATTTTTTTCGAAAAAAAGTATACGTTTTGAAGAAAAACTCGATTGAAAATGTACCCTCTCCCCTTTTTAAGCAGAAAAAACATCGATGTATAATTTTTTATTTTATAAAATAATAGCCAATTAAATACTTATCGAAATGAGTAAAAAAGAAATCTCCAAAACATAAATTATTTATTATTTTTTTACATTTTATTTTTCGATTTTTGGTACTTATTTTCTCATAGAAGCACAATCGTTAAAAAATTTTTTTTGTTTCTATTCATAAATTCGGTCTTTTATCTCATTATTTATACTGTAATTAGTACAATATATGACCAAATTGAAAAACATTTTTACGCCCCCAACATAAGGGGGGTCAAAATTAAGTGACCTGAAAAAAATAAGAAAGTTTTTAAATAAAATAAATAATGCATTATAAAGATCATTTATTGATAGATAAACACTGAAAATTTCATAAAAATCTGATAATTCCCTGATTTTTGGTAAATTATTTTCTGTAGGGGGGCCAAAGTCATTTTGTCAAAAATGCATTTTAGACTCAGTTTGCTAGTCCCTATTAAAAACCCAATCTAAGCATAAAAAGGATGTATCTGGCTGGAATTTTGAATAGATAAATTTAACAGTGAACTGACTGAGCTATACTGGCCCTTATATATATATATATATATATATATATATATATATCTTATTATAATGGAGATTGTGTGTTTTTCTGTCTGTAACCGAAACTATATCCCTACTCAAGTCACAATTCTCTTAGTTATTGACATCACATTCTCCATGATTTTATTTTTATCTAAACCTCAATTATTGATAAAATTCTTACATTATTAATACTGTTAACTATGTCTACATACCAACGACATGCAATTATATTTATATATACAACAAAATAGCGGTTTACAGTGGGAACGGGAAGGCTAATTTGTATATTGATATTAAAAAATCGAATTCAATAAATATGTGCTTAGTATTATTGATTTCTAATTGTTTGGTTTTATTTTGATGAATATAAGCAAAAATCTCTTCAGTGAATCTTAAATGAAATCCATTAACAAGAAAAGATAACTGTCATTTTATTTTTTACTTCCTCTTTTAACTAAATACTTAAATTAGAAAAAATAACAATGAAAGACGAGAGTGATGGAAGCGTAAGTTTCAGTTGTTCCATTTTTTATTATACTCCCTCTGTTTCAAATCTTTTATTATACTCGCTCTGTTTCAAATCTTTTTATATGTATTCTTATTTAGTTTCATTAGCCTTTCTAATTTAATACAATATTTTATTACATTAAAACTTAAATACTTGCACCTGGAGGGTGCATATATTTGCTAGTATATATAAATGAGGAACTGACTCATAACCACTTACACAGGTCAAGGAGGATCAAATAGTTTTGTGTATATTAGTAAGAAAAAACTGATAAGAATTGAAGTGAATAAGTTGAATGATCCTAATTTTTCTTCTTTTTTTTTTTTTTGGTGTTTAAAGATTGTTTATCACAAACCATTTTACTAAAATGTTCGGTAAGTGTCATATTTGAACTCTCAGCTGGAGTTAACTAACCTATTTGAGCAGGGGTGGTGTATGCACAGGACCTACAAACACTGCAGCTCTAAGGGTCGAGTGCCAGAGCCCTTGGGGTATAATATATCTATTTAACAACCCCCTCTGCATGAGCAGGATGTGACACAAGGTCAATTTCTTAGGCAAAGTTTAACAGGTTTGAATTCAGTGTTTTCCTTCTCCTATATTGGTTGCCCAGCCAATTATTCCCAGTTATTATTCCCAGGTCTACTCTAATCTGGAGTGGTAGTAATAATAATAATGAAATTTATTGTGTACAGTGCTCAGGTGCACCACAACTCATCAAAGTCTAATGTCTAGTACATAGAATAATGTATTAGTGTCAGGAACATGAATAGTGTACATTAATAATATACATGTATGTGTACAGTGCTCAGGTGCACCACAACACATCAAAGTCTCATGTCTAGTACATAGAATAATGTATTAGTGTCAGGAACATGAATAGTGTACATTAATAATATACATGTATGTGTGCAGTGCTCAGGTGCACCACAACTCATCAAAGTCTCATGTCTAGTACACAGAATAATGTATTAGTGTCAAGAACATGAATAGCATACAGTAATAATGAAATGTATTGTGTACAGTGCTCAGGTGCACCACAACTCATCAAAGTCTCATGTCTAGTACACAGAATAATGTATTAGTGTCAGAAACATGAATAGCGTCCAGTAATAATGAAATTTATTGTGTACAGTGCTCAGGTGCACCACAACTCATCAAAGTCTCATGTCTAGTACACAGAATAATGTATTAGTGTCAGGAACATGAACAGTTTACAGTAATAATATGCATGTATGTGTGTGCGTGTGTGCTTATGTGTGTGGAGAAGGGTATCAGGTATAGTGTTGGCAGACTACAGGAAGCATGGAGGCTTTGAAAGATGCAGTGTTTTGGCAGCCTACAACAGATGCAGGCAGCTTATTTCATACCTCGACAATTCTGAGTGTGAAAAAATGTTTCCGAAAGTCATGTGAGCAGTGCTGTTTTCTGACTTTGTAGGTGTGCCCACGTGTGTTAAAAACATGGAGATAAAAAAGGTGCTCAGGGTTGCTGTTGTTAAGATGTTAGTACCTGTAAGGCTTCTATCTATCAGTCAAATAGAGTCAGTTTAAAAATTATTCTCATCTGATAAGACGGTAAAAAAAAAGAGAAAAAAAAAACGACTTAAGAAACAACAAAAAAAAGTGTAAATATGAACGTACAATCAACGTCATTACCTAACATCTTGGCATAAAATTACCCTAGATGTTAAAATCAATAAATCATGGAGATAGATAGATAGATAGATATGAACAGATTGAGATAGATAGATAGATAAATAGATAGATAGATGAATGGATAGAGACAGACTGAGATAGATAGATAGATATGAACAGACTGAGATAGATAGATAGATGAATGGATAGAGACCGACTTAGATAGATAGATAGATAGATAGATAGATAGATAATGAACACAGATAGATAGATAGATAGATAGATAGATGAATGGATAGAGACAGACTGAGATAAATAGATAGATATGAACAAACTGAGATAGATAGATATAGATAGATACATACATAGATACATAGATATGAACAGAATGAGATAGATAGATAGATAGATATGAACAAAATATGATAGATAGATAGATAGATAATGAACACAGATAGATAAATAGATAGATAGATAGATAGAGACAGACTGAGATAGATAGATAGATATGAACAGACTGGGATAGATAGATAGATAGAGACAGACTGAGATAGATAGATATGAACAGACTAGGATAGATAGATAGTAGATAGATATGCAAAGACTGAGATAGGTAGATATAAAGAGAGCGAACAAATCAATGAAAGGATGGGGGTTAAGAGAGAGAGAGAGAGAGAGAGAGAGAGAGAGAGAGAGAGAGAGAGAGAAGAGAGAGAGAGAGAGAGAGCATATCAATTAAAATAGTAAAATGGTAACATAAGAGAATCATAAAGATTGTTACCTAAACAATTTATTGAGTAGCAATTCAGGATCTGATTTAAAAATTGAAACAAAAAAAAAAAAAAAAAAAAAAAAAAAGAAAAGAAAAAAGTTCTATCAAATCTTATCAGTTTTTTTCTTTTCTTCTATTATGTAATGACCTATATAATATAAAATTAATTCTTATAAATCAATTGAAACAAGAAGCAAAGAAGGGAAATTAGTTTGGCTGAACCATAAAAAAAACAAAAAACACATTCAAATGTCTATTGTAAAAAACAGATGCATTGTGGGTAACTTAACCATTCCAACTTCCTCTAACGATTTTATTGATTTAATTAAATTAATCAGTGTAAATTAATCAAATAGTCATTTTGATCAAAAAATATTGACTTGTTATAAAGAAAAAAACAAAATGAATTCCAAATTATGATGATAATTGAAAATGAGGCAAATTTTCTGTTATCAAAAGTCTTTCTTTTTAAAGATAAAAATAAATAATTTAATCTAGAATTCAGTGTTTAAATGTTGCATCATATGGTAGATATCTGTCTATCTATCTATCTATCTATAACATCTTATTTGATATTATTTAGATCATTTTTATTGTAGAAAAAAAAAATCTTCATATAATGACTGCTATTTACAGAGTAGCATTGCAACCAACAAAGCCTTCATCAGATAATGACTCTGGGTTCAGGCTTGGTTTCGGGGGCCGAAGCATCATTACCACTAACCCAGAGTGCCTATCTATCTATCTATCTATCTATCTATCTATAACATCTTACTTAATTTTATTTAGATTATTTTTATTGTTATCTGTATAATGTTTTGGCCGATGTGCCCTCCAGCCTTCTTCAGGTATTCCTTGTCAACTCAGGAACCTTCTTTTCAAACTCAGTAATCTTCTTGTCGTAATCAGGAACCTTCTTGTCGTAATCGGGAGCCATTATGGAACTTTGAACCCAATCCTTTATTCAATCCACAGGAGTATCCTGTTCTCATTCCGCTAACCATAGCTGGGGTACAGGTGTTAGGCTGTGTTAATTATTATTCTGTTACTGTCACTCTTGATCAGGATTGAACCTGCAGCCTAGAGATAACTGTCTCTTAGAACTGTCTTAATCTATGCCTTTATCCACTATGCCAGGTGTCCAATTGGACAAGAGAGTTCGAGATGGCTCCTGAGTCTGAAAAGAAGGTTCCTGAGTTCAGGAAGGTTCCTGAGTCCGACAAGAAATACCTGAAGAAGGCCGGAGGCATATTGGCTGAAATGTTGTACAAATAACAATAAAGATGAGGACTACAGTCCAAATAATCCAAATAATACTATTTATCAAGCCTCATCTAAAAAATTCAGAGAAACATTATCTTACTTCATATTAATCTATATATATTAATACTTGTGTTCCTTAAAAGTAAGACCATTGATAATGAGATCATTGAAAATGAAATGCGAAAATGTAAATCCTGATTTTTTGGTGTTGCTTATTCGCCAAATTCTTATTTTGTATGAGGGTCGTCACCTCAGCTAAATAATGGACCATTCTGTTTTTATTATAAAGAAAGAAAGGGAAGAAAAAGGACATGCTACACAAAAAATATAATAAGAAAGAAAGAAAAGAGAAGTTGTAAGTTCACCTAATACTAATCTGTTTCAATCCAACATAAAGAAAGGAAAGAAAGAAAAAACTGTGAGAGAGAGAGAGAGAGAGAGAGAGAGAGAGAGAGAGAGAGAGAGAGAGAGAAAGTAAAATCAAGATTATTATACTCTTTACATATTGAACTATTTCGCAATAGCTCTTAAGTGAACATATCAAACGTTGTAATTATTAAATTATTATACTGTTGTATATCCACAGGTCCTGCAAGTAAAATATATCATCACAAAGAACAAATTCAAAACAAAATCGTTGAGTAGAGAATGTCATATTTAGATAGACCTAATCTGTAATTCTTGTTCATTATGAAATCACATTTGAAGAGGCAAAGGTAACTTAAATAAATTTATTTCTGATAAATTAAGGTTTATATATATATATATATGGACTTCTTCTACATGACAGTATGAGAAGTAAATACACAAGCGATGTGTTTATGATATGGCTTTTTTTTAGCCGACAATTTTTGGGAGTATATATGCTTAATTAAAGTCGTACCTAATTTTGAAAGTTAATTAATTAATTAATTAATTAATTAGGCGGGCATACCTATTTAAATGTAAGGCTAAACAAATTGAGAAAAATCAATCTCTGTATGTACATTTCGGCCTATTAGGCCTCATCAGCAGAGCTATAGATAGGAAGACAGCCTTGTGCGTGAATCGAAACCCGACTGATAAGCTGATAGGTGACGATCGTAACCCCTACACCAAGCGGACTTTCTTAGATTTTTCATTTTGTTTAGAAGTAGGTTTATATTCCTTTTATAGTGACTTTTTACACGACAGTATGAGAAGTAAATACATGAGTGATGTGTTTATGATATGGCTATTTTTATATATCTTTTTTATTTATTTATTTTTTTTTACATCTGGACAAAACTCTCTTATATATACTAGCAAATATATGCACCCTTCGGGTGCAAGTATTTAGCTTTTGATGTAATAGAATATTGTATCAAATTAGAAACTATTTAGAAAATGATAAACTGAGGGGGTGTAAACGAAAAATAGAACAGCTTTATATCTAACTCTTCCATCATTTTCCATCACTCCCGTCTTTCATTTTTCCTAATTTATCTATTTAGTTAGATTATGAATTATTTAATAAAATTACAGTTCTTTCGTCTGGTTTATGGATTTCTTTTAAGATTTATACCCGGGATTTTTGCTCATATTAATTAAGATAAAACCAAACAATTAGAAATCAATAATACTAAGCATATATTTATTAAAATCAAATTCTTAATATCAATATGCAAATCAGCCTTCTCGTTTACACTGTAAACCGCTATTTTATTGAATATATAAATATACTTGCATGTCATTGGCATGTAGATTAATCCAACAGTATTAATAATGTATAACAATTTTATCAATAATTGAGGTTTGAATAAAAATAAATTCATGGTGAATGTGACGTCAATAACTAAAGGAATTGCGACTTGAGTAGTGATTTAGTTTCAGTTACAGACAGACAAACACAATCTTCATTATAATAAGATACATATACATATACATATATATATATATATATATATATATATATATATATATCAATAAAGGAAGAACTCAATACAGTAATCCCATAATAAATTTATTTCGACGAAAATTGGGGCCCATATAAATCTAAGTTGATTTAAACCGGCTCCCCAAATATTTGCCTAGTGAATTGAGACCCATCTGATGAGGCAAATATTTGGGGAGCCGGTTTAAATCAACTTAGATTTATATGGGCCCCAATTTTCGTCGAAATAAATTTATTATGGGATTACTGTATTGAGTTCTTCCTTTATTGATAAATATTGCTCTGTATATAATCTAAAAGGTTATTTTACATTGAGCTCTCTTCAGTGATTTAAAGATTCGCTGTATTTATACATACTGGATCATCAATATTAGTACAGTGGATCTTGAAATCACATATAGAATCATCCCTTACTACCAAGTTTTGGATAAATCTCTTATATATATATATATATATATATTTTTTTTTTTTTTGACATCAGGACACCACATGCATTAAGACCTAAGCATGTTTAGGTTTTTAAATATAAACTTTGCATAATAATATTTTAGCATCTGAGCTTCATGTAATATAAATGCTGAACAGACAACTTTTTCAATATTCAACTGTCTGAGGATTGCATAATACACATGTTTCATGTGTATTATGCGCGGCTTAGCTCAGTCGGTAGAGCGTTCGGCTAGAAACCACAAGATTCCTAGTTTGATACTGGTCCTCGCCAACTCAGCATATGAGTAGCACAGGGATCTGTGTGGTAAAGTAAGGAGTTGATGGTAAGTCTGGCACTTCACCTCGGATGCTAAAACAATCTCCTTGGTCTAGCGCTAGAAGAAACGGGGACTAGAATCCCTCGCTGACTGGCTGATACCGACTTTAGGCCCGCGTCACCCCAACAACTTACTTTTTTACTAATTTACCATTACTATAGTTTCTGTAGTAATGATAAATTAGTACCATAATATTTCACTTGAGATTTTAATTCTGCTAATTCAGCATCTTTATATGCACTTTTCATATTTCATTTTCCATTATATTGAATATATATGTGTATATAATACATGCAACATACATATATATAATATATATATATAAAGTTATCAAAACGAATCTACTGTTTATATATATATATATATATATATATATATATATATATATTATGGGAGAAATATGAGGAGGTTAATCCAACAATATGTGGGGAAAGCTAGACAATTGTCTATGTGTTCAATTTTCCTTTTACCTCTACCTCACTATAATATAATTATATATATATTTTATATATAATTATTATATAACCCACACAAACACCACTTCAACTTTTATAGTTCTTCTATAATGTTCCCTTTCTAATAATCTATCAACAATTTCTTCAAAGAAGAAATTTTCTCCTGACGTGGCCTATAAGGTCGAAACTACGTTTGAGAATAAACACACATACAAGAAATATTCCTGATTGTCTTAATACTTTTTTCACACCTAATATTATAATATATATATATATATATAATAATATATAATTATTATATAATTATATCAATTGCTGGTCATTAATACATCTTATTCTATTCCTTTCAAGTATTTGATCGAACACCAAAGATTAAAATAAAATATCTTTTTAGTGCAAATGTGACGTTATCTCCTTCAACTTGTTACAACAAAAGAGTGTACGACTCGGTACACCCACATCTTTTTTTCTTTCTCTTTTTTCTTTCTTCATTTCAATCCTTTACAAACCTGCAAGACTTTGTTTTTCAGCGTCCAATTTAACATGACAAAAATTAAATGCTGATGTTTGTAAAGGAGCAGTGGATAACCTCATACATGTTATTGTACGCAGAGTTGGACATATTGTTGTTTTATTTTCCCATGGCCTCTTATGGCATTTTTGAGGTTGTTTTTTTTTTGTTTGTTTTATTTTCTTATTTAACTGTCAAGTACTAAATGTAAAGCAACGGTAGATTATGGATTTTGTTTGAAGAAAAAAAACACACAAAAAAAAACAAAAAAAACAAAGGGAGAGAACTGAGTTAGCTGCTAAAGAGAGCTAAAACAACTCTTGAATAGACTGTTCTTCTTTGGATCAAAAAATCAACAACTGATATATATAAATAATATATATATATATTATATATATATTTATATATATATATATATATAAAGAGAGAAAAAGCGTATATTGTAAATATGAATTTCTAAAAAAGAAAAGCAAAGGGAACCCTTATGTCTCTAATTTATTTTATTTTTTATTTTTTTCGGTCAATCTCTTCAGAGAAATTCACTTGACAAATGTTGAAAGACGAACAAATTGGATAATAACCGAACAAATCAAGGAGATGAGAGAAAAAAAAACAAAAAAAACAAAAACAAAAACAAAAAACTCACATGTTCACCCCTCCTCACACACACACACACATATATATAATATATTATAGACTCTCTCATCGATTTTCGACGCATGAGGGCTCACACACACAATAAACACCCACACAGTGATTTTTATAGTGGTGAAGGCTTGTGTTGGACATCCACACTTTTGGTACAGTCGATAGGAAAGAATTGGTGCATCAAGGGTTACCACAAACTCAATCAACGACCGACCTCAGGAATTTTGAATTCAGAGTTATCCCTCTCCTATAGACTGGTTACCTACCCAAGCTGAAGGGCCCAGTCTGCCCAACTATTTAACCCATACTGGAGGGAATTTAATTCAGATGTTATCCCTCTCCTAGGCTGGTTACCTACCAAGCGAGAAGGCCCAGTCTGCCCTACTATTTAACCCATAGCTGGAGGAGAATATACGGATTCATACCTTTCCAAGGGTATTAGCGCTATGTAAATGCCAACAGCTTTCTCTAGGAATTGAACTTGAATTGACGAGTCCATTTCCCACGACTCTAACACTACCCATGTGCTCCATATATATATATATGTAGAGAAAGGTAGACAAACACGGAGATTATGGAACTGGATGTTTATTGTCGACGAAGATCACGTTTCGGTCTGTTTAACACATCTTCAGGACTTGGATATAGTACTTGCTTTAGTGATGGACATTCTCAAAATGGTAGAAACAGGAGCGTCGTCAGTAGAGGGAGGGGTGGTTGGGTGTGGTAGTGGATTTTTCCTTCCTCTCTAGATAAAGATTGCATTGTCAACAATAAACATCCAGTTCCATAACCATCCCATGTTTGTCTCTCTCCACATACTGTCGGATTAACTCCTCACATTTTTCCCATATATAATAAATATATATATATATACACGATCATTCATCATGTCGCCGCTTGTTGCACGGAATCCATGACAATCTCCCTCATCACGTCCCTATCGTTCATCATTTCTCGGAGTCCTCTCTGCAGCATCCTGTATCCGCACAGAGCTTTCAATGTACGTCTTTGCTGGTCAGCTCACACTGCGTGCCCATGTGCTGGCTTCCAGGAGGACGTTGCTTATGAGTTTGTCCTTGCTTCTCCATCAGTGTCCCGCGTGTCTTGTCCCGTCTTACTCGGCATGGTTTGGGTGATATTGTGACAGGTGGCCGTATAGCTGTTTTCTCGCTGGTGTTGTTTCCATGTCTTGTTCAGGATCAACACAGCATTCTGCGCAGCTCCATCTAGTTTTAATTCTCTAGTCGCTTTTGTTAAGGTCCAGTGGTGCAGCCATGCAGCAGTACTGACACAACTAGAAGAACGCCCTCCACACGACGGTAAATTCTTAGCAGAGTTGAACATGTTTGAATTCAGAGTTTCTTTTTTCTATTACGGTTACCTACCCAAGGTTAAAAGTCTCTTCTACATCAACTATTTACCCATACATACCCTCAGACGCGTACTATTCTCTTCAACCTACCTGCTGAGACCAATCTGCTACACTCACATACACAGTGTCTTTCTCCGCATCCACACGATCACTACTACATCAACAGACATACCAAACTTTAATCTATCTCTCCACTTTCCCTACTCTCCTGCCCCTGTCCAACTTCCCCCTGCTCCTTAATTCTGCCATGTCATCCACTTAATAAGTGACCTAGTGATCGATTCCCCCCGTCAATCCGCGATCAAGGCTCCACCTCCAGGCATGTGACTTTAATAAACTCACCTTCACCACCAGCATATAAGCAGATCATCTGTTTACAGATTTTATGATCTCTCCGTGAATCGTAAAGTATATACCACAGCATGTATGTTCATGTACTTCTAAAACAGCTAAAACACGCTCGTTAAAACCTACACATCGCAGCGACCTCATCTCATCTGGCGCCCTTCACGAGGATCGCTTCGAATGCGGACTCAGACCCAGGCGTAAATCAGTCGAGGTTCTGCCTTAGCTCCGGTTCGGGATGTTAGTTGTTGTGTCTAGCTCTACACCCTGCAACGGAGGCTCGTGCACACCCTGCATAACATCAGTCTAGTATGGACAGTCTTCCCATCGTGATCTCCTTAGATATACAGCTATAACTATCTCTCACATATAATATATAAGGTAGGCCCGTGGTGTAATGGTTAAAGTCATAGGGAAATGGACTCGTCGCCACGAGTTCAAATCCTGGATCGTGGTAACTGCATTTCACTTTAGCGCTAATACCCTTGGGGAAAGGTATGAACACTCTATCCCTCCAGCTATGGGGTAATAGCAGGACAGACTGGGTCTTAACCATGGCTAGGTAACCGGTCTAGGAGAAGGAAAACTCTGAATTCAAACCTGTTAAACTCCGCTTAAGAAATTGACTTTGTCGTATCCTGCTCGTGTGGCAGGAGTTGGTAAATATATATATATATATATATATTATATATATAATAGAGAGAGAGAGAGAGAGAGAGAGATGGAAGCGCGTGGCCATAATGGTTAATGTCATGGGAAATGACTCGTTGCCCCTGAGATTCAAATCCTGGATGGTGGTAATTGCATTTCACCTAGCACTAATACTCTTGGGAAAGGTATGAATCCTACTCTCCCTCCAGCTATTGGTAAATAGTAGGGCAGACTGGGCTCTTTAACCTTGGTTAGGCAACCAGTCTAGGAGAAAGAAAACTCTGAATTCAAACCTGTTGAACTCTGCTTAAGAATATGAACTTGTGTCACATCCTGCTCATGTGGAGGGGTTGGTAAATATATATATATATATATATATATATATGTGTGTGTGTGTGTATGTGTGTCTGTGTGTGTGTCTGTGTGTGTGTGTAATGCCTATACTGATAATACTCAGGATAATAATAATAGGATAAATTTCAAATCCATATAATTTCAAAAATATTGATAATATTATAAGAAATATTCTCAAATTCACTTAATCAAATATTAAATGGTTAAATAAGCAAATAAAAAAAAACCTGGATGGGTAATTTTTTAAAAACTGAAAGGAAAAATGTTAATTAGAATATTTAAAGCCAAAACTTGAAAACATGATTAATATTTTCTTGCTCAATTACTTGCAATAATTTTTTGGTCTAAAGGGAATTTTTCTCATATTTTAGAGAAAATTTTAATTAATAAAATATGAAACATTTTTTTTCTAATTGCTTTTATAGAATTGCTATTTACTAATTGATAATAAAAAAGTTTGGTATGTACGTGTCGATGTATAACTTCAAAACATGAGGTCACTCGGACTCAAAATCTTGCATATACATTAATATCCTTCTAACTAAGAAACACGCCAAATTTGGTTATCAGTTTTTCTGATTAAGGGATATAATTAATTGATTAAACCAAAATCAAACAATTTGTGGAACTGTCAATATACTAGCTCCTGCTGCTATTGTATCAGCAGTATCTTGCCTGCTGCTTACAGTCATTCAAAATGTCCGCTCTGTTTCTACTAATAATTCAACATTGTTGAATGCGATTGTTTTGTAATTTAGTACAAACTGTTAATTTTTTTTTGAGAACTAAAACAATAATTTTGTTGGTCTAAAGGGAATTTTTCTCATATTTTAGAGAAAATTTTAATTAATAAAATACGAAACATTTTTTTCTAATTGCTTTTATAGAATTGCTATTTACTAATTGATAATAAAAAAGTTTGGTATGTACGTGTCGATGTATAACTTCAAAACATGAGGTCACTCGGACTCAAAATCTTGCATATACATTAATATCCTTCTAACTAAGAAACATGCCAAATTTGGTTATTAATTTTTCTGATTAAGGGATATAATTAATTGATTAAACCAAGATCAAACAATTTGTGGAACTGTCAATATACTAGCTCCTGCTGCTATTGTATCAGCAGGATCTTGCCTGCTGCTTACAGTCATTCAAAATGTCCGCTCTGTTTCTACTAATAATTCAACATTGTTGAATGCGATTGTTTTGTAATTTAGTACAAACTGTTAATTTTTTTTTGAGAACTAAAACAATAATTTTGTTGGTCTAAAGGGAATTTTTCTCATATTTTAGAGAAAATTTTAATTAATAAAATATGAAACATTTTTTTCTAATTGCTTTTATAGAATTGCTATTTACTTATTAATAATAATAAAAAAGCAAAGTTTATTTTCATAGATACAACAGGAATTTGTCAAAAAGCAATTTAAATCAATCATATTGATTTGTAGGTTGTTATTTAAGTAAAATTTGACAAATTACAAATTACTGCATTTCTGTCGTAATGGATCTGTGAGACTAACTTGTTAATCACTACACCACAATGTGTCACAAACTTCCATGACTTCCATAAGGATCAAACTCGCTACTGTAGTAGTAATGGATCTGCGAGACTAACTTGTTAATCACTACACCACAATGTGTCACAAACTTCCAGGACTTCCATAAGGATCAAACTCACTACTGTAGTAGTAATGGATCTGTGAGACTAACTTGTTAATCACTACACCACAATGTGTCACAAATACACCAGACCGCTGCATCTACCTCCCATGTGTTTGTGTCAATGTGGCAGATCCTCATGTCTCTCTCACAAACATCTTTAAAGCGTAGGCATGGTCTACATACCGATCAGGAACCTTTTACTAATTTGCCATAAAAAGGATCTTTTGGGATGAGGCCATTTTCCATCCTCCTGATAAGCTCAATAGTGTAATAATGGAACTGTGAGACTACCTTGCTAACCATGTCACTATAATGCAACTGGAAGCAATACTTGTATGTTTTACTTATATCAGGATCAATAAAATAAAAAGAAAATACATCAAAGAGAATTGAGAGATAAACTAATAATTGAATTTCGATGCAAAATGAAGACTGACAAATAAAATTAATTAATTTGGAACTGCAAGTCAGTCAAAAAAAAAAGAAGCTAATTTATTTTTTTGTCAGCATTCCAAATAAGTTAATAGATAAGATTTAATTTTCTTGCTTATTGTTGTATGAAAAAAAAATCGTCAATAACTTAAACTTGGTTGACTTTAAGACTTTTTTCATAGCATTTTTGGATTACTTGGCAAAAATACTTTTATAAACCAATTTTGAGGAGTAGGGAAGCTCTAGAACTCATTTTACTGACAAAAGTTGCCATTTTTCGCGACTCCCCTCAAATTTGGAGAGCTAAAAATTGACATAACTCCGCCAATTTCTGAAATTGGAAGCTCAAATTTTGGGGATTGTCTAACTTTTACATAATCCCCCCCCTCTCTCTCTCTCTCTCTCTCTCTCATATATATATATATATATATATATATATATGGGGGGGGGATAACTTGAGTCATTCTGAGTTATTATTTATATAGACCATTTCAAAATTATTGCGTCCATTTAGTAATAGTAGAAATTTTAGTTGAAATAATTTATAACCGTTAATGTGATCAATATTTAAGCATCTTCTTTATCAATCATATATATATTATATATATATATATATATATATATATATAATTATTGTATAAAAGGATATGAAAACACACAATGCTGTTAAAATGAAAATATTTTATATCATATTCATAGCTAATATTGAACAATATTTCGATTCATAAAAATCATCATCAGAGCTTGTTTTTAATCCGGACTCATCGAAAGAGAAGCAGAAAATAATTTAAATTCAAAACAAATTTTCTGCTTCTCTCTCGATGAGTCCGGATTAAAAACAAGCTCTGAAGATGATTTTTAGGAATCGAAATATTGTTCAATATTAGCTATGAATATGATATAAAATATTTTCATTTTAACAGCATTGTGTGTTTTCATATCCTTTTATCTATACTTCTACCGTCAGATTTATTTCCATACTCTTAACTTATATATATATATATATATATATATATATATGTATATATATATGGGGGTGGATGGTATTTAACTTGAGTCATTCTGAGTTAGTATTTATATAACCCATTTCAAAATTATTGCAGTAATAGTAAAAATCATACCAATGACATGACATTATTTACAGTTTTCTTTTACCCCTCCCCCCAACCCCAATCATTCCTTTTAACGAGGGAAATGAAAAAGAAGCCAAATAAACTGGTAAGATTAAAGATTTAAAAAAAAAATGTTCTACTTTTATCATTTTCCAGTGAGGGGACGGAGGCGGGGCGGGCTGTCGTTGATCATTATAAAACCAGTTTTTTTTTAGTTTTATTTAAAAATAGTCTATTTTTAAATAAAACTAAAAAATGGTTAATATATAATAAGTGCTAAAAATGATTTTAAATATTAAGTCATAAGTCATGCGGATGACTTCTGATTAAGGTCGGGAAATTAAAACGGAAAGTTTTTTGGTGGTACTCAATGACAGTTTAACTACAGTCTATGAATTAACATTTTGCGAATTTGGTTATGGTTTTAGGGGATTAAGGTTGTTTTTAATTATGTATTGCTTAAAAAAATAAACAACAATATCAAAAAACACCATGTGTCGATATCTAAAAAAGCACTGGCCATTTTATTGCAATTTTCCACCTCATATTTATGTGAACTGGGGTTTTCAACCCTCTCAACAATTAAGTGTAAAAAGAGAGGAACTCTTCAATGCATTGATGAAATCGCCAGGTCTCATCAAGCTGATGTTTCTCATTAACACAGGAATGGATGAGCTTCATAGACGTATGTTAAGTTTGCTTTTGTTAAATGTGTTATTTTTTTTATATATCTAACAGTTTACTTAATAACATATTAGTCCTATTTTGTATACAGTGCGCTACCAAGTATCTGTAGTACTGTAAGTGCGCCAAGACTGTATAAAGTTGGAGAACCACTGCTCTATTGTAAGAAAAGTTATCTTGTCTGTAGCACTGAATTGTAGTGAGCAAGTTTGAACTCCAGTCACGTTAGTATGTTCATTTTCAGATTAATACCCTTGGGAAAGGTATGAACCCCTCATCCCACCTGTTATGGGTTAAATAGTGCCATGATATTGTAGTAAGCAAGTTTGAACTCCAGTCACGTTATTATGTTCATTTCAGATTAATACCCTTGGAAAGGTATGAACCCCTCATCCCACCTGTTATGGGTTAAATAGTGCCATGATATTGTAGTAAGCAAGTTTGAACTCCAGTCACGTTATTATGTTCATTTTCAGATTAATACCCTTGGGAAAGGTATGAACCCCTCATCCCACCTGTTATGGGTTAAATAGTGCCATGATATTGTAGTAAGCAAGTTTGAACTCCAGTCACGTTATTATGTTCATTTTCAGATTAATACCCTTGGAAAGGTATGAACCCCTCATCCCACCTGTTATGGGTTAAATAGTGCCATGATATTGTAGTAAGCAAGTTTGAACTCCAGTCACGTTATTATGTTCATTTTCAGATTAATACCCTTGGGAAAGGTATGAACCCTCATCCCACCTGTTATGGGTTAATAGTGCCATGATATTGTAGTAAGCAAGTTTGAACTCCAGTCACGTTATTATGTTCATTTCAGATTAATACCCTTGGGAAAGGTATGAACCCCTCATCCCACCTGTTATGGGTTAAATAGTGCCATGATATTGTAGTAAGCAAGTTTGAACTCCAGTCACGTTATTATGTTCATTTCAGATTAATACCCTTGGAAAGGTATGAACCCCTCATCCCACCTGTTATGGGTTAAATAGTGCCATGATATTGTAGTAAGCAAGTTTGAACTCCAGTCACGTTATTATGTTCATTTTCAGATTAATACCCTTGGGAAAGGTATGAACCCCTCATCCCACCTGTTATGGGTTAAATAGTGCCATGATATTGTAGTAAGCAAGTTTGAACTCCAGTCACGTTATTATGTTCATTTCAGATTAATACCCTTGGGAAAGGTATGAACCCCTCATCCCACCTGTTATGGGTTAAATAGTGCCATGATATTGTAGTAAGCAAGTTTGAACTCCAGTCACGTTATTATGTTCATTTTCAGATTAATACCCTTGGAAAGGTATGAACCCCTCATCCCACCTGTTATGGGTTAAATAGTGCCATGATATTGTAGTAAGCAAGTTTGAACTCCAGTCACGTTATTATGTTCATTTCAGATTAATACCCTTGGAAAGGTATGAACCCCTCATCCCACCTGTTATGGGTTAAATAGTGCCATGATATTGTAGTAAGCAAGTTTGAACTCCAGTCACGTTATTATGTTCATTTCAGATTAATACCCTTGGGAAAGGTATGAACCCCTCATCCCACCTGTTATGGGTTAAATAGTGCCATGATATTGTAGTAAGCAAGTTTGAACTCCAGTCACGTTATTATGTTCATTTCAGATTAATACCCTTGGAAAGGTATGAACCCCTCATCCCACCTGTTATGGGTTAAATAGTGCCATGATATTGTAGTAAGCAAGTTTGAACTCCAGTCACGTTATTATGTTCATTTTCAGATTAATACCCTTGGGAAAGGTATGAACCCCTCATCCCACCTGTTATGGGTTAAATAGTGCCATGATATTGTAGTAAGCAAGTTTGAACTCCAGTCACGTTATTATGTTCATTTTCAGATTAATACCCTTGGGAAAGGTATGAACCCCTCATCCCACCTGTTATGGGTTAAATAGTGCCATGATATTGTAGTAAGCAAGTTTGAACTCCAGTCACGTTATTATGTTCATTTCAGATTAATACCCTTGGGAAAGGTATGAACCCCCTCATCCACCTGTTATGGGTTAAATAGTGCCATGATATTGTAGTAAGCAAGTTTGAACTCCAGTCACGTTATTATGTTCATTTTCAGATTAATACCCTTGGGAAAGGTATGAACCCCTCATCCCACCTGTTATGGGTTAAATAGTGCCATGATATTGTAGTAAGCAAGTTTGAACTCCAGTCACGTTATTATGTTCATTTTCAGATTAATACCCTTGGGAAAGGTATGAACCCCTCATCCCACCTGTTATGGGTTAAATAGTGCCATGATATTGTAGTAAGCAAGTTTGAACTCCAGTCACGTTATTATGTTCATTTCAGATTAATACCCTTGGGAAAGGTATGAACCCCTCATCCCACCTGTTATGGGTTAAATAGTGCCATGATATTGTAGTAAGCAAGTTTGAACTCCAGTCACGTTATTATGTTCATTTCAGATTAATACCCTTGGGAAAGGTATGAACCCCTCATCCCACCTGTTATGGGTTAAATAGTGCCATGATATTGTAGTAAGCAAGTTTGAACTCCAGTCACGTTATTATGTTCATTTCAGATTAATACCCTTGGGAAAGGTATGAACCCCTCATCCCACCTGTTATGGGTTAAATAGTGCCATGATATTGTAGTAAGCAAGTTTGAACTCCAGTCACGTTATTATGTTCATTTTCAGATTAATACCCTTGGGAAAGGTATGAACCCCTCATCCCACCTGTTATGGGTTAAATAGTGCCATGATATTGTAGTAAGCAAGTTTTTAACTCCAGTCACGTTATTATGTTCATTTTCAGATTAATACCCTTGGGAAAGGTATGAACCCCTCATCCCACCTGTTATGGGTTAAATAGTGCCATGATATTGTAGTAAGCAAGTTTGAACTCCAGTCACGTTATTATGTTCATTTCAGATTAATACCCTTGGGAAAGGTATGAACCCCTCATCCACCTGTTATGGGTTAAATAGTGCCATGATATTGTAGTAAGCAAGTTTGAACTCCAGTCACGTTATTATGTTCATTTTCAGATTAATACCCTTGGGAAAGGTATGAACCCCTCATCCCACCTGTTATGGGTTAAATAGTGCCATGATATTGTAGTAAGCAAGTTTGAACTCCAGTCACGTTATTATGTTCATTTCAGATTAATACCCTTGGGAAAGGTATGAACCCCTCATCCCACCTGTTATGGGTTAAATAGTGCCATGATATTGTAGTAAGCAAGTTTGAACTCCAGTCACGTTATTATGTTCATTTTCAGATTAATACCCTTGGGAAAGGTATGAACCCCTCATCCCACCTGTTATGGGTTAAATAGTGCCATGATATTGTAGTAAGCAAGTTTGAACTCCAGTCACGTTATTATGTTCATTTTCAGATTAATACCCTTGGGAAAGGTATGAACCCCTCATCCCACCTGTTATGGGTTAAATAGTGCCATGATATTGTAGTAAGCAAGTTTGAACTCCAGTCACGTTATTATGTTCATTTTCAGATTAATACCCTTGGGAAAGGTATGAACCCCTCATCCACCTGTTATGGGTTAAATAGTGCCATGATATTGTAGTAAGCAAGTTTGAACTCCAGTCACGTTATTATGTTCATTTTCAGATTAATACCCTTGGGAAAGGTATGAACCCCTCATCCCACCTGTTATGGGTTAAATAGTGCCATGATATTGTAGTAAGCAAGTTTGAACTCCAGTCACGTTATTATGTTCATTTTTGGACTAATATCCTTGAGGGTGGGTGGGGTTCATCTTATAAAACCAGTTATTTTTATTTAAAAATAGATTTTCTATTTCTTCAAATACTTAAAAAGTTGAGTAATTTTTTTTCCTTTTGAAAATATCCAATCACTAATCTCTCGTCAATTTTTAAACTAATATGAGCTAGTTAGTCATAAGTACGATTTCGCTCAGTCGTTAGAGCACCTACCTAGGAATCGCAAGATTCCAGGTTTGATATCGGTCCCGAGCAACTCAGCGCATATGTACAACAGATTAAGTAATCTGATCTGTGTGGTAAAGTGGGGAGCTGACGATAGGTGTGGCGCTCCACCTCAACAAAAACAATCTCCTTGGTCAAGGGCTAGTGAAAAGGGGATAGACTCCCTTGCTGTCTGGCTGATACCAACAATAGTCCAATCTGCCCACTTTATGTTGTCTGTGCTAAGTTTAGGAAGGAAAGTCACATTTTGCAGCAACATGAGTAGCACAACTTGAATCTGTGGGGTAAAGTGGGGAGCTGATGGTAGGTGTGATGCTCCAATTCAATAATCTTGCTGCATTATGGCTTCTCAAATGAGTTTCCCTATAAAGAGGAACAGCAAAATTGATACCAAAAATATTCCTTTGGTTCTCATATGTATGCATACTAAGTTTTGTTGGTTTCCGAGCTATTTGACTGTCTATAAAGGACAGACAAACCAACTTTTCACAAATAATGATATAGATTAGTAATGTATTTTAGAACAGATCGACTAAAACTTTGTGATTGTCTTGTACATGTAATCCATTTTATCTTGTGAGAAGCTGATGACTTTTAAATCCAGAACTGGTTTAGCTCAATCATTAGAGCATCCGCGTAGGAACCACAAGGTTCCAGGTTTGATACCAGCCCTTGCCAACTTAGTACATGTTTAGCGTAGCTTGGATCTGTAAGGTAAAGTGGGGAGCTGATGGTAGGTGTAATGCTCCAACTCAGATAAAAAATACAATCTCACTAATCTATTTAGTGAAAAGGGAATAGACTCCCTCACTGTCCGGTTGATATCGACAATAGTCCAATCTGCTGACTTTATGTTGTCTGTGCTAAGTTTAGGAAGGAAAGTCACATTTTGCAGCAACATGGCTTCTCAAATGTGTTCCCCTATGATGAAGAACTTTAGTACTAATATGTATGCATATGGTTCCAGGTTTGATACCAGCCCTTGCCAACTTAGCACATGTTTAGCGTAGCTTGGATCTGTAAGGTAAAGTGGGGAGCTGATGGTAGATGTGATGCTCCACCTCAGATAAAAAAACAATCTCACTGATCGATCTAGTGAAAGGGGAATAGACTCCCTCACTGTCTGGTTGATATCGACAATAGTCCAATCAATTGACTTTGTTGTTTGTGCTAAGTTTAGGAAGGAAAGTCACATTTTGCAGCAACATGGCTTCTCAGGTGTGTTCCCCTATGATGGGAAACTTTAGTACTAATATGTATGCATACTAAATCTCGTTGGTCTCCAAGCAATTTGACTGCTTATAGAGGACAGACAAACTGACTGTTCTCAATTATTGATGAGACCAAATAGGACTAATAATTTTGGATTATTTTTTTTACATATAATCCACTCTACCTGATGAGAAGCCTAAATTATTTCATTCTTATTTTATTGTTATTCATACATTATTTCCATATTTCTAAATTAACTTAAATCTACAAACCAAAGACAATATTTAAAAAAAACCCACAAATAAATATCTTATTTATTTTACCAATAATGGTTGGCAGCTCTGTGGGGAGCTGGCGATAGGTGTGGCGCTCCACCTCAGCAAAAACAATCTCCTTGGTTTAGCACTAGTGAAAAGGTGGTAGACTCCCTCACTGTCCAGCTAATACCGACAATAGGCCACTCCATCAACTTTACTTTTTTAACAACAACTTACATTATCATCTGACCGCACAGATAACCCTAACTCTTTTGCCAATCGTCCGTAATTGGTCATCACTCCAGCCTTTTCCAGGTGTTTCTATTAAACTTGGGAACTTTCTTGTCAAACTCCCAATTGCAACAATAAATCTCACAAGTTTGACAAGAAATACCTAAAGAAAGCTGGAGGGCATTTCAACCAAAATATGTTTATGAGAATGAGGACAACAGTCTGAAGAATCCAAATAATACAAATTATCAAGCCTCATCTAAAAAATTCAGACAAATAGAGATGTGTTGCATCAGTTCAACAAGGAATACCTAAAGAAAACCGGAGGACACATCGGCTGAAACCTTGTGTATATAACAATAAAGATGAGGACAACAGTCCGAAAAATCCAAATAATACAAATTATCAACTCTCAGCTCAAAAATTCAGACAAATAGAGATGTTTTGCATCAGTTCAACAAGAAATACCTAAAGAAAGTCGGAGGACACATCGGCCGAAACTGTTGTATTGTCCTCAGCCGGAAAACGAAGCTTCCGGCAAAAAGACAAAGAAAAATATAAAAGTATATATTTTAAAAAAAGGGGAAAACTAAAGTGAGGCTTTCCGGTCAAGGAAGCAGGGAGAAGATAAAACAAACGTCCATTATCAGATCAAAATATAAAGATGCGTAGGCGTGTCGTCAATAAAAAAGCCAGAGGGTCGAGCCGACAGCAGTCAGTTGGAGAGTCAGACAGCGGACGGCGAACAGAGCACAAGGAGAGATGGTTGACAGGGTCCGTCGCGGCCAAGGGCGGTGAAATGCCACCAGCCACCCCTTTACCTCACCATCCCAGCAGTAGTAGTAGTCATTGTCAACCCTTGGACACTCATTGTAAGCTCTGCGCCTTCACCATCCACACACCGAAGAAAATAAAGAAGGGTCGTCTCTTTGTACATACGTATCTGTTGTTTATTTGAAGTCCAGTAGTCGGTAGTAGCTGACTACTACATATATCGTCTAGGGTTAGTGACGATACCCGCTATGTATGCATATACACGAAGTAGGGCCGTGAATTTGAAGCCAGTATGCAACATATATAGATATTTAGTGCCGGTAAAGAAGGCACTATGTAACAAAACGTTGTGTATATAAAAATAAACATGAGGACAACAGTCTGATAAATCTAAATAATGTGTTATTTTGTTTCTTTTCTAAAAAGAAAAAATCGCGTCATATAAATTTAAACATTTCTGTGAATTCTTTTTATGGATAATAAGGAATAAAGAATGTTTGTAAGAAATTCAAAAACATTTCCCCACACCCACCCACCCACATTAGGTTAATAAAATATTCAGGGAAAATTAAACTCACTTTTAGTGTCTTGCTAACCAATCAAAAAAACAAAAAAAACAAAAACAAAAAAAAACACCAAAAAACTAAAAACAGTATTTGTATAAATTCTTTAGCATTTAATCAGCGAAAAGACTTTTTTTATTTTATTTTTAATTCCCAAGCAAAATTTCATGAAGGAATTATAACAATTTATCATGAGAAATAAAAAAATTACTGAATCTTTCTTTTTAGTGAATTAATCATTTTCTGTTTATTAAGAAAGCAGAAAATGCTCATATTATAAAAGAGAAAAATGTTAACAGCAATTTTAATACCAACTTCAGATTTCTAAGTTTTATTGCTTGACACACACACACACACACAGACACAGACACCCCCCCCACACACACTCACAGACTCTCTCACACACACACACACAGACTCACACACACACACACACACACACACACACACATACTCATACACACACACACATATAAAAATATTAACTTAATTAAGGTAGGGTCCTGATGAAATCATTTGGATTGAAACCATTGTAGACCCTTATATATATATATATATATATATATATATAATATATATATTAAGGAGAGAAAAGCGTACACATTGTAAAATATTGAATTTCTAAAAAAGAAAAGCTAGGAAACCCTTATGTCTTAATTTTATTTTTCCTTATATATATATATATATATATATATATAATCCAAAAGTCCAGAGAAGAAATCTTCCTTACAACACAAGAGTTTTATTTAAAAAACCTGTCGCATTTTGAGAACTCAATGTGTGCTCTTAATGTTAGATGCTAAATCTCTAAGTCTTTTGTTATTTCTTTACTTATATATATATATATATATATATATATATATATATATATATATATAAAGTTTTTTGTAGGTACAGAATTTTATTAAGGGCGAAAAAGCGTATACATAGTAAAATATTGAATTTCTAAAAAAGAAAGCTAGGGAACTAGGGATGTCTTAATTTTATTTTATTTTTTCTCTTCAGAGAAATTCACTTGACAAATGTTGAAAGACGAACAAATTGGATAATAACCGAACGAATCAAGGGAGGAAGAGAGGAAAAAAACACAAAAAAAAACACAAAAACAAAAAACTCACATGTTCACCCCCTCCTCACACACACACACACACACACACATATATATATATATATATATATATATATATATATAGAGAGAGAGAGAGAGAGAGAGAAAAATCACTGATAAACGCATTTGAAATGACATGAGTTAAGAAGTTTGGATCAAATCCTGCAGTTGGGTTTCAAATTGTTTAACCTGAGAAAGAGTGCATCTTTCTTCTGTTTTTATTAGGGTGGGATTGGATCTGCAGCAGAATTATTGACATTACATAATACCACTGTTATTTATTATAAACCGTAGACGCCGGTGGCAAGGGGGGGGTATAAATTACAGTTCTGGGTGGAGCAGGAAAAATTTTTAGCAATCCAATTGTCTTTTTAATGAGACTCGGTGAAACTAAATATTTTTAAAAATAAATAAAATGATATAAAGCAAATAAAATCAACATATTTCTTCATTCTCTTTCCACTTAAAGGCCACCAAAAGTAGAATTTAAGCTCAATGTCAAGTTTCTTATATCTATATATACTAGCTACAGAAAACACCCTCCGGGTGTCGCAAAAATTAATTTTTAAAAGACATTGCCTGAGACGGTGGGAGTTAAAAATTCAATGTCAGAGTGTTTGTATTATAAGTAAGCAAAATCCTCATATTTATTAAAGGAGTAAAAAAAACAAAAAACAATTTGAAATGAAAACTGAGCCCTGTCCCTCTCAAATAAAATGTTGCGTGCATGTAATAATCAAACAATTATTTTGAATATTTTACACATAAATTTTCTACAAAATCGTAGGTATTTATTTATTTGTAAACTTTTTAGTTAACTTCTTGTTACTGTAAAAAAAAAAAGGGACAAGAGTAAAAACAATTTTTAAAATTGCTTACTGAAATTTTGGGTGTATATAGCATAAGAATATTGTGACGTAAGCTGTGACGTAGAGCTATGACGTAGTTTTTGTTACAGACAGAAATACAGACAATCTCCATTATTAATAGATTTACCAACCCCACCGCATGAGCAGGATGGGATACAAGGTCAATTTCTTTTTATTTTATTTTCTGCACATCCCAGACATGTAAAGTCCATTTAATGTGTGGGCCACCCACAAACCGAAGCTCATGGGATGGCAGCACAAAAAATGCATGGAACCCTTCAGTTTTCCTCTATTGGAGTGCTTCAGACACTGGGCAATAAACCCAGCCCTGCCCCTTTAAATCAAGGAAGTAGGTGTTGCCTGGGGGGATGACCCCCTGGGATCATGCTATCATCTAGCAAACGAAATGTAATTCTGATCCTACCAAAGACACCATAACACTTGAGACGAATTTTGACAAACTAAGTCCATCATGTTTTCCACCTCGCCACTGTCCAACCGTCTCCTTTTATACTCGGTCTGGCTGAGACACGTCACAACTCTCGTCTCGCCAGCTATGAGACTTGCCACTACAAATCGCGGCCTCAAGGACACTCACGATTTCACCACTAGTCGGACTCATCACATTTCTGCTTCCACCCACACGCACAACATGCCACTTGCTGTCTCTTCAACCAACGGACCGTTGTTGGCTCATCACAGGTTTGTGAGTTTTGCCGATTGATCTCACTACATGTCAATTCAGTTCTTCCCTGGGTCAGTGGCAAAAGGCCAGGGAGATCCACATGGTTAATTTCTTCAGTGCTATGTGAAATGCAAACAGCCTTGTCCAGGATTTGAACTCAGGTTACAATGAACTGCACCAAGTGTTGAATATATTTACCCAAACCCTCTGCTACAAGCAGTATACGATAGATAGTTTTTAAGCATGGACTCATAGTTGGATTCATACCTTTCCTAAGGGTATTAGTACAATATGAAATGCAAACAGCCTCATCCAGGATTTGAACTCAGATTACAATAAACTTGCTGTATGTATCTAACCAATACCATCTGTTACAAGTAGGATGCAATATAAGGTTAATTTTTAAGAAGAGTTTAACAGGTTTGAATTCAGAGTTGCTCTTCTCCTAGACTGGTTGCCATACTGTTATATACTGTTATAGGTGATACACCCTATAAGACTAATGGAATGCACTGACATGTTACTATAAATAACAGGGATAATTGTGGCTTAGCAGTAAGCCAATGCGAGTGCCAATAACTCTGTTCGTCAGACGTAATTTCCACATCTCTCTATTGTATTTGTCTACTTTCTGTTAATACATTTTCTACATTTGTTACCTGTCGTTTTGTTCTTATTTTGACCCCTTAAAACCTCACAACATATACATTAATGGGTATACAGAGATGCTGATAGGTACACGTCCTGCATCCCTGACACACAAAAATCTAAAAGGACGCAGTAAAATCATATCCCTGCATCCCAGTATTTTTCTTTTTTCTTCCCTCACCATTTCAAGCTAACTGTAAAGACATTTCAATAGTTTCTTAGAAATAAATTACACAAGATAGGTTACAAGGTAGGAGTTAGACAGCTTTAGATGGAACCCATAAATTTTTCTCATTCAAAGCAAATATGTATGTCACAGGGAGCACTAAATCAAAAAGCTATCTGTATCACTGGATATGTCCCAATCCTCATAAATACGGGAGTATTATGCTGACTGAGTAGTCTGATACCACTAGAAGTGGTTTACCTTATTCCATGCCACTGGTGAGTATTGTATTTTGTTAATGTTCTAAAGATTCCATTTCATTTCCAGCCTCTGTTTTGGTTAGTCCTTATTTAGTAACCTTTATTAGGTTACAACATTTTGGTCTTGTTGTGCTCACCAAAAGGTTGTGTAACCTAACAACGGTTACTAAATGAGAAATAACCAAAACAGAGGTTGGAAATGAAATGGAATCTTTGTAACATTAACAGAATGTGTATTTGGACCTCCTGTAATGTTGAGAACCAGATTTGTAAAATAATTAGATTACTATAGAAATTTAATTCTCAGTAATAACTATTGCTCTATGGACCACTAGAATATTACCATAGACCCCCAATTCGGTATTTTTTTATGTATGTGTCTGTGTGTGTGTGTGTGTGTGTGTGTGTGGGAGGACCCCCAGAAATGTTAAGAATCAGTGGTGTAAACCAAGTGAAATAAGATGAATATTTCTACTTTTAGTATTTTAATGTGGAGTAGATTACTATAGAAATTTAATTCTCAGTAATAACAATTGTTCTCAAGTAGAATTGTTCTATGGACCCTTAAAATATCACCTTGGACCCTCAATTTGGATTTTTTGTGTGTGTGTGTGTGGGGACCCACAGTAATGTAAAGAATCAGTCGTGTAGACCAAGTGAAATAAGATGAATATTTATAATGTCAGTATTTTAAAATGGCGTAGATTACTATAGAAATTTAATTCTCAGTAATAACAATTGTTCTCAAGTAGAATTGCATTGTAGACCCCTAAAATATCACCATAGACCCCTAATTCATTATTTTGTCTTGTGTATGTGGACCCCCAGTAATGTTAAGAATCAGTGGTGTAAACCATGTGAAATAAGATGAATATTTCTAATATTGCGTAGATTATTATAGAATTTTAATTCTCAGTAATAACAATTGTTCTGAAGTACTATTGCTCTATGGACCACTAAAATGTTACCATGGACCTCAATTCAATATTTTTTTGTATGTGTGGACCCCCAGTAATATTAAGAGTCAGTGGTGTAAACCAAGTGAAATAAAATGAATATTTCTTATTTTAGTATTTTAATATGGCATAAATTACGATAGAAATTTAATTCTCAGTAATAACAATTGTTCTGATGAAAAATTGCTCTATGGACCAAGAAAATGTCATTGTGGACCCCCAATTTGGTATTTTGTATGTGTGTGTGTGTGTGTGGACCCCTAGTAATGTTGAGAACCAGCTGTGTAAGTCCCATCTATGAGTTAGATAGAACAAATGAGTTGAAAAAAAATTGAGTGCTCATCAAGAATGAATAAAACAAAAGTTATTTGACATAAAATGACCCAAAGTAGTTGACATGTCGTAAAATCCAACCAACCAACCAACCAACCAACCAACCAACCAACCAGCCAACCAACCAACTGTGTAAAGCAATTAGATTACAATAGAAATTTAATTCTCAGTAACAATTGTTCTGATGTAGAATTGCTCTATGGACCACTAAAATATTACCATAGACCCCCAATTCGGTATTTTGTTTTGTGTGAGTGGACCCCCCAGTAATGTTGAAAACCAGTGATGTAAAACTATAATAAGATGAAAGGAATTCTGGTAAAAAATATTTATCTTATATTGTATTCAAAATAAAGTTGTTTTTGTTTTTGTTGTTTTTATTATCCACTTTGTATATTCTCTCTGTCTTTTGAATAAATCATCTTCACCTGTCTGATTAAAAAGAATGAAAGAATTACAAAGAACAAAAAGTTGCCATGCTTACTCAACTGCAATCCTATGGGCGTGATCATTTTAAATGTGTTCTTATTTAATTTCATTAGTCTTTCTAATTCAATATATTTGATTATATTAAAACTGAAATACTTACACTCAGAGGGTGCATATTCTTGCTAGATCTCAGTAATAACAATTGTTCTAAAGTGGAATTGCTCTATGGACCACTAATATATCACTATAGACCCCCAATTCGGTATTTTTTGTGTGTGTGGAACCCCCCGGTAATGTTGAAAACCAGTGATGTAAAACAACTGTAATAAGATGAAAGAAATTCTGGTAAAAAATATTAATAGCTATTGACAATATTTTATCTTATATTGTATTCAAAATAAAGTTGTTTTGTTTTTTGTTTTGTTTTTATTATCCACTTTGTATATTCTCTTTGTCTTTTGAATAAATCATCTCCACCTGTCTGATTAAAAAGAATGAAACAATTACAAAGAACAAAAAGTTGCCATGCTTACTCAACTGCAATCCTATGAGTTTAATCATTTTAAATGTGTTCTTATTTAATTTCATTATAAGTGTAATCATTTTATATGTGTTCTTATTTAATTTCATTATAAGTGTAATCTTTTTATATGTGTTCTTATTTAATTTCATTATAAGTGTAATCATTTTATATGTGTTCTTATTTAATTTCATTATAAGTGTAATCTTTTTATATGTGTTCTTATTTAATTTCATTATAAGTGTAATCATTTTATATGTGTTCTTATTTAATTTCATTATAAGTGTAATCATTTTAAATGTGTTCTTATTTAATTTCATTATAAGTGTAATCATTTTATATGTGTTCTTATTTAATTTCATTAGTCTTTCTAATTCAATATATTTGATTATATTAAAACTGAAATCCTTATTCTTGGAGGGTGCCTATTGTTGCTAGATCTCAGTAATAACAATTGTTCTAAAGTGAAATTGCTCTATGGACCACTAATATATCACCATAGATCCTCAATTCGGTATTTTGTTTTGTGTGAGTGGAACCCCCCGGTAATGTTGAAAACCAGTGATGTAAAACTATAAAAAAGATAAAAGGAATTCTGGTAAAAAATATTAATAGCTATTGACAATGTTTTATCTTATATTGTATTCAAAATAAAGTTGTTTTGTTTTTTTATTTTTTATTATCCACTTTGTATATTCTCTCTGTCTTTTGAATAAATCATCTCCACCTGTCTGATTAAAAAGAATGAAAGAATTACAAAGAACAAAAAGTTGCCATGCTTACTCGACTGCAATCCTATAAAACTGATACGAGATACAACAAGCGAGTTATGTCTAATCTCTGATACAGACATACAAGCTAACGAGAAGCATGCAGCATAGGCGTTCAGCTAGCACATCCCGATTCCTGTCGATGTCACAAAACCACCCTCGTTCTATCAGCTGCTAGGATACCAAAGTGGGATACTGCTGGTTTTGAAGTGCTTTCCCTTGGGGTGAGTCAGTGTTGCTCGGAGTTTGAAGATAGAAAAAGAAAAAAATGATGGAATGTATTGTTGCCATTGGCAAGGAGTGGTTGCAATTGCGTGCAGCGGTATTAATATATTTCTCATTTCTGCAAGTGGCTGCACCCAAAAATGCCACCTGTAGATGCCTAGATGCAGTTTGTGCAAATCAACTTATTTGGTTTGCAAAGGGTTAATAATATACTTATCTATCTCTGTGTCTATCTGTCTGTCTGTCTCTCTCTCTCTGTCTTTCTCTGTCTCTGTCTCTCTCTCTCTGTCTCTCTTAGTCTCTCTCCCTCTTTTACTCTGTTTCTCTCTATATATATTTATCTCCTACTCTGTGTCTTTCTCTTACTTTCCCTCTCTTTTGCTTTCTCTCTTTCTCCCCCCCCCTTTCTCTCTCTTTCTCTCTCCTCCCTCTCTCTCTCTTCTCCCAGATCCAGAACAACAGTAACAGGAGATATTTACATTACTTATCTCTCTCACTCTATCTCTGTCTTTCTCTGTCTCTGTCTCTCTCTGTGTCTCTCTTAGTCTCTCTCCCTCTTTTACTCTCTCTATATATTTCTCTCTTACTCTGCGTCTTTCTCTTTCTTTCCCTCTCTGTCTCTGTCTCTTTCCCTCTTTCTTCCTCCCTCTCTCTCTTTCTTTCCTCCCTCTCTCTCTACTCCCAGATCCAGAACAACAGTAACAGGTAATATTTACATTACTTAGACTAGCAAATATATGCACACTCCAGGTACATGTATTTAAATTCAAATGTAATAAAATATTATATTAAATTAGAAAGACTAATGAAACTAAATAAGAATGCAGATAAAAAGATTTGAAACAAATGAGGGTATCATGGAAAAATAGAACAACTGAAATTTACTTTTCCATCACTCCCATCTTTTATTGCTAAATTTTCCTAATTTAACTATTTAGTTAAATTAGGAAGTAAAGAATAAAATTACAGTTATTTCTTCTTGTTAATGGATTTCTTTTAAGATTTATCTCAGAGATTTTTGCTCATATTCATTAAGATAAAACCAAACAATTAAAATCAATAGTACTAAGCACTGAACATCAAAAGCAGGCCGAGAAATCAACAGCCCTGAATCCAACCAATTCCAACCCAACTAATCAAGAGGGCAGCTGAACTTCAAAGGTAGACAGAGAAATCAACACCAAAGGTCATTCCTTCGAAATATTGGATGAAATAAAATGGAGCTTAGTACATAACATCCAACTCAGTTTCACATTTATTTCACACATTACTCATGCTTTGCACTACATTCAAATATATATATATATATCATAGACACACACACACACACAGATATATATATATAAAACACATATATAAATATGCAGATATAATATATACACTGAAAATTAGACTTATCAGATATACCAACAAAGAAACATATATGGACTCCAAAATAACATATATATATATATATTTTTTTTTTTTTGTATTTATATTTTATTACATGTTTATCTGTGACGTTAGGTTTCATGCACATCTTTACATGAATCCTCAGGTAGGAAAAAAAAAGATTGTACCTATGTAGATTTCCAACCTCTATTTGGTTATTTCTTATTTAGTAACCTAGTTTAGGTTAAAACAGAATATAAACACACACACACACACACACACACACACACACAATATGACACTAATAGAAATATAGACATATATTACTAAATACCTACCTCTATATGTCATCATATCTATTCCTTTTCATTTCCAACCTCTGTTTTTGGTTATTTCTCATTTAGTAATCTTTGTTAAGTTACAACAGAATATGAACACTCACACATAGACACACATGCACTCACATATATACACACATATGCACACACACACACACATACACACACACAATATGACACAAATAAAAACATAGACATATATTACTAAATACCTACCTCTATATGTCATCATATCTAATCATATCCACATAACGATTACTGCAATATATTAAGCCTACGTTTTGCCAAACATGGCAAAGAGTGGATAATGACTGTATTTAAAGTTGATAAAAACCAGGACTTAACTGGTACTCAGTTGCAACTCTATAAATATTTTTAGCTATCAAATTGCCGTGTTAGTGAGGTCAATCAAGAGTAGTTACAATTTATGATTGGGACACACAACAGGTTTGAGAAACTCATTGGAATTCCCTAATTGCTAGGTTAGGTCATTGAGTAATTAGAACATGTTCATTGGATAATTTTTAATTTTTTTAACGAATTCAGGAAATTTCTCATGGATTCGTTTCTTTATTTGTTTTTACGAGGGCAATCCCGAAAGTAAGGTCTCCAATTTGCTGGAAATGCAGAGAAACTGTTCATGCAGCTATTGGCAAAATTGCTGTACTTGTTGTGCATGTGCATGTACATGCATCTGCACCTACCCCTGCCCCTGTGCACGCCTCACTGCCATGCTCAGTTATGGTTTTTATGAGGGTAATCCCAAAAGTAAGGTCTCCAAAATGCTGGAGATGCAGGGAAGCTGTTCATGTAGATATTAGCAACACTGTTGTGTTTGTTGTGCATACAGGTGCACCTGCCTCTGCACATGCCTCACTGCCATGTTCAGTCTTAGCTTGGTAGTCATTTCTGAGGGAGGTTTCTATTCACTTCTTTATTTGTTTTTATGAAGGTAATCCCAAAAGTAATGTCTCCAAAATGCTGGACATGCTATTGGCAACACTGTTGTGTTTGTTGTGCATGCACCTGTACACACTTTGCTGCCTTGCTCAATCTTCGCTTGGCAGTTATTTCTGATGGAACTCTTAATAGATACTACCACCAAGTTTGAGATTATTTTCATTTCTTGATAAGTTTTTGTGATTGTAATCCCAAAATAAGGTCTCCAAAATTCTGGAGACACAAGGAAACTGTTGGAGTAGCTATTGGCAACACTGTTGTTCTTGTTGTGCATGCAGCTGCACCGGCCCCTGCACACACCTCACTGCTACACTTAGTCTTCGCTTTGTAGTTATTTCTGATGGAGATTAATTCCACCACAAACTGTGAGGTTATTTTCATTATTAGTTTTTTTAATGGTAATTTCCAAAACGCTGGATATGCAGGGAAACTGTTCATATAGCTATTGGCAACACTGTTGTATTTGTTGTACATGCGCCGGCACCTACCCTCGCACATTGCACCTACCCTCGCACATGCCTTGCTGCCATATTCAGTCTTGGATTAGCAGTCATTTCTGATGAAGCTCTCAATTAACACAACTGCCAAGTGTGAAGTTCGTGCAGTCATTTGGTTTTAGAATGCAAAAGACATTAAGCCAATTGAAATTAATTGCCAATTAACAGAAGTGTATGGCAAGTCATGCATGGACGTCAATAATGTCTGTAAGTGGTGTTAGGTTTTGCAATGATGACAAAGTCCAATGCCTCCTCAATGACATAATGGTGAGCTGGTATGACATTGTTGTATACTGGATCATACAATATTCACTATACTAATACATCCAACTATAGTTTGCACTAGACGTAGAGTAACTCGCAACAGAGTGCTAAAACTGTAATCTTTGCAGTCTCAGTAATCACACCAATGTTCTATTCTACGAATAGTCTTGGACCAGCCCATTTACTCTCTACGAAAGGTAAGCTAGGCTAGTCCACAACACTTACCATGAGCAATAAAGCAGTTTACAGGCGCATGTGTGCCTCTGTGCATATTCACAGGTGTGTATCCTTTGTGCGCATGCGTGTGTATATAAAGGGGGGCACTTCAGACACTGGACAATAAACCATGCCCTACTGCTTTAAATCAAGCGGGCAGGTGTTGCCTGGTGGGATAGCCCCCTTGGATCACACCATTAATTAGAGTACTGGTCCAGAGGCTGAAGCCACTGAACCCCCACTCCAAGAGCCCTCTCAATTGATGCTGTCACCAAGTGTGAAGTTCATGCAGTCATTTGGTTTTAGAATGCAAAAAGCCAATTGAAATTAATTGCCAATTAACAGAAGTGTATGGCAAGTCATGCATGGATGTCAATAATGTCTGTAAGTGGTGTCAGGTTTTGCAATGATGACAAAGTCTAATGCCTCCTGAAGGACATAACGGTGAGCTAGTATGACATTGTTGTATACTGGATCATACAAATAGTCAGTATACTAGTACATCCAACTACAGTTTGCGCCAGACATAGAGTAATTCGCAACAGAGTGCTAAAACATCGAGGTAGACGGTTCGCGTAATGGTTCCGTAATCCTCGCAATCTCAGTAATCCTCCGAATGTTCTAAAACAGCAGTGTACAAATAGTCTTGGACCAGTTCATGTACTCTCTATGAAAGGTAAGCTAAGTTAGTCCACAACAAACATGGACATACGAAAACTGTCACACCACCTACAAAATGCATCAACCGAAATGGCAATTATGTAGAAAAATAGATAGAAGGTAAAACTTTAAAATAAGGTAAATATTATTGACAAAAAAAACAATAAAAGTTTCTATGATTTTTAAATATTTTGGAGACCTTATTTTTGGGATTACCCTAATATATTATTAAAACAAAAAATAATAAAATGGTAAAACAATATGAAGGGGTGACAAGACTTTTGGTCCAGGCTGTACAATGAATGATTCCCTAACCTCTAGGCATAAAATTACCCTAGACGAATTGACATGCCATTAAAATCAATTAAATCAATCAATGTTTTTTTATAAAAAAATAGATACATGTTCAAACTTTAAAATGATGTAAACATCATTGACAATAAACAATGAACGTTTCTGTGATTTCTAAATATTTTTGAGACCTTACATTTGGGATTACCCTTGTATAAATCAGTTTAGTCTGGTTTAGTTCAGTCGGTAGAGGGTCCAACTAGGAACCACAAACTTCCGGGTTTGATACTGGCCCTTGCCAACTTAGCGTATGAATAGCACAGGTGTCTGTGCAGTAAAGTGAGGAGCTGATGGTAGGTGTGGCGCTCCACCTCAGACGCTAAGAATAATCTCCTTGGTCTAGCGCTATTGAAAAGGGGATAGACTCCCTCACTGCATGGCTGATACTGACATTAGGCCGCCCCTTTACTTACTTATACACATCTAAATTTTCAAATTTATCACTCACATTTAATTTCACTAAAATAACTTAACTAGACAAACCTCTTTTATTGATTGATTGGTTGGTTGGATTTTACGGCATATCAACCCTTGCTGGATTATTTTATACCAAAGACATTTTGTTCTATTCATTCTTGATGGTATTCAAATTCTTTTTTCAAACTCAGGTTTTTTAAACCCGTTTTTTCAAACTTTTTTTTTTCTATTTAACCCATAAATATTTTTTTACTTACTTATTGTGATCAAATGCAAAATATTCTACTAGAAATAATCTCTTAACTGAATATAAGTCTGAACATGTAAACGCGTAAAAAGAGTCGTAAATCACAAACAAGAAAAACAAAGAATGAAAGAAATTCATTGAAAAGGATTTTGTTTGTTACTTTAGATTTTTTTAAAAACATTTATTGATTTTCAATAAAAGAAAGCCCCCCCCCCACCTCCTCTTATAAGAATGTTGCATAGTCTTCTTATGTGGAAAAGTGTTAAATAAATGAGAAAAATAAAAGTTGGGAGGATGATTTATTAATATTCGAAAATTATTTTCAACATTTAAATGAAATAACCAAAGGTTGGTTTTATGGCATGTTAACTCTTGCTGGTTGGTTGGTTGGTTGGTCATTGTTTTATGGCATATCAACCCTTGTGGGTTATTTGATGTCAAATCTTGTTTTATATATATTATATATATATATATATATATATATATATATATATAGGTGTATATAGGTGTATATAGGTGTATCTAAATACTAATACTATGACTACTACAACTATTTTTATATATACGTGTCTATGGTTTTATCGAAGTCCAGTAGTCGGCTATACAACACCACTCTGGGTCAGAGTGGACCTGGGAGTAATGGTGAATTGAAACTTCACTATTAGATGCAGTTTAATGTCATACCCAGGACACATGTAGAATTGGACAGTCCCATTAAGTAATGGGGGTTTCTACAGGAAGCACTAAACTGTACAACTTACCTCCTCAAATAATATATAAGAGCCTGGCTTTTTAGAGGCTGTATTCACATTGAATACTGAAAAGTATGTTAGTGTAAATACTAATCAAGCAATAGCATAATCTTACAGATCACTGCCGTCCCTCACAATCCTATAACTCCACCACCAGAACCTTTCCTCTCATGAGCCCTCAAATGACTCATCAAACTTGCTGCAGATCCACAAAGTTTGATGCAAATATGACATAAAAAGAATGTCCTACCCATTGTATCAGATCGATCAGATGATAAAATTTGATGCTTATGCACCACCATATGTCTCTTAAGACAAGAAGCTGACTTACAGACTTTGTTACAGATTGCACAAGACACATTGTTTGTTCCTAGAGTGTGCATAGATTGACCTCGGTGAGATTTCCTATGACTGACATATCCAGCCTTAGAAAGCAGAATTCGACCACATGTCTGACATTTCCAACCCTCCATGTTCTCTCCAATATGACAGGTGTATCTAAATACTAATACTATGACTATTACTACTACTTCATTGTTTTTACATCTAGACATTGTTTAGTCAGTCCCACATTATAAGACCTTTTTTTTTATCTATTATCTTTTATGAGAACATATAACTTTGTATATATGTATATAAAAAAAAACTAAAGTATGTTTATTTATCTATGTATATTTACTTAACAAGTTTTTATCAAATCCTTTCGGTGCATCATCAATGATAAGGGACTCTTGACCTGAATACAGTTCATGTTTGGGGGTCTGGGTACTCTTCATACACTACCTTCTCAGGGAGAACTGTAAAGTAAAGTCGTCGGTGTGGTCTAAAGTCGGTATCAGCCAATCAGCAAGGGAGCGTATCCCCTTTTCAATAGCGCTAGACCAAGGAGATTGTTTCTGCATCTGAGGTGGAGCGCCACACCTACTATCAGCTCCTTACTTTACAGCACAGATCCCTGTGCTACTCATATGCTTGGTTGGCGAGGGCCAGTATCTAACTAGGAACCTTGTGGTTTCTAGCTGAATTCTCTACCGACTGAGCTAACCTGGCCCTAATTTGGTGCAGCATTATGTCTAAACCCTAACCGAGTCAGGCATTAAGTTTTGGATAATAAATTTGGTCTTACTTGTTTTCTCCTGTCTACTTTGTAGGGGATTATCTTCCCTTTGCCTGGAAGAGTTATCTTCCCGCTGTGTTGCCGTTTGTGGCCAACAGGGGACCTCTGGTATATAAGCGGCTGATTCAAATGCTTCTCTCTTTCTCTTTACTTACTGCCTCTGAATGAGCACATGGGTTAGACTTATGTCTACCCCCTTCTCGGTGGGGCTTTGGCCCCTCCTTACATTACTGTAAGTCTTTTATACAGCATGAACTATCCTTTAGTTCCATGTCTATAACATTTATATTTTATGTACATTTGGGTATCTCGTTTATACCTAAATATTGTATCTTGTATTTACCATTCATGAATGTGTCCTTTTATCTCTACTCTTATATCTTATTTGTATCTTATGTATCTATGTACTTTATGTATCTTATTGTTACCATGTGCTGTACACCTATTAAATGTTTTGTCTCACAACGTGTCGGAGCTGTTATTCAATTATTAACTTTGAATCTTACACCACTAAGTCTGGCATAAGGCAAAATGATGTAGATAGAGGATAGGAAGATTGTATAGCACCAAACTTTCAAAAGGGAAGTACATAAATAAATACAGACAAATATAAATAGTAGTGTTTAATGAAATGTGACAATTTACTTGAATAAGTAAAATAATTTAGCTACCTCTTGCAGCAACATTGCTTCCTGTTTATTGGTTGAGATACCCTTTTGATAAGAATCATTCTTTCCATCCTTTTTTTTTTTTTACATTAAAACTATTTCCTGGGACCAATAAGGTTGGGGCTTTTTTGGTGTTTTTTTTTAGGAATGCTACAGTCGATCTGATCGGACGTCTTTTTCGTGCTCTAAGAAAGCTATGCATTTCTACCGTTTTTTTTTTTAAAGGAAACAAGGGAAGTGATTATTTATTTTTCTTCTCTTTTTAAAAATCTATTTCTTCATTATTATTGTTGTTATTATTGTTAAATTGTTTTATTATTATCTATTGCATAAATCTAGCAAATTTCAAATTCAAATCGTATACATTTAGATTATGTTCAATGCTTTGTTTACAGTCTAGTGTTCGTTATTTATCTATGACTTTTGCTTAATCTGATTCACTCTGAACTAAGTTAATTCCTAAGTTGTGTGAATACTTCGTTTCTTAACCTAGTCTAGAATGTCTTTATTACCTATTATATATACTAGCAAATATATGCACCCTCCGAGTGCAAGTATTTTAGTTAAATTTTATAATAAAATATGATATTAAATTAGAAAGGCTAATGAAACTGAATAAGAATGTAGATAAAAAGATTTTGAACAGAGGGGGTATGATTGAAAAATAGAACCACTTTGAAACTAACTCTTCCATCATTTTCTGTTACTCCCGTCTTTCATTGGTAAATGTTCCTAATTAAACTGTTTAGTTAAAATAGGAAGTAAAGAATAAAATGACAGTTATTTTATCGTGTTAATGGATTTCATTTAAGATTCATTAAAGAGATTTTTGCTTATATTCATTAAAATAAAACCAAACAGTTAGAAATCAATAATACTAAGCACATATTTATTAAATTCGATTTTTTAATATTAATATGCAAATTAGCCTTCCCATTCACACTGTAAACCGCTATTTTGTTGTATATATAAATATAATAGCATGCTGTCAGTATGTAGATATGGTCAACAGTATTAATAATGTAAAATAATTTTATTAATAATTGAGGTTTAAATAAAAATAAAATCATGGAGAATGTGATGTCAATAACTAAGGGAATTGTGACTTGAGTAGGAATATAATTTCGGTTACAGACAGAAAAACACACAATCTCCATTATAATAAGATATATATATATATATATTGTCATGAATACGTGTATGTAAGAGTACATTTTACCTCTACTAAATGTTTGAATGATAGAAAGAAAAACGAAAGGGTTAAGGAGGAAGTCAGAAAAAGATAAGATCTATTGCATTCCAACTACTACCCTTTATTAACTAATAATAATAACACCTCCACCGTCCCCCCCTCACTTACACCGGTGGCCAAAACCAGCCACGAATTTTAGTGAACTTTTAAGTACGCTATGACCCCAAAATCATACGTAGCGTTCGATTGAACTTCCCGCCTATTTTGTGAAAAAGAAAGAAAGAATTAGTTTTACAAGACACAAGTTAAGAAGATTTCAAGGCGATCAGACGTATGAGGAAACTCGCTACTTCTATGAGATATGGTACAGAGAAAAGGCTGAACCTTAAACGTGTATCGAATGATTTTAACAGGCCTACTATTTACTAAGGAGATTTATAAAGTTATTGTGTGAAAAAGAAAAGGAAAAGAAAACCTATTTTACGTGGCATACTGAATTAATACGAGAAATGAAAAGGGAATGTTTCAAAGAGATCTCTTCATTAATGTAAGTCTCTCATTGTTCAAATATTTTGTATTATCACATTTGACTCCATATCTTCAAGAACACTTTGAACTTTTAACTGTGACCATTTCATATGAACTTTTAACTGTGACCATTTTATAGGAACTTTCAACTGTGACTATTATATAAGCTTTTAATTGTGAACATTATAAACATAACAAAAAGAAAAAAAGGGAGAAGGAGAGAATCCTTGAAAGAAGATATGTTAAATGTACTAAATGAATGCACGGCTAACACTCAGGATTGACAGCCACTGGTATTTATTTCATAATAAAATGCTATTTGTATTCTTATTAGAAATGTATGGTATTGTGTCCGTGTTTTCTTTGGCTTGACCAGTGTCCATTCTGCTTTCTCGGTTTATTCACTGCCTTTCTGGAGCGGGAGGTATAGGACTTGATTTTCCCCTTTTATCCCTTCTGTGAAACCATTAGCATTTCATACCTGGGACCTTTGTCGTATTTTCTTTTTTTTCTTTCTTGTGTGACACTGTGTTTCATCGTTCCTAATCAG
>CM042169.1:30274041-30287266 GCA_023376005.1 Doryteuthis pealeii
AATTAGGTTGAGCTTCATAAACAACTAAAGTACCTTATTGGTTAATGAGTAGACAATTGTCAGGGAGTTTGATTCTCACTGGGTGCCCCATACTACTAGAATTGTGCTAATTTAAGTTAAGCTTCATAAACAACTAAAGTACCTTATTGGTTAATGAGCAGACCATTATTAGTGAGTTTGATTCTCACTGGGTGCCCCATACTACTAGAATTGTGCTAATTTAAGTTAAGCTTCATAAACAACTAAAGTACCTTATTGATGTATTGGTTAATGAGCAGACAATTGTCAGGGAGTTTGATTCTCACTGGGTGACCCATACAACTGGTTTTGTGCTAAACTAAGTTATGCTTAGTAAATAACTAAAGAGCTTTACTTTTAATTTGATTATACAATGGTTAGTCAAAAAGTAATGCCATTTTGTTTAGGACAGGTATAATTATCAATACAGGAACATGTATCCTACATCAAAATGAAGCTGGTTCTCTGTGGATCACATCCCCACTTCTCCACATAGGTGAGTCAAAAAGTAATGCTATTTTGTTTAGGACAGGTATAATAATCAACACAGGAACATGTGTCCTACATCAAAATGAAGCTGGTTCTCTGTGGATCACATCCCTACTTCTCCACATAGGTGAGTCAAAAAGTAATGCTATTTTGTTTAGGACAGGTATAATAATCAACACAGGAACATGTGTCCTACATCAAAATGAAGCTGGTTCTCTGTGGATCACATCCCTACTTCTCCACATAGGTGAGTCAAAAAGTAATGCTATTTTGTTTAGGACAGGTATAATTACCAATACAGGAACATGTATCATACATCAAAATGAAGCTGGTTCTCTGTGTATCACATCCCTACTTCTCCGCATAGGTGAGTCAAAAAGTAATGCTATTTTGTTTAGGACAGGTATAATAATCAACACAGGAACATGTGTCCTACATCAAAATGAAGCTGGTTCTCTGTGTATCACATCCCTACTTCTCCGCATAGGTGAGTCAAAAAGTAATGCTATTTTGTTTAGGACAGGTATAATTACCAATACAGGAACATGTATCATACATCAAAATGAAGCTGGTTCTCTGTGGATCACATCCCTACTTCTCCACATAGTCACCATTTCTCTCAATATCAATGTTCCATTTTCGAATGAGAGCATGTATCCCTGCCCTATAAAATTTTGTTGACTGTTCTTTGAGCCACTTCTTCACTACAGATTTTACTTCCTCGGAATAATATTTGCCTCTCAAACTCTCTTTCATAGGACCAAAGAGATGATAGTCTGAAAGTGCTAAATCTGGTGAGTATGGAGGATGTGGTAAAGTTGTCCACCTGAATGAGGTGATTTTCTCCCTTGTCCTGATGCTTGTGTGTGGTCGAGTATTGTCATGCAGAAGGAAGACATTGTCGAAAGGCAAGTCGGGTCTTACTTGGATTCTTGTTCTGAGCCTCGTTCAGGTCTCAATGTAGGCCTTAGTTTTATAAAAAAGCTTCACATGAAATAAAGAAAATGGCATTACTTTTTGACTGACCCTTGTACCTAATAATTTCATTAACCTGTTATATACCTTACTTATGAATATTAATGTGTATGTATCAGTCTTCATAAATACAGGAGTATTATGCTGACTGAGTAGTCTTATACCACTAAGCAGTGGTTTCCCTTCTTTACGCCACTGGCAAGTATTGTATTTTGTTAATGTTATAAAGATTCCATTTCAAGGTGGGTCTTACTAGACGTGTACTTGATCTGAGCCTCATTAGGGTCTCAATGTAGGTCTTAGTTTTATAAAAAAAAAAACTTCACATGAAATTAAAAAATGGCATTACTTTTTGACTCACCCTTGTACCTAACCCTAACCCACATGAAATAAAGAAAATGGCATTACTTTTTGACTAACCTTTGTACCTAATAATTTCATTAACCTGTTATATACCTTACTTATGAATATTAATGTGTATGTACCAGTCCTCATAAATACAGGAGTATTATGCTGACTGAATAGTCTTATACCACTAGCAGTGATTTACCTTCTGGCAAGTATTGTATTTTGTTAATATTATAAAGATAATATTTCAAGGTGGGTCTTACTCCACGGATTCTTGATCTGAGCCTCATTAGGGTCTCAATATAGGTCTTAGTTTTATAATAAAAAAAACTTCACATGAAATAAAGAAAATGGCATTACTTTTTGACTCACTCTTGTACCTAATAATTTCATTAACCCCCCATCTCACAAACCATTCGAGTAAGATGGACTAGGGGCACTGCTGGAGGAGTAAAGACGAGCTCATAAGCAACGTTCTCCTGTGGAAGCCAACACATGGGCATGCTAGAGTGGGCTGCCCAGCAAGGACCTACATTGACAAACTATGTGAGGATGCTGGATGCCACGCAGAAGAGCTCCCAGAGGCAATGAGTGATAGGGAAGGTTGGCTAGAGACTTTCATGGATATCCATGCTGCTTTCGCAACATGATGATGATGATGATGTTATATACCTTACCTATGAATATTAATGTGTATGTACCAGTCCTCATAAATACAGGAGTATTATGCTGACTGAATAGTCTTATACCACTAGCAGTGATTTACCTTCTGGCAAGTATTGTATTTTGTTAATATTATAAAGATAATATTTCAAGTTGGGTCTTACTCGACGGATTCTTGCTCTGAGCCTCGTTAGGGTGTCAATGTAGGCCTTAGTTTTATCAAAAAAACTTGACATGAAATAAAGAAAATGACCCTCATTTATAATTTACTTCCTGTATTATAATTTATTTCCTCTATTCATTTATAAAGTGATCATTCACTAAACTAGGTTTAGTGAACGACAAGGACTGAATTATGGAACATAATTATCATTCACTAAACTAAATTTTGAGAAACATTGATCTTTGCCTCTCTCAAAGTACAATATTTAATGTTCCTACTTCTCTTAATGAACGGAGTGCGAGGGAGCAGGAGAGATAGAAAAAATTAAGTTGGCATGGGGGACACCAGTTATTCGCATTGGGTTGAAGGGAGCCACGGGCAGAAAAAAGGTTGAGAAACATTGATCTTTACCTCTCTTTGGTCACATGAAAGAGGATTTTAGAGGCAAAATGGCATTGCTTTTTTTTTATGCAAAGTAGCTGTTTTTTTAGTTTTCAATTTTTAAAAATTCAGAATTCCTAATTTATTCATTTGATTAAGGTAATTAATTAACTTGTCTTTGAATCTTTCTCTTCTTTTTGTAATAGTTTATTTTTCTTTAATTAACACATTTAATTGTAATTCAATTATTTGTTAATAAATCTTTCATTGGGTATATACCCTGGTTTTCATGTAGAACAATTCACGTACCTGGGTAGTAATATCTCATCCACAGATAACGATATTAACACACGAATAGGAAAGGCATGGATGGCCACAAACAAATTGTCTGTCATATGGAAGTCTGATCTCACTGACAAGCTAAAGCGACATCTCTTCCAGGCTGTAGTCATATCAGTACTGCTGTATGGCTGCACTACCTGGACCCTAACGAGGCGCCTCGAGAATAAGCTGGATGGGAGCTGCACAAGAATGCTGCGAGCAGTTCTGAACAAGTCGTGGAAACAGCATCCCACAAGAGAGCAGCTGTATGGTCACCTGCCCCCTATCTCACAGACTATCCGAGTGAGACGGACTAGGCATGCAGGGCACTGCTGGAGAAGCAAGGATGAACTCATAAGTGATGTTCTCCTGTGGAAGCCAACACATGGACATGCCAGTGTGGGCCGCCCAGCAAGGACCTATATCGACCAGCTATGTAAAGATGCTGGCTGCAGCGAAGAAGAACTCCCTGTGGCGATGAATGATAGGAAAGGTTGGCGAGAGATTGTCTTGGATATCTGTGCTGCCTGCACGACATGATGATGATGATGTACATGGCAATAGAAAAGGGAATTATCAGATGATTTTTTAAAGATTTGTCGATTATGAATTATTATTATTTGATTTACAACTGGAATTAGTGTTTTGATACCATAGTACTATCCAAAGACAAAATATTTAATGTTCCTACTTCTCTTAATGAATAGAGTGCGAGGGACCAGTAAAGATAGAAAAAATTAAGTTGGCATGGGGAACACCAGTAATTCGCATTGGGTTGAAGGGAGCCATGGGCAGAAAAAAGGTTGAGAAACATTGATCTTTGCCTCTTTTCGGCCCCATGAATGAGGATTTGAGAACCAAAATGGCATTGCTTTTTTTAATTTTTTTTACTCACCCTCATATTATAGTTTACTTCCTGTATTATAATTTATTTCCTCTATTCATTTATAAAGTTATCATTCACTAAACTAGTGAACAACAAGGACTGAATTATGGGACAGTCACCTGCAATGGTCGACTAGCCTCACTCATTAATCATTATGCCATGTCTAGTTGTCTAAAACAGTGCTTCTCAAACAATTGGAAGTTTCGGACTGGTTGACATTTTTTTGATCGATACACAGACTGGTGTATAAAATTAAAGAATTTGTTAAACTTTGAATAAGAAGTATTTATACAGGCATTTAATTGTAATTCACTTGTTTGTTAATAAATCTTTCATTGGGTATATACCCTGATTTTTTGAAGATTTGTCAATTATGAATTATTATTATTTGATTTATCACTGGAGTTAGTGATTTGATACCATAGTACTATCCAATTTGGTACCATAGTACTATCCAAAGTACAATATTTAACGTTCCTACTTCACTTAATGAACGGAGTGCGAGGGACCAGGAGGGATAAAAATTTAAGTTGGCATGGTAGACACCAATAATTCGCATTGGCTTGAAGGGAACCATGGGCAGAAAAATATTTAATGTTCCTACTTCTCTTAATGAACGGAGTGCAAGGGACCAGTTAAGATAAAAAAAAATTAAGTTGGAATAGGGAACACCAATAATTCGCATTGGGTTGAAGGAAACCACGGGCAGAAAAATGGTTGAGATGCATTGATCTTTGCCTCTTTTCGGCCCCAATGAAAGAGGTTTAGAGAGGCAAAATGGCATTGCTTTTTAGACTCACCCTTGTATTATAGCTTACTTCCTGTATTATAATTTATTTCCTGTGTTCAGTTATAATGTTATCATTCACTAAGCAAGGCTTAGTAAATGACGAGGCCTGAATTATGGAGCAGTCACCTGCAATGGTCGACTAGCCTCACTCATTAATCATTATGCCATGTAAAACAGTGCTTCTCAAACTTTTGGAAGCTGCGGACTGGTTGACATTTTTTTGATGGATGCACGGACTGGTGTATATATCTAAATATAAAGTAAAAAGCAAAGTTGATGGAGTGGCTTATTGTCAGCATCAGCCAGACAGCGAGGGAGTCTATCCCTTTTTTACTAGTGCTAGGATTGAACTCCCTATTCAATAGTAATAGATTTATGAAATTAGCTTGCTAACCATTACACCAATATGGGACGCCTTTGGAACAAACTGTGTATGCAAGGTAGATAGATAGATTAATAGATAGATATATAGATTGATAGGAAAAGACTGAGATAGATAGATAGATAGATAGATAGATAGGAACAGACTGAGATAGATAGATAGATAGATAGATAGGAACAGATGGAGATAGGAACAGATTGTGATAGATAGATAGATAGATAGATAGATAGGAACAGACTGAGATAGGAACAGACTGAGATAGATAGATAGATAGATAGATAGATAGGAACAGCCTGAGATAGATAGAAAGATAGATAGATAGGAACAGACTGAGATAGATAGAAAGATAGATAGATAAATAGATAGATAGGAACAGACTGAAATAGATAGATAGATAGATAGATAAGGGCAGACCGAGTTAGATAGATAGATAGATAGATAGGAACAGACTGAGATAGGAACAGATTGAGATAGATAGATAGATAGATAGATAGATAGGAACAGCCTGAGATAGATAGAAAGATAGATAGATAGATAGGAACAGACTGAGATAGATAGATAGATAGATAAATAGATAGATAGGAACAGACTGAGATAGATAGATAGATAAATAGATAGGTAGATAGATAGATAGATAGATAGATAGATAAGGGCAGACCGAGTTAGATAGATAGATAGATAGATAGATAAGGGCAGACCGAGATAGATAGATAGATAGATAGATAGGAACAGACTGGGATAGATAGATAGATAGATAGATAGATACAAACTTTTGTAGGTATTTATCCAACTCATTCGCCAAGGGTATGATGTTACACAAGGTTTCAAGTATGGGGCATCCAACAATAATCAAACTCGTTTTTCAGTAGTGATGGATCAGAGAGACTAGCTTGCTAACCATTACACCATGATGGGACACTATAAGTGCTTAATAGTATACTTGTTTCTAAAATGATTTTAACCTGAGTACAATAAACTTCTATTTTTTTATGAATGGGATCAATTCTTTGTTTGTTTGTTTGTTTGTAATGTTGGAACCTGAGAAAACAAAGGCTTCACAGCACAGATTCTCTTGACCCTCTCTTGCCATCCACCCCTATAAGTCATGTAGCAAAGGAAATAACTGAATTTTAACAATAGAGAAATGTATTGTAATCAACAGTAGGATCTGAAATGAAGAGAATATAGGGAACTCATTATTATCACCATTTTCAGTAGTGATGGATCAGAGAGACTAGCTTGTTAACCATTACACCATGATGGGACACCTTGAGTGTTTAACTGTATATTTGTTTCTAAAATGATTTTAACCTGAATACAATAAACTTCTATTTTTTTATGAATGGCATCAATTCTGTTTGTTTGTTTGTTTATTTCAGTGTAATGTTGAAACCTGAGAAAACAAAGGCTTCACAGCACAGATTCTCTTGGCTCTCTCTTGCTATCCATCCCTATAAGTCATGTAGCAAAGGAAATAACTGAATTGTTACAATAGAGAAATGTATTGTAATCAACAGAAGGATCTGAAATGAAGAGAATATAGGGAACTCATTATTATCACCATTTTCAGTAGTGATGGATCTGCAAGACTAGCTTGTTAACCATTACACCATGATGGGACACTATAAGTGCTTAATAGTATACTTGTTGCTAAAATGATTTTAACCTGAGGACAATAAACTTCTATTTTTTTATGAATGGGATCAATTCTTTTTATTTGTTTGTTTGTTTGTTTGTAATGTTGGAACCTGAGAAAACAAAGGCTTCACAGCACATATCCCCTTGACCCTCTTGCCATCCATCCCTATCATCCATGTAGCAAAGGAAATAAATGAATTGTAACAATAGAGAAATGTATTGTAATCAACAGAAGGATCTGAAATGAAGAGAATATAGGGAACTCATTATTATCATCAAGTATTTTCAGTAGTGATGGATCTGCAAGACTAGCTTGCTAACCATTACACCATGATGGGACACCTTGAGTGTTTAACTGTATATTTGTTTCTAAAATGATTTTAACCTGAGTACAATAAACTTCTATTTTTTTATGAATGGGATCAATTCTTTTTATTTGTTTGTTTCAGTGTAATGTTGAAACCTGAGAAAACAAAGGCTTCACATTGACCATCTTAAAAATCTTATATTTTTTCTGGATATTGTGGTATAGGAAATAATTGAATTTTAACAATAGATACATTATCGGAAATCTGATAGAGAATTATCTTCCCCTGCCGCTAGAGGGCGAATCACCAATACGATGTTGGTGCCAAAACCAAATTTCTTCACTCATCAGGGAGCAGTTACCGAGGAGAGATGCTAAAATAAGCGGTCCCACCACCAAACTTGTCTGTAGGCCGTCAACCTGGACGGAGGCGTTTTTTAACCAGCATACTTTCTAAGATGACCAGAATTCCCTTTCTAGAACCACTTCTCCAACGAACATTATTTCCCCTCACAGATAAATCTCGTAGCAAATGCCATCAAAATTTGCAACAACATTTCTGTACTTTTTGATAATACATGTGTCTGTATTTTATATTCATGTTTGTTTCCTTCTTTCATCACTAACGGAGAATAAGGGCTTTAACGAAACCCCGTAAATACTATTAACATGTATTGTAGTCAACAGTAAGATCTGAAATGAAGACACTATAGGGAACTCATTATTATCATTAAGGCATGCTAACAGTACATATTCACTTGACTCTCTCTTGCCATCTGTCCCTATCAGCTATCACAACCTGATTAGTCCTCTGGACCAGGATTTCTCAACAGGGCCATATGGGCCTTTTATGGGCCAAAAGATTCCGAGTAGAGTATGAACCAAATTTGAAAAAGAGGGGACTACAAGGGGTCAATATATATATATATAGAATATTTTTTAATTAATTATTATTATTCAAAATAAAATATTTAAGTTAAATTTTAGATAAATCTAAGGCATTTTGTAAGCATAAATATCTATTTATTTTTAATCTGGTCAATGTGAAGAAACCATTTTTAGTTTTTAATTTCTTTAAATTCAAAACTATTAATTCATTAGTATTATCTGCGTTATTCGGACTATTGCCCTCATCTTCATTGTTATCTGTACAATGTTTCGGACGAGATATGCCCCTGACTTGAAGGCAATAAAAAGTGAAATATATCATAGATTGTTAAACCTGATCCATCAGAATTTCAAGTTGTTTTCTTGTTTGTATAATAGGAATATTTTTTCTTTTCTTTTTTTTTATGCACTACCTTTAATCATCAGAAAAAAAACAAAACAATGTCTCATTGATGAGTGAATATTAATTACTTCTTTACTAAAGAAGACAACAATTTATAACACAATGCTTTGTGTTATTTCACTTTCAAAAACACAATTTGATATATACACAAGGTCACATGACTACAGTGTATTTTCTACTTGCACTAGTGATCATTGTTCTGCCTTCATCGAATGCCCCCCCTTCTTCCCCCCCACACATCTCTTTTTTGTTTAACCCATCCCTATTGGTCCAAGACCATGACTTTTGACATAGGTCAAAACCTCCATAGCAACAGACCAAGACAATCCTTAAAACTGTCAATTTGAAGCCAACTATGTTATCAGACTTTGGTGCTTTATTTGAGACTTTTTGCAGTTTACCTTGGTTGGATTTTATGACATGTCTGCACTTATTTTATGCTGAAGACACACATTCATATATAATGTAACTTAAATAACTAAGGGAATTGTGATGTCAGTGGTAATAATTTGAGACTTTTTGCAGTTTACCTTGGTTGGATTTTATGACATGTCTGCACTTGTTGGGTTATTTTATGCTGAAGACACACCTCTGTATATAATGTAACTTAAATAACTAAGGGAATTGTGATGTCAGTGGTAATAATTTGAGGCTTTTTGCAGTTTACCTTGGTTGGATTTTATGACATGTCAGCACTTATTTTATGCTGAAGACACACCTTCATATATAATGTAACTTAAATAACTAAGGGAATTGTGATGTCAGTGGTAATAATTTGAGACTTTTTGCAGTTTACCTTGGTTGGATTTTATGACATGTCTGCACTTATTGGGTTATTTTATGCTGAAGACACACCTCCTTATATAATGTAACTTAAATAACTAAGGGAATTGTGATGTCAGTGGTGATGTAGTTTCAGTTACGATTCTTCAAAGAGACATTCCACATTCCCTTAATCTTTTTTTACCCTGAGGCAATAGACATTTATACCAAGAAAATCCTTAAAAGCATCAATTTGGTTGGTTGGATTTTATGGCACATCAGCACTTGTTGGGTTATTTTATGCTGAAGACACCTCTGTATGTAATGTAACTTAAATAACTAAGGGAATTGTGATGTCAGTGGTAATGTAGTTTCAGTTACAGACAGACAATTACATAATCTTCATCATTATAAGTAAGTAAGTAAAGTTGTCGGAGTGGCCTAAAGTCAGTATCAGCCATACAGCAAGGAAGTCTATTCTCATTGCACTAGCACTAGGCCAAGGAGATTGTTTTTGGCATCTGAGACAGAGTGCAACACCTACCATCAGCTCCTCTTTACCGCACAGATCCCTGTGCTACTCATACGCTGAGCTGGTGAGGGCCGGTATTGAACTAGGAACCTTGTGGTTCCAAGATCAACACTCTGCCGACTGAGCTAAACCAGCCCTAATGTAACTTAAATAACTAAGGGAATTGTGATGTCAGTGGAGATGCAGTTTTGGTTTACAGACAGACAATTGCATAATCTTCATTATGATAAGATGTAAAAACATAATATTTTTATTTTTATCATAGGCAAGGTTTAGTTTGGTTTGGTTTGGTTTGGTTTGGTTTGTTTTACGGCATATCAACCATGGTGGGTCATTTAATGCTGACAAAATTGTGAAATAAGTTCATTCCTAATGCATAATACAATTTTGTTTATAAACTCGTGTTTTTCTATTTAACCCATAGATGGGACCCTAACAGATACTACCACTCCGGGTCAGAGTGGACCAGGGAGCGATGATCATGAAGGGGTGCTCTACATTCCCCAAACCTCCAGAACTGGAACCTCACGATCAGATAGAGTTTAACATCATTCCTAGGACATGTAGGCCCTCAGTCACCGCCTTCTAGCACCCATATGATAAAAAGGGGTTGGGGCTTGCCATAAGGGCAATAGGTTGGGGAAAATCATATAGGTGCTAGGGCTTGACGTGACCAGCCGATTGATCTGAGGGGGCTTCTCCGACTGTCCGTCTAGCCCAAGATAGGGCCAAAGTGGAGTATTGAGAGTCATGAACTGCTCATCCACCTGGGCTCTATCCTTAAGCATCACGGGTCACCACCCACGACCAACAGGTGACCATATTGGAGGAGTCTTACTCCTCTGCAGAGGTGCAGTCGGTGCATTCTAACGCCCCAGCTGACTGGGCGGTATCATAGTCAAGTAAATGTTGATATTGATATCCAATTAAATATAATTTGGGTCGGACTTGGAGATTTTTATTTCCTTTGATTTTATGGAACTTTAAAAGTGACATGAAACACAAATTGAATAGTTTTTCCTTTGTCTGTTAGAAACAGTTGTAAAAAAATCCACATTGAAAAATTTTATTGGACGATTATAAAACTCTGCATTGAGGAGCACTTAAAATCTACTAGCGAACTCATAATATTATTGGTTGGAGGTGTGTGGTATAATGGTTAGACTGGCAGGAAATAAACTTGTTGAGCTGAGTTCAAATCCTGGACGAGGCTGTTTGCATTTCACATAGCGCTAATACCCTTGGGAAAGGTATGAATCCACATATTCTCCCTCCAGCTACTGTTTACATTAGCGCTATGTAAATAGTAGGGTAGACTGAACTCTTTAACCTTGGTTAGGCAACCAGTCTAGGAGAAGGAAAACTCTGAATTCAAACCTGTTAAAACTTAGCTTGGGGTGGTCACAACTAGAATAGGCTCAGTGTTGTATACCCTCTTCATTACTTCTTACTTCTGCTTGTATTTTCTTCTGGCCGGCTTTGCTATTTCTTCATCTATCTTGGTCTGGTCTCTTCTAAGGTCTGGACTTTCTTAGGGACTTCGGGTCTGGTTTCTGTTAGGGATTTCTCCTTATCAGAAGCCCTGTGTCATTGGTAGTTTTTAGGTAATAAACACAAGACTTCGATTTACTTTGATGTTATTTTATTTTCAATCCAACCCAGACATCTGCGCAGGTGACACTTACATCCTACGAGCTCGGCTCCTACCTTCTAACTGACTGAAACTTACTTACTATCTAAACCGGAAGAGAGGGTCCTCTCTACCGGTTCTCACGGTATCCACCGGAAGGTTAGGACTGAGGTCAAGCCTTGTCACTCATCCTTCAAGGCCGTGGGCTGTAGCTTATAACGGCCATTTTGATTTCTACACTATTGCCATAAATATTAGGTAACTAATAATTATGTAACACTTGGGAAAGGTATGAATCCACATATTCTCCCTCCAGCTACTGTTTATATTAGCGCTGTATAAATAGTAGGGTAGACTGAACTCTTTAACCTTGGTTAGGCAACCAGTCTAGAAGAATGAAAACACTGAATTCAAACCTGTTAAACTCCACTTGGGGTCGTCACTACTAAAATAGGCTCAGTCCTTATTAGTGATCAATTTCTTTAAATTTGCTTAGGTAACCAGTCTAGGAGAAGGAAAACTCTGAATTCAAACCTGTTAAAATTTAGCTTGGGGTGGTCACAACTAGAATAGGCTCAGTCCTAATTAGTGATCTATTTCATAAACCTTGGTTAGGCAACCAGTCTAGAAGAAGGAAAACTCTGAATTCAAACCTGTTAAACTCCACTTGGGGTTGTCACTACTAAAATAGGCTCAGTCCTAATTAATGATCTATTTCACTAATAATTCTAATTTTTTTTTAAATTTTAAATTTTTCATAGTGGATGTCTATGGTGTAATGGTTAGAATTGTAGGAAATGGACTCGTTGACCAGAGTTCAAATCCTGGATGAGGCTGTCTGCATTTCACATAGCGCTAATACCATTGAAAAACGTATGCATCCAACTACTCTCCTTCCAGCTATGGGTAAATAGTAGGGCAGACTGGGCTCTATAACCTTGGCTAGGTGATCAGTCTAGGAGAAGGAAAACTCTGAATTCAAACCTGTTAAACTCTGTATAAGAAATTGACCTTGTGTCACATCCTGCTTATGCGGGGAGGGGGGTAAATATATATTGATAGAGTCATAATATTTCCGCCATTTTGTTTGGCATGTTGCCAAATGTCATTTGTTTACTATGTCTTGCTTGACTTCAAAGAAAAGAGAACGAAATTTGGTGGACATTCTAATTTATATCAAAGCTGCTGCTGCTGCTAATTTTAGTTGTCATAGGAACAGGTTTTTTATCTAACAAAAATCAAAAAAACTCCTTCCTGGCTTTTTGTACTCTTCTCTCTCTCTCTCCTCCTCTTCTTCCTCTCTCCTTCCTCTCTCTCTCTCTCTGTGTGTGTGCTCTCTACGCTCTTATCTCTCTTTCTCTTTCTCTTTCTCTTTATCTTTCTCTCTCTATCTTTCCTCTGCTCTCTCTCTCTCTTCTTTATCTTTATTTTCCATTCTTATTTATTTCCATCTAGCATTTCCTCTGGTAACTTTTTTTTTTTTTTTTTTGTTGTATAGTTTTTTTTTTTTTTTTTCTTTCGTTCACTTTTGTTGTTTCTTACCATTCTTCTTCTTTCTTTCTTATATTTTTATCTTTCTTTCTTCTCTTTCTTTCTTTCCTTCTTTCTTTTATCTCAATTGTACACACGTTCCTTCCCTTTTCTTCCTT
>CM042169.1:30287366-30309866 GCA_023376005.1 Doryteuthis pealeii
ATTGACTGAAAAAAATAAAAAATAAAATAAAGACATAAGGGTTCCCTAGCTTTTCTTTTAGAAATTCAATATTGTTACAATGTATACACTTTTTCTCTCCTTAAATATATATATATATATATATATATATATATATATATTATATATATACATGTAAATTTAAACAAAAGGACACATCTCCTGTTTAACAATTTGATTTTTGATTTTTTCGAGTATTCTGGCAACTTTTAATATTTTGATATTTTAATGTAATAGTTTTAATGTTAATATTTTTAATATTTAATATTTTTAATATTTAATATTTAATATTGGTGAAGTCTTTACAAAGTTCAGGTCCCGAGTACTTTTGGAACTTCGAAGTGCCATTCATTCAGTGGTGAAAATACTCGGGACCTGAACTTTGGTGGACTTATCCATGAATTCCACCCAAATATAAAAGTTGGCCAAGAAAACTCGAAAAGATCAAAAATAAAACTGTTAACAGGAGATTGTCTTTTGTTTAATTCTAAGTCATAATGAAAGAATGCTGCCCAAATTTACACACACAAAACACACACACACAACACACACATATATATATATATATATATATAGTATATATATGATTTACATTTTTTAAAAGTTGGGCGTTATTACGAGCATTTAAAAAATATATAAATGAATGAACTCAATATATATGGAGTACTGGATTCACTTATTTTTTATTATTATCATTTTTGTCATAAATTTTCAGGTTCGTTAGATACCCTTTATCAAATAAATGTTATTCCTGTTCTAACGGTTTCTTATCTCTGTTAGTTATCGACAGGCAGCAGCGTCTGTGAAATATTTATAATAACGGAGAATTCCGATGCTATGTACAATCCCTTCACGTGTGTTTGTATATATATATATATAAGGGTCTTACAGTGTCTCAAATCAAATGGATTTTTATCAGACCCTACCTTAACTAATTAATATTTTATTAATGTGTGTGTGTGTGTGTGTGTGTGTGTGTGTGTTGAGTCTGTGAGTGTGTGTGTGTGTGTGTGTGGTGAAGTTAGTGTGTGTTGTGTGGCGTGTGTGAGTGTGTGTTGTGTGTGTGTGTGTGTGTGTGTGGTGTGTGTGTGTGTTCAAGCAATAAAAACTTAGAACTGAAGTGGTAATTAAAAATTGCTGGTTCCTAACCCTATTTCCCCAACCCTCTTTTTATTCACATGAGTGCTAGAGGTAGGTGACTGAGGTCTATATGTCCTGGGAATGACGTAAACTCTATCTGATGGTGAGGTCCAGTTTTGGAGGTTTGGGGAATGTGGAGCACCCCAATTCATTAAATAGAAAAAATTATTTTATTAAAAAAAATTTATTATCCATAAGAATTGATTTATTTTTCAAAAACTTTATCGCATAAATGACCCATTTGAGGTTGATAATGCCGTAAACAAAACAAAACAAAACAAACAAAAAATTGCTGTTAACATTTTTCTCTTTATAATATGGAGCATTTTCTGCTTCTTAATAAAAACAGAAAATGATTAATTCACTAAAAAAGAAAGATTCAGTAATTTTTTTATTTCTCATTGATAAATTGTTATAATTCCTTCATGGAATTTTGCTGGAATTAAAAATAAAAGAAAAAAATCTTTTCGCTGATTAAATGCTAAAGTAATTTATACAAATACTGTTTTAGTTTTGGTGTTTTTTTTGTTTTTTGTTTTTGTTTTTTTTGATTGGTTAACAAGTCACTAAAAGTGAGTTAATTTTCCCTGAATATTTATTATAAACCTAATGTGGGGTGGGTGGGTGTGGAAATGTTTTGAATTTTCTTCAAACATCTTTATTCCCTTAACTTATCCACTAAAAAGAATTCACAGAAATGTTTAAATTTATATGACGCGATTTTTTTCTTTTTATTTTTGAAAGAAACAAAATAACACATTATTTAGATTTATCAAGACTGTTGTCCTCATGTTTATTTATATACACAAACGTTTTGTTACATAGTTGCCTTCTTTACCGGCACTAAATATCTAATATGTTGCATACTGCTTCAAATTCACGGGCCCTACTTCGTGTATCTGCATACCATTAGCGGATATCGTCAACTACCCTAGACGATATTATGTAGTAGTCAGCTTACACCGACTATGGACTTCAAATAAACAACAGATACGTATGTACAAAGAGAGGACCCTTCTTTATTTTTCTTTGGTGTGTGGATGGTGAAGGCGCAGAGCTTACAAATGAGTGCCCAAGGGTTGACAATGACTACTACTACACTGGATGGTGAGTAAAGGGGTGGCTGGTGGCGTCTCGGACCCTGTTCAACCGTCTCTCCTTGTGATCTGTTCGCCGTCCGCTGTCTGACTCTCCAACTGACTGCTGTCGGCTCGACCCTCTGGCTTTTTATTGACGACACGCCTACGCATCTTTATCTTTTGATCTGATAATGGACGTTGTTTTATCTTCTCCTTGCTTCCTTGACCGGAAAGCCTCGCTTTAGTTTCCCTTTTTTTTAAAATATATTTTTTTATATTTTTCTTTGTCTTTTTGTCGGAAGCTTTCGTTTTCCGGCTGAGGACAATACAACAGTTTTCGGCCGATGTGTCCTCCGACTTTCTTTAGGTATTCTTGTTGAACTGATGCAAATTTTTCGGACTGTTGTCCTCATCTCATAAATTGGATGCAACATATCTCTTATTTGTTCTGAATTTTTGAGCTGAAGATGATCATTTTGTTATTTAAAATTTTTCGGACTGTTGTCCTCATCTCATTAAATTGGATGCAACATATCTCTATTTGTCTGAATTTTTGAGATGAGCGCTTGATAATTTATATTTGGATTTTTTTGGACTGTTGTCCTCATTCTCATAAACATAGTTTTGGTTGAAATGCCCTCCAGCTTTCTTTAGGTATTTCTTGTCAAACTTGTGAGATTTATTGTTGCAATTTGGAGTTTGACAAGAAAGTTCCCAAGTTTAACAGAAACACCTGAAAAAGGCTGGAGTGATGACCAATTACGGACGATTGGCAAAAGAGTCAGGGTTATCTGTGTGGGTCAGATGATAATGTAAGTTGTTGTTAAAAAGTAAAGTTGATGGAGTGCCTATTGTCGGTATTAGCTGGACAGTGAGGGAGTCTACCACCTTTCACTAGTGCTAGACCAAGGAGATTGTTTTTGCTGAGGTGGAGCCACCACAACCTATCGTCAAGCTCCCCACAGGAGCTGCCAACCATTATTGGTAAAATAAATAAGAAAATTTATTTGTGGGTTTTTAAAAATATTGTCTTTGGTTTTTAGATTTAAGTTAATTAGAAATATGGGAAATAATGTATGAATAACAAACTAAGAATGAAATAATTTAGGCTTCTCATCAGATAGAGTGGATTATATGTAAAAAAAATAATCCAAAATTATTAGTCCTATTTGGTCTCATCAATAATTGAGAACAGTCAGTTTGTCTGTCCCCTATAAACAGTCAAATTGCTCGAGACCAACAAATTTAGTATGCATACATATTAGTACTAAAGTTTCCCCATCATAGGGCAATGCATTGGAGAAGCCAGTTGCTGCAAAATGTGACTTTCTTCCTAAAACTTAGCACAGACAACAAAGTCAATTGATTGGACTATTGTCGATATCAACCAGACAGTGAGGGAGTCTATCCCTTTTCACTAGATAGATCAGTGAGATTGTTTTTTTAATCTGAGTTGGAGCATCACACCACCATCAGCTCCCCACTTTACCTTACAGATCCAAGCTACGCTAAACATGTGCTAAGTTTGGCAAGGGCTGGTATCAAAACTGGAACCTTTGGTTCCTACGCGGATGCCTCTAATGATTGAGCTAAACCAGTTCTGGATTTAAAAGTCACCAGCTTTCTCACCAGATAAAGTGGATTACATGTAAAGACAATCACAAAGTTTTAGTCGATCTGTTCTAACATACATTACTAATCTATATCATTATTTGTGAAAAGTTGGTTTGTCTGTCCTTTATGACAGTCAATAGCCGCGGAACCACAAAAACTTAGTATGCATACATATGAGAACCAAAGAATATTTTTTGGTATCAATTTTGCTTGTTCCTCTTTATAGGGAAACTCATTGAGAAGCCATAATGCAGCAAGATTATGAATTGAGCATCACACTACCACCAGCTCCCCACTTTACCCACAGATTTCAAGTTGTGCTACTCATGTTGCTGCAAATGATGACTTTCCTTCCTAAAACTTAGCACAGACAACATAAAGTGAGCAGATTGGACTATTGTTGTATCAGCCAGACAGCAAGGGAGTCTATCCCCTTTTTCACTAGCCCTTGACCAAGGACATTGTTTTGTTGAAGGTGTGAGCGCACACCTATCGTCAGCTCCCCACTTTACCACAACAGATCAGATTACTAATACTGTTGTACTTTATGCGCTGAGTTGCTCGGACCGATATCAAACCCGGAACCTTGCGATTCCTAGGTAGGTTCTCTAACGACTGAGCGAAAATCGTACTTTATGACTAACTGGATTACATTAGTTTCAAAATTGACGAGAGATTGGTGATTGGATATTTCAAAAGGAAAAAAAATTACTCAACTCTCTTAAGTATTGAAGAAATAAAAATCTATTTTAAATAAAAAATAACTGGTATATAAGATGAACCACCCACCCTCAAGGATATTTAGGTCCAAAAATGAACATAAGTACAACAGATTAGGTAATCTGATCTGTGTGGTAAAGTGGGGAGCTGACGATAGGTGTGGCGCTCCACCTCAACAAAAACAATGTCCTTGGTCAAGGGCTAGTGAAAAGGGGATAGACTCCCTTGCTGTCTGGCTGATACCAACAATAGTCCAATCTGCTCACTTTATGTTGTCTGTGCTAAGTTTAGAGGAAAGTCACATTTTGCAGCAACATGAGTAGCACAACTTGAATCTGTGGGGTAAAAGTGGGGAGCTGGTGGTAGGTGTGATGCTCCAATTCAATAATCTTGCTGCATTATGGCTTCTCAAATGAGTTTCCCTATAAAGAGGAACAGCAAAATTGATACCAAAAATATTCCTTTGGTTCTCATATGTATGCATACTAAGTTTTGTTGGTTTCCGAGCTATTTGACTGTCTATAAAGGACAGACAAACCAACTTTTCACAAATAATGATATAGATTAGTAATGTATGTTAGAACAGATCGACTAAAACTTTGTGATTGTCTTTTACATGTAATCCACTTTATCTGGTGAGAAGCTGGTGACTTTTAAATCCAGAACTGGTTTAGCTCAATCATTAGAGCATCCGCGTAGGAACCACAAGGTTCCAGGTTTGATACCAGCCCTTGCCAACTTAGCACATGTTTAGCGTAGCTTGGATCTGTAAGGTAAAGTGGGGAGCTGATGGTAGGTGTGATGCTCCAACTCAGATTTAAAAAAACAATCTCACTGATCTATCTAGTGAAAAGGGAATAGACTCCCTCACTGTCTGGTTGATATCGACAATAGTCCAATCAATTGACTTTGTTGTCTGTGCTAAGTTTAGGAAGGAAAGTCACATTTTGCAGCAACATGGCTTCTCAAATGCATTGCCCTATGATGGGAAACTTTAGTACTAATATGTATGCATACTAAATTTTGTTGGTCTCCGAGCAATTTGACTGTTTATAGGGGACAGACAAACTGACTGTTCTCAATTATTGATGAGACCAAATAGGACTAATAATTTTGGATTATTTTTTTTACATATAATCCACTCTATCTGATGAGAAGCCTAAATTATTTCATTCTTAGTTTGTTATTCATACATTATTTCCATATTTCTAAATTAACTTAAATCTAAAAACCAAAGACAATATTTTTAAAAAACCCACAAATAAATTTCTTATTTATTTTACCAATAATGGTTGGCAGCTCTGTGGGGAGCTGACGATAGGTGTGGTGCTCCACCTCAGCAAAAACAATCTCCTTGGTCTAGCACTAGTGAAAAGGTGGTAGACTCCCTCACTGTCCAGCTAATACCGACAATAGGCCACTCCATCAACTTTACTTTTTTAACAACAACTTACATTATCATCTGACCACACAGATAACCCTGACTCTTTTGCCAATCGTCCGTAATTGGTCATCACTCCAGCCTTTTTCAGGTGTTTCTGTTAAACTTGGGAACTTTCTTGTCAAACTCCCAATTGCAACAATAAATCTCACAAGTTTGACAAGAAATACCTAAAGAAAGCTGGAGGGCATTTCAACCAAAATATGTTTATGAGAATGAGGACAACAGTCCAAAAAATCCAAATAATACAAATTATCAAGCCTCATCTCAAAAATTCAGACAAATAGAGATATGTTGCATCCAATTTATGAGATGAGGACAACAGTCCGAAAAATTTAAATAACACAAATGATCAACTCTCAGCTCAAAAATTCAGACAAATAGAGATATGTTGCATCCAATTTATGAGATGAGGACAACAGTCCGAAAAATTTTGCATCAGTTCAACAAGAAATACCTAAAGAAAGTCGGAGGACACATCGGCCGAAACTGTTGTATTGTCCTCAGCCGGAAAACGAAGCTTCCGACAAAAAGACAAAGAAAAATATAAAAATATATATTTAAAAAAAAGGGGAAAACTAAAGCGAGGCTTTCCGGTCAAGGAAGCAAGGAGAAGATAAAACAAACGTCCATTATCAGATCAAAAGATAAAGATGCGTAGGCGTGTCGTCAATAAAAAAGCCAGAGGGTCGAGCCGACAGCAGTCAGTTGGAGAGTCAGACAGCGGACGGCGAACAGATCACAAGGAGAGACGGTTGACAGGGTCCGAGACGCCACCAGCCACCCCTTTACCTCACCATCCCAGCTGTAGTAGTAGTCATTGTCAACCCTTGGGCACTCATTGTAAGCTCTGCGCCTTCACCATCCACACACCAAAGAAAATAAAGAAGGGTCCTCTCTTTGTACATACGTATCTGTTGTTTATTTGAAGTCCAGTAGTCGGTAGTAGCTGACTACTACATATATCGTCTAGGGTTAGTGACGATATCCGCTATGTATGCAGATACACGAAGTAGGGCCGTGAATTTGAAGCCAGTATGCAACATATATAGATATTTAGTGCCGGTAAAGAAGGCACTATGTAACAAAACGTTGTGTATATAAAAATAAACATGAGGACAACAGTCTGATAAATCTAAATAATGTGTTATTTTGTTTCTTTTCTAAAAAGAAAAAATCGCGTCATATAAATTTAAACATTTCTGTGAATTCTTTTTATGGATAATAAGGAATAAAGAATGTTTGTAAGAAATTCAAAAACATTTCCCCACACCCACCCACCCACATTAGGTTAATAAAATATTCAGGGAAAATTAAACTCACTTTTAGTGACTTGTTAACCAATCAAAAAAAAAACAAAAAACAAAAACAAAAAAAACACCAAAAAACTAAAAACAGTATTTGTATAAATTCTTTAGCATTTAATCAGCGAAAAGACTTTTTTTCTTTTATTTTTAATTCCCAAGCAAAATTTCATGAAGGAATTATAACAATTTATCATGAGAAATAAAAAAATTACTGAATCTTTCTTTTTAGTGAATTAATCATTTTCTGTTTATTAAGAAAGCAGAAAATGCTCATATTATAAAAGAGAAAAATGTTAACAGCAATTTTGTTTGTTTTGTTTTGTTTTGTTTTACGGCATATCAACCTCAATGGGTCATTTAATGCCGATAAAGTTTTGAAATAAATCAATTCTTAATGGATAATACAATTTTTTTATAAATACATTTTTCTATTTAATGAATGGGGTGCTCCACATTCCCCAAACCTCCAAAACTGGAACCTCACCATCAGATAGAGTTTAACGTCATTCCCAGGACATATAGACCCTCAGTCACCACCTTCTAGCACTCATGTGATAAAAAGGGGTTGGGGCAATAGGGTTAGGAAACAGCAATTTTAATACCAACTTCAGTTTTCTAAGTTTTATTGCTTGACACACACACACACACACACACACACACACACACACACACACACTCACACACGCGCACACACACACACACTCACACACACACACACACACACACTCACAGACTCACACACACACACACACACACACACACACACACACACATATATAAAAATATTAACTTAGTTAAGGTAGGGTCCTGATAAAATCATTTGATTTGAGACCACTGTAGACCCTTATATATATATATATACAAACACACGTGAAGGGATTGTACATAGACATCGGAATTCTCCGTTATTATAAATATTTCACAGACGCTGCTGCTGTCGATAACAACAGAGATAAGGAAACCGTTAAACAGGAATAACATTTATTTGATAAAGGGTATCTAACGAACCTGAAAATTTATGACAAAAAATGATAATAATAAAAAAATAAGTGAATCCAATACTCCATAATATTGAGTTCATTCATTTATATATTTTTAATGCTTCGTAATAACGCCCAACTTTTAAAAAAAATGTAAATATATATATATATATATATATATATATATATATATGTGTGTGTGTGTGTGTGTGTTTATGTGTGTGTATTTGGGCAGCATTCTTTCATTTATACATGTAGAATTAAACAAAAGACACATCTCCTGTTTAACAGTTTTATTTTTGATCTTTTCGAGTTTTCTGGCCAACTTTTTAATATTTGGGTGGAATTCATGGATAAGTCCACCAAAGTTCAGGTCCCGAGTATTTTCACCACTGATGATGGCACTTCGAAGTTCCAAAAGTACTCGGGACCTGAACTTTGGTAGACTTATCCACCCAAATATTAAATATTAAATATTAAAAATATTAAATATTAAAAATATTAAATTAAAATATTAAATTAAAATATCAAAATATTAAAAAGTTGGCCAGAATACTCGAAAAAATCAAAAATCAAATTGTTAAACAGGAGATGTGTCTTTTGTTTAATTCTACATGTATATATATATATATATATATATATATATATATATATATATATATATTAAGGAGAGAAAAAGTGTATACATTGTACAATATTGAATTTCTAAAAAAGAAAAGCTAGGGAACCCTTATGTCTTTATTTTATTTTTTATTTTTTTCAGTCAATCTCTTCAGAGAAATTCACTTGACAAATGTTGAAAGACGTACAAATTAGATAATAACCGAACGAATCAAGGGAGGATGAGAGGAAAAAAACAAAAACAAAAAACTCACATGTTCACCCCCTCCTCACAAATATATATATATATATATATATATATATTATGGACTCCCTCGTCGATTTTCGACACATGAGGGTTCATACAATGAACAACCCACACAGTGATTTGTTTATAGTGGTGAAGGCTTGTGTTGGACCATCCACACTTTTTGGCACAGTCGATAGGAAAGAATTGGTGCATCAAGGGTTGCCACAAACCCAATCAACGACCAACCTCAGGAATTTTGAATTCAGAGTTATCCCTCTCCTAGACTGGTTACCTACCCAAGGCTGAAGAGCCCAGTCTGCCCTACTATTTAACCTATACCTGGAGGGAGAATATATAGATTCATACCTTTCCCAAGGGTATTAGTGCTATGTGAAATGCCAACAGCTTTGTCTAGTAATTGAACTTGAATCGACGAGTCCATTTTTACACGACTCTAACCACTAGCCCATGTGCCTCCATATATATATATATATATATATATATATATATATATATATATATATATATATATATATATATATATATATAGAGAGAGAGAGAGAGAGAGAGAGAGAGAGAGAGAGAAATCACTGATAAACACATTTGAATTGACATAAGAAGTTTGGATCAAATCCTGCAGTTTGGTTTCAAATAGTTTAACCCCAGAAAGAGTGCATCTTTTTTTCTGTTTTTATTAGGGTGGGATTAGATCTGCAGCAGAATTATTGACATTACATAATACCACTGTTATTTATTATAAACCGTAGACGGCGGTGGCAAGGGGGGGGTATAAATTACAGTTCTGGGTGGAGCAGGAAAATTGTTAGCAATCCAATTGTCTTTTTAATGAGACTCCGTGAAACTAAATATTTAAAAAAAAAAAAATAATATAAAGCAAATAAAATCAACATATTTCTTCATTCTCTTTCCACTTAAAGGCCACCAAAAGTAGAATTTAAGCTCAATGTCAAGTTTCTTATATATATATATACTAGCTACAGAAAACACCCTCCGGGTGTCGTAAAAATTAATTTTTTAAAAACATTGCCTGATGAGAGGGTGGGAGTTAAAAATTCAATGTCAGAAGGTTTGTATCATAAGTAAGACAAATCCTCATATTTATTAAAGGAGTAAAAAAAAACAAAAAACAATTTGAAATGAAAACTGAGCCCCATCCCTCTCAAATAAAATGTTGCATGCATGTAATAATCAAACAATTATTTTGAATATTTTCCACATCAGTTTTCCACAGAATCGTAGGTATTTATTTATTTGTAAACTTTTTACTTAACTTCTTGTTACTGTAAAAAAAAAAAGGGCGAGAGTAAAAACAATTTTAAAAATTGCTTACTCAAATTTTGGGTGTATATAGCATAAGAATATTGTGACGTAAGCTGTGACGTAGAGCTATGACGTAGTTTTTGTTACAGACAGAAATACAGACAATCTCCATTATTAATAGATTTACCAACCCCACCGCATGAGCAGGATGGGATACAAGGTCAATTTCTTTTTATTTTATTTTCTGCACATCCCAGACATGTAAAGTCCATTTAATGTGTGGGCCACCCACAAACCGAAGCTCATGGGATGGCAGCACAAAAAATGCATGGATCCCTTCAGTATTCCTCTGTTGGAATGTTTCAGACACTGGGCAATAAACCCAGCCCTGCCCCCTTTAAATCAAGGAAGTAGGTGTTTCCTGGGGGGATGACCCCCTGGGATCATGCTATCATCTAGCAAACTAAATTTAATTCTGATTCTACCAAAGACACTGTAACACTTGAGATGAATTTTGACAAACTGAGTCCGTCGTGTTTTGTTCCTCGCCACTGTCCGACCATCTCCTTTTATACTCGGTCTGGCCGAGACATGTCACAACTCTCGTCTTGCCGGCTACGAGACTTGCCACTACAAATCGCGGCCTCAAGGACACTCACGATTTCACCACTAGTCAGACTCGTCACATTTCTGCTTCCGCCCACACGTACAACATGCCATTCGTTGTCTCTTCAACCAACGGACTGTTGTTGGCTCATCACAGGTTTGTGAGTTTTGCCGTTTGATCTCACTACATGTCAATTCAGTTCTTCCCTGGGTCATTGGCCAAAGGCCGGGGAGATCCACATGGTTAATTTCTTCAGTGCTATGTGAAATGTAAACAGCCTCGTCCAGGATTTGAACTCAGGTTACAATGAACTGCACCAAGTGTTGAATATATTTACCCAAACCCTCTGCTACAAGCAGGATATGATAGATAGTTTTTAAGCATGGACTCATAGTTGGATTCATACCTTTCCTAAGGGTATTAGTACAATATGAAATGCAAACAGCCTCATCCAGGATTTGAACTCAGATTACAATAAACTTGCTGTATGTATTTAACCAACACCATCTGTTACAAGTAGGATGCAATATAAGGTTAATTTTTAAGAAGAGTTTAACAGGTTTGAATTCAGAGTTGCTCTTCTCCTGGACTGGTTGCCATACTGTTATATACCCTACCTATGAACATTAATGGGTATGCAGAGATACTGATAAGTATGCGTCCTGATGCACAAAAATCTAAAAGGACACAGTAAAATCATATCCATGCATCCCAGTATTTTTCTTTTTTCTTCCCTCACCATTTCAAGCTAACTGTAAAGACATTTCAATAGTTTCTTAGAAATGAATTACACAAGATAGATTACAAGGTAGGAGTTAGACAGCTTTAGATGGAACCCATAAATTTTTCTCATTCAAAGCAAATATGTATGTCACAGGGCACACTAAATCAAAAAGCTATCTGTATCACTGGGTATGTCCCAATCCTCATAAATACGGGAGTATTATGCTGACTGAGTAGTCTGATACCACTAGAAGTGGTTTACCTTTTTCCATGCCGCTGGTGAGTATTGTATTTTGTTAATGTTCTAAAGATTCCATTTCATTTCCAGCCTCCGTTTGGTTAGTCCTTATTTAGTAACCTTTATTAGGTTACAACATTTTGGTCTTGTTGTGCTCACCAAAAGGTTGTTTAACCTAACAACAGTTACTAAATGAAAAATAACCAAAACAGAGGTTGGAAATGAAATGGAATCTTTGTAACATTAACAGAATGTGTATTTGGACCTCCTGTAATGTTGAGAACCAGATTTGTAAAATAATTAGATTACTATAGAAATTTAATTCTCAGTAATAACTATTGCTCTATGGACCACTAGAATATTACCATAGACCCCCAATTCGGTATTTTTTATGTATGTGTGTGTGTCTGTGTGTGTGTGTGTGTGGGGGGGAGGACCCCCAGAAATGTTAAGAATCAGTTGTGTAAACCAAGTGAAATAAGATGAATATTTCTATTTTTAGTATTTTAATATGGTGTAGATTATTATAGAAATTTAATTCTCAGTAATAACAATTGTTCTCAAGTAGAATTGTTCTATGGACCCTTAAAATATCACCTTGGACCTTCAATTTGGATTTTTTTTGTGTGTGTGTGTGGGGACCCACAGTAATGTAAAGAATCAGTCGTGTAGACCAAGTGAAATAAGATGAATATTTATAATGTCAGTATTTTAATATGGCATAGATTATTATAGAAATCTAATTCTCAGTAATAACAATTGTTCTCAAGTAGAATTGCGTTATAGACCCCTAAAATATCACAATCGACCCCTAATTCATTATTTTGTCTTGTGTGTGTGGACCCCCAGTAATGTTAAGAATCAGTGGTGTAAACCAAGTGAAATAAGATGAATATTTCTAATATTGCGTAGATTACTATAGAATTTTAATTCTCAGTAATAACAATTGTTCTGAAGTACTATTGCGCTATGGACCACTAAAATGTTACCATGGACCTCAATTCAATATTTTTTTGTATGTGTGGACCCCCAGTAATATTAAGAATCAGTGGTGTAAAGCAAGTGAAATACGATGAATATTTCTTATTTTAGTATTTTAATATGGTGTAAATTACGATAGAAATTTAATTCTCAGTAATAACAATTGTTCTGATGTAAAATTGCTCTATGGACCAAGAAAATGTCATTGTGGACCCCAATTTTGGTATTTTGTATGTGTGTGTGTGTGTGTGTGTGTGTGGACCCCAGTAATGTTGAGAATCAGCTGTGTAAGTCCCATCAATGAGTTAGATAGAACAAATGAGTTGAAAAAAAATTGAGTGCTCGTCAAGAATGAATAAAACAAAAGTTATTTGACATAAAATGACCCAAAGTAGTTGACATGCCGTAAAATCCAACCAACCAACCAACCAACCAACCAACTGTGTAAAGCAATTAGATTACTATAGAAATTTAATTCTCAGTAACAACAATTGTTCTGATGTAGAATTACTCTATGGACCACTAAAATATTACCATAGACCCCCAATTCGGTATTTTGTTTTGTGTGAGTGGACCCCCCAGTAATGTTGAAAACCAGTGATGTAAAACTATAATAAGATGAAAGGAATTCTGGTAAAAAATATTTATCTTTTATCTTATATTGTATTCAAAATAAAGTTTTTTTTGTTTTTATTATCCACTTTGTATATTCTCTCTGTCTTTTGAATAAATCATCTCCACCTGTCTGATTAAAAAGAATGAAAGAATTACAAAGAACAAAAGGTTGCCATGCCTACTCAACTGCAATCCTATGAGTGTGATCATTTTATATGTGTTCTTATTTAATTTCATTATAAATGTAATCATTTTATATGTGTTCTTATTTAATTTCATTATAAGTGTAATCATTTTATATGTGTTCTTATTTAATTTCATTAGTCTTTCTAATTCAATATATTTGATTATATTAAAACTGAAATCCTTATTCTTGGAGGGTGCCTATTGTTGCTAGATCTCAGTAATAACAATTGTTCTAAAGTGAAATTGCTCTATGGACCACTAATATATCACCATAGATCCCCAATTCGGTATTTTGTTTTGTGTGAGTGGAACCCCCAGTAATGTTGAAAACCAGTGATGTAAAACTATTAAAAAAATAAAAGAAATTCTGGTAAAAAATATTAATAGCTATTGACAATATTTTATCTTATATTGTATTCAAAATAAAGTTGTTTTGTTTTTTTTATTTTTTATTATCCACTTTGTATATTCTCTCTGTCTTTTGAATAAATCATCTCCACCTGTCTGATTAAAAAGAATGAAAGAATTACAAAGAACAAAAAGTTGCCATGCTTACTCGACTGCAATCCTATAAAACTGATACGAGATACAACAAGCGAGTTATGTCTAATCTCTGATACAGACATACAAGCTAACGAGAAGCATGCAGCATAGGCGTTCAGCTAGCACATCCCAATTCCTGTCGATGTCACAAAACCACCCTCGTTCTATCAGCTGCTAGGATACCAAAGTGGGATACTGCTGGTTTTGAAGTGCTTTCCCTTGGGGTGAGTCAGTGTTGCTCGGAGTTTGAAGATAGAAAAAGAAAAAAATGATGGAATGTATTGTTGCCATTGGCAAGGAGTGGTTGCAATTGCGTGCAGCGGTATTAATATATTTCTCATTTCTGCAAGTGGCTGCACCCAAAAATGCCACCTGTAGATGTCTAGATGCAGTTTGTGCAAATCAACTTATTTGGTTTGCAAAGGGTTAATAATATACTTATCTATCTCTGTGTCTATCTGTCTGTCTGTCTGTCTGTCTCTCTGTCTCTCTCCCTCTTTTACTCTGTTTCTCTCTATATATATTTATCTCCTACTCTGTGTCTTTCTCTTACTTTCTCTCTCTTTTGCTTTCTCTCTTTCTTTCCCCCCTCTTTCTCTCTCTTTCTTTCTCCTCCCTCTCTCTCTTCTCCCAGATCCAGAACAACAGTAACAGGAGATATTTACATTACTTATCTCTCTCACTCTATCTCTGTCTTTCTCTGTCTCTCTCTCTCTCTCTGTCTCTCTTAGTCTCTTTCCCTCTTTTACTCTCTCTCTATATATTTCTCTCCTACTCTGCGTCTTTCTCTTTCTTTCCCTCTCTGTCTCTGTCTCTTTCCCTCTTTCTTCCTCCCCCTCTCTCTCTCTTTCCCCCCTCTCTCTCTACTCCCAGATCCAGAACAACAGTAACAGGTAATATTTACATTACTTAGACTAGCAAATATATGCACCCTCCGGGTGCAAGTATTTAAATTCAAATGTGATAAAATATCATATTAAATTAGAAAGACTAATGAAACTAAATAAGAATGCAGATAAAAAGATTTGAAACAAATGAGGGTATCATGGAAAAATAGAACAACTGAAATTTACTTTTCCATCACTTCCATCTTTTATTGCTAAATTTTCCTAATTTAACTATTTAGTTAAATTAGGAAGTAAAGAATAAAATTACAGTTATTTCTTCTTGTTAATGGATTTCTTTTAAGATTTATCTCAGAGATTTTTGCTCATATTTATTAAGATAAAACCAAACAATTAAAATCAATAGTACTAAGCACTGAACATCAAAAGTAGGCCGAGAAATCAACAGCCCTGAATCCAACCAATTCCAACCCAACTAATCAAGAGAGCAGCTGAACTTCAAAGGTAGACAGAGAAATCAACACCAAAGGTCATTCCTTCGAAATATTGGATGAAATAAAATGGAGCTTAGTACATAACATCCAACTCGGTTTCACATTTATTTCACACATTACTCATGCTTTGCACTACATTCAAATATATATATATATCATAGACACACACACACACACACACACACACACACACACACACAGATATATATATATAAAACACATATATAAATATGCAGATATAATATATACACTGAAAATTAGACTTATCAGATATACCAACAAAGAAACATATATGGACTCCAAAATAACATATATATATATATATATTTTTTTTTGTATTTATATTTTATTACATGTTTATCTGTGACGTTAGGTTTCATGCACATCTTTACATGAATCCTCAGGTAGGAAAAAAAAGATTGTACCTATGTAAATTTCCAACCTCTATTTGGTTATTTCTTATTTAGTAACCTAGTTTAGGTTAAAACAGAATATAAACACACACACACACACACACACACACACACACACACACACACACACACACAATATGACACTAATAGAAATATAGACATATATTACTAAATACCTACCTCTATATGTCATCATATCTATTCCTTATCATTCCCAACCTCTGTTTTGGTTATTTCTCATTTAGTAACCTCTGTTAAGTTACAACAGAATATGAACACTCACACATAGACATACATGCACTCACATATACACACACACACACACACACACACACACACATACACACACAATATGACACAAATAAAAATATAGACATATATTACTAAATACCTACCTCTATATGTCATCATATCTAATCATATCCACATAACGATTACTGCAATATATTAAGCCTACGTTTTGCCAAACATGGCAAAGAGTGGATAATGACTGTATTTAAAGTTGATAAAAACCAGGACTTAACTGGTACTCAGTTGCAACTCTATAAATATTTTTAGCTATCAAATTGCCGTGTTAGTGAGGTCAATCAAGAGTAGTTACAATTTATGATTGGGACACACAACAGGTTTGAGAAACTCATTGGAATTCCCTAATTGCTAGGTTAGGTCATTGAGTAATTAGAACATGTTCATTGGATAATTTTTAATTTTTTAACGAATTCAGGAAATTTCTCATGGATTCGTTTCTTTATTTGTTTTTACGAGGGTAATCCCGAAAGTAAGGTCTCCAATTTGCTGGAAATGCAGAGAAACTGTTTATGCAGCTATTGGCAAAACTGCTGTACTTGTTGTGCATGTGCATGTATATGCATCTGCACCTACCCCTGCCCCTGTGCATGCCGCACTGTCATGCACAGTCATGACTTTTATGATTGTAATCCCAAAAGTAAGGTCTCCAATTTGCTGGACATGCTATTGGCAACACTGTTGTGTTTGTTGTGCATGCACCTGTACACACTTTGCTGCCATGCTCAGTCATGGCTTTTATGAGGGTAATCCCAAAAGTAAGGTCTCCAAAATGCTGGAGATGCAAGGAAACTGTTCATGTAGATATTGGCAACACTGTTGTGTTTGTTGTGCACACACTTTGCTGCCACCATTTAGTCTTGACTTGGCAGTTATTTCTGATAGAGCTCCTAACAGATACGACCACCAAGTGTGAAGTTATTTTCATTTCTTTATTAGTTTTTACGAGGGTAATCCCAAAAGTAAGGTCTCCAAAATGCTGGTGATGCAAGGAAACTGTTCATGCACCTATTGGCAAAATTGCTGTACTTGTTGTGCATGTGCATGTATATGCATCTGCACCTACCCCGGCCCCTGTGCACGCCTCACTGCCATGCTCAGTCATGGCTTTTATGAGGGTAATCCCAAAAGTAAGGTCTCCAATTTGCTGGAGATGCAGGGAAGCTGTTCATGTAGATATTAGCAACACTGTTGTGTTTGTTGTGCATACAGGTGCACCTGCCTCTGCACACGCCTCACTGCCATGTTCAGTCTTAGCTTGGCAGCCATTTCTGATGGAGGTTTCTATTCATTTCTTTATTTGTTTTTATGATTGTAATCCCAAAAGTAAGGTCTCCAATATGCTGGACATGCTATTGGCAACACTGTTGTGTTTGTTGTGCATGCACCTGTACACACTTTGCTGCCATGCTCAGTCATGGCTTTTATGAGGGTAATCCCAAAAGTAAGGTCTCCAATTTGCTGGAGATGCAAGGAAACTGTTCATGTAGATATTAGCAACACTGTTGTGTTTGTTGTGCATACAGGTGCACCTGCTTCTACACACACACCTCACTGACATGCTCAGTCTTGGCTTGGTAGTCATTTCTGATGGAGGTTTCCATTCATTTCTTTATTTGTTTTTATGATTGTAATCCCAAAAGTAAGGTCTCCAAAATGCTGGACATGCTATTGGCAACACTGTTGTGTTTGTTGTGCATGCACCTGTACACACTTTTCTGCCATGCTCAGTCTTGGCAGTTATTTCTGATGGAACTCTTAATAGATACTACCACCAAGTTTGAGATTATTTTCATTTCTTGATAAGTTTTTGTGATTGTAATCCCAAAATAAGGTCTCCAAAATGCTGGAGACACAAGGAAACTGTTGGTGTAGCTATTGGCAACACTGTTGTTCTTGTTGTACATGCAGCTGTACCGGCCTCTGCACACACCTCACTGCTACACTTAATCTTGGTTTGGTAGTTATTTCTGATGGAGATTAATTCCACCACAAACTGTGAGGCTATTTTCATTTCTTTACTAGTTTTTATTATGGTAATTTCCAAAACCGGATATGCAGGGAAACTGTTCATGTAGCTATTGGCAACACTGTTGTATTTGCTGTACATGCACCTGCACCTAACCTCGCATGTGCCTTGCTGCTGATGGAGCTCCCGATTAATTCTACCTCCAAGTGTGAGGTTATTTTCATTTGTTTATTAGTTTTTATGATGGTGATCTCAAAAGTAAGGTTTACTAAATGATGGGGATGCAGTAAAACTATTTGTGTGGCTATTGGAAACACTGTTGTATTTGTTGTGCATGCAACTGCTCTTGGCCCTATGAATGCTTTACTACCATGCATAGTCTTGGCTTGGCAGTAATTTCTGATGGAGCTCCCGATTAATTCTACTAAGTATGAGGTTATTTTCATTTCTTTATTAGGTTTTATGATGGTAATCTCCACAATGCTGGATATGCAGGGAAACTGTTCATGTAGCTATTGGCAACACTGTTGTATTTGTTGTACATGTGCCGGCACCTACCCTCGCACGTTGCACCTACCCTCGCACATGCCTTGCTGCCATATTCAGTCTTGGATTAGCAGTCATTTCTGATGGAGCTCTCAATTAACACAACTGCCAAGTGTGAAGTTCGTGCAGTCATTTGGTTTTAGAATGCAAAAGACATTAAGCCAATTGAAATTAATTGCCAATTAACAGAAGTGTATGGCAAGTCATGCATGGACGTCAATAATGTCTGTAAGTGGTGTTAGGTTTTGCAATGATGACAAAGTCCAATGCCTCCTCAATGACATAATGGTGAGCTGGTATGACATTGTTGTATACTGGATCATACAATATTCACTATACTAATACATCCAACTATAGTTTGCACTAGACGTAGAGTAACTCGCAACAGAGTGCTAAAACTGTAATCTTTGCAGTCTCAGTAATCACACCAATGTTCTATTCTACGAATAGTCTTGGACCAGTCCATTTACTCACTACGAAAGGTAAGCTAGGCTAGTCCACAACACTTACCATGAGCAATAATGCAGTTTACAGGCGCATGCATGCCTTTGTGCATATTCACGGGTGTGTATCCTTTGTGCGTATGCGTGTGTATATAAAGGGGGGCACCTCAGGCACTGGGCAATAAACCATGCCCTACTCCTTTAAATCAAGCGGGCAGATGTTGCCTGGTGGGATAGCCCCCTTGGATCACACCATTAATTAGAGTACTGGTCCAGAGGCTGAAGCCACTGAACCCCCACTCCAAGAGCCCTCTCAATTGATGCTGTCACCAAGTGTGAAGTTCATGCAGTCATTTGGGTTTAGAATGCAAAAAGCCAATTGAAATTAATTGCCAATTAACAGAAGTGTATGGCAAGTCATGCATGGATGTCAATAATGTCTGTAAGTGGTGTTAGGTTTTGCAATGATGACAAAGTCCAATGCCTCCTCAATGACATAGCGGTGAGCTGGTATGACATTGTTGTATACTGGATCATACAAATATTCAGTATACTAGTACATCCAACTATAGTTTGCGCCAGACATAGAGTAACTCGCAATAGAATGTTAAAACATCGAGGTAGACGGTTCGCGTAATGGTTCCGTAATCTTTGCAATCTCATGATATTTGCCTCTCATCCCACTTATGAGGGCATGACACAAGGACATTTTTATGTGGGCCCAACCGAAGCTCATAGGTGGTAGGTACAAAAAATGCATCGATCCCGTCAGCATTTTTCCCTCGAGGAGGCGCCTCAGGCGCTGGGCAATAAACTCAGCCCTGCCCTTTTAAATCAAGGGGGCAGGTATTGCATGGGGGGATAGCCCCCTGGGATCAACGCTGTTAATCTTATTGCCAAGCCACTCCAGAGGCCAAAGCGCTCTGGATCTGGCCCTGAAGGGCCTTTACAGGCTCAGCAATTGCACTGAGATGTTCAAAAACAGCAGTGTACAAATAGTCTTGGAGCAGTTCATTTACTCTTTACGAAAGGTAAGCTAGGCTAGTCCACATCAATTTATCACAATAACACCTGTTTTATTTCAGCTGATATTTCCACCCGACAAAATCTCAACAATGGTTTTGTGGATTGGTGTTGGCTAAAGTGTACTTATGAGGTTGTCATGAGTTCAATCCCTGGACTGGGTAGGGGTATAAAAGTTATACATTCTTTGTATATTTATGAGGTTTTCATTGTTTTATACCTACATCTCGGGTATAAAATTATTCTCTTATCATAAAATGAGCTTCGGCTTGTGGGTGGGCCCACATAAAAATGTTTTTGTGTCACGCCCTCATAAGTGAGAACCATTACGCGAACCGTCTGCCTTGATACTAATATATTGAATGATCCTGTATACAGCATGTTGGATCTCATCTTTTAAGCCAACTTGTATTCTGGATCATACAATATTCAGTAAATAGTACATCTGAATACAATTTGCGCCAGACATAGAGTAACTCGTAACAGAGTGTTAAACATCGAGGTAGACGGTTTGCGTAATGGTTCTGTAATCTTCGCAATCTACAGTAATCACCCAGATGTTCTAAAACAGCAGTGTACAAATAGTCTTGGACCAGTTCATGTACTCTCTATGAAAGGTAAGCTAGGTTAGTCCACAACGAACATGGACATACAAAAACTGTCACAGCACCTACAAAATGCATAAACCGAAATGGCAATTATGTAGAAAAATAGATACAAGGTAAAACTTTAAAATAAGGTAAATATTATTGACAAAAAAACAATAAAAGTTTCTATGATTTTCAAATATTTTGGAGACCTTATTTTTGGGATTACCCTCATATATTATTAAAACAAAAAATAATAAAATGGTAAAACAATATGAAGGGGTGACAAGACTTTGGGTCCAGGCTGTACAATGAATGTGATTCCCTAACCTCTAGGCATAAAATTACCCTAGACGAACTGACATGCCGTTAAAATCAATTAAATCAATCAATGTTTTTTATAATAAAATAGATACATGTTCAAACTTTAAAATGATGTAAACATCATTGACAATAAACAATGAACATTTCTGGGATTTCTAAATATTTTTGAGACCTTACATTTGGGATTACGCTTGTATAAATCAGTTTAGTCTGGTTTAGTTCAGTCGGTAGAGGGTCCAACTAGGAACCACAAACTTTTTGATACTAGCCCTTGCCAACTTAGCGTATAAACAGCACAGGTATTGGTATGGTAAAGTGAGGAGCTGATGGTAGGTGTGTTGCCTCACCTCAGATACAAAAACAATCTCCTTGGTCGAGCACTAGTGAAAAAGGGATAGACTCCCTTTAGCTTAGTTGGTAGAGAGTCCAACTGGGAACCATAAGGTTCCAGGTTCGATACTGGCCCTTGTCAACTTAGTGTATGAGTAGCACAGGTATCTGTGCAGTAAAGTGAGGAATTGATGGTAGGCCTGGTGTTCCACCTCAGATGCCAAAAACAATCTCCTTGGTCTAGCATTAGTGAAAAGAAGATAGACTCCCTTGCAGTCTGGCTGATACCGACTTTAGGCCACCCTAACGACTTTACTTTACTTATTACACACAATTAATTTCTAAAAATTAAATTTCCTAAATTTAATTATATAAACTAGCAAAATAAAAAACGCCCTCCAGGCGATGTAAAAATAGATTTTTGAAACATATTGCCCAGAGGGGTGGGAGTAAAAAAATCAGTGTCAGCAAGTTTGTACCCTAATAAGTAAAATCATCAAATTCATTAAAGGATTAAAAAATAAAACAATTTGAAATGTAAACTTTAAATATGTATTAAAATAAAACAAACTATATATAGATATATAATACCAGTCATGTATTTATTAAAACTTGTTTTAAAAAAACAATGAGGACTGTCTAATGTTGCATGTTCAAATTTTGAGTGTATTTATTCTATGTTATGATGATTTTGGGTAATGTGATGTAAGCAGTGACATAGTTTTTGTTACAGACAAAAACCGGAAGTGATTTGTTTGTTTGTTTTGTTTTATTTTACAGCATATCAACCTCAGTAGGTCATTTAATGCCGATAAAGTTTTTAAATAAATCAATTCTTAATGGATAATACAATTTTTTTATAAATACATTTTTCTATTTAACCCATAGATGGGACCC
>CM042169.1:30312366-30314866 GCA_023376005.1 Doryteuthis pealeii
TCCTTTCGGTGCATCATCGATGATAAAGGACTCTTGACCTGAATTCAGTTCATGTTTGGGGGTCTGGGTACTCTTCATACACTACCCTCTTAGGGAGGACTGTAAAGTAAAGTCGTCGGGGTGGTCTAAAGTCGTTATCAGCCAATCAGCAAGGGAGCATATCCCCTTTTCACTAGCGCTAGACCAAGGAGATTGTTTCTGCATCTGAGGTGGAGCGCCACACCTACTATCAGCTCCTTACTTTACAGCACAGATCCCTGTGCTACTCATACACTGGGTTGGCGAGGGCCGGTATCTAACTAGGAACCTTGTGGTTTCTAGCTGAATTCTCTACTGACTGAGCTAACCTGACCCTAATTTGGTGCAGCATTATGTCTGAACCCTAACCGAGTCAGGCAGTAAGTTTTCGAAAATAAATTTGGTCTTACTTGTTTTCTCCTGTCTACTTTGTAGGGGATTATCTTCCCTTTGCCTGGAAGAGTTATCTTCCCGCTGTGTTGCCGTTTTTGGCCACCAGGGGACCTCTGGTATATAAGCGGCTGATTCAAATGCTTCTCTCTCTCTTTCCTTACTGCCTCTGAATGAGCACATGGGTTAGACTTATGTCTACCCCCTTCTCGGTGGGGCTTTGGCCCCCCCTTACATTACTGTAAGTCTTTTATACAGCATGAACTATCCTTTAGTTCCATGTCTATAACATTTATATTTTATGTACATTTGGGTATCTCGTTTATACCTAAATATTGTATCTTGTATTTACCATTCATGAATGTGTCCTTTTATCTCTACTCTTATATCTTATTTGTATCTTATGTATCTATGTACTTTATGTATCTTATTGTTACCATGTGCTGTACACCTATTAAATGTTTTGTCTCACAACGTGTCGGAGCTGTTGTTCAATTATTAACTTTATCTCATAAATACAAATATAAATAGTAGTGTTTAATGAAATGTGACAATTTACTTTAATAAGTAAAATAATTTGTTTGTTATTTTCTTTTGGAGTTTAAAAATTGAATTCTTATGATTAGCTACCTCTTGCAGCAACATTGCTTCCTGTTTATTGGTTGAGATACCCTTTTGATAAGAATCATTCTTTCCATCCTTTTTTTTTTTACATTAAAACTATTTCCTGGGACCAATAAGGTTGGGGCTTTTTGGGGTTTTTTTTTTGGAATGCTACAGTCGATCTGATCGGACGTCTTTTTCGTGCTCTAAGAAAGCTATACATTTCTACCGTTTTTTCAAGTAAACAAGGGAAGTGATGATTTCTTTTTCTTCTCTTTTTAAAAATCTATTTCTTCATTATTATTGTTGTTATTATTGTTAAATTGTTTTATTATTATCTATTGCATAAATCTAGCAAATTTCAAATTCAAATCGTATACATTTAGATTATGTTCAATGCTTTGTTTACAGTCTAGTGTTCGTTATTTATCTACGACTTTTGCTTAATCTGATTCACTCTGAATTAAGTTCATTCCTAAGTTGTGTAAATATTTCGTTTCTTAACCTAGTCTAGAATGTCTTTATTACCTATTATATATACTAGCAAATATATGCACCCTCCGAGTGCAAGTATTTTAGTTAAATTTTATAATAAAATATGATATTAAATTAGAAAGGCTAATGAAACTGAATAAGAATGTAGATAAAAAGATTTTGAACAGAGGGGGTATGATTGAAAAATAGAACAACTTTGAAACTAACTCTTCCATCATTTTCTGTTACTCCCGTCTTTCATTGGTAAATGTTCCTAATTAAACTGTTTAGTTAAAATAGGAAGTAAAGAATAAAATGACAGTTATTTTATCGTGTTAATGGATTTCATTTAAGATTCATTAAAGAGATTTTTGCTTATATTCATTAAAATAAAACCAAACAGTTAGAAATCAATAATACTAAGCACATATTTATTAAATTCGATTTTTTAATATTAATATGCAAATTAGCCTTCCTGTTCACACTGTAAACCACTATTTTGTTGTATATATAAATATAATAGCATGTTGTCAGTATGTAGACATGGTTAACAGTATTAATAAAGTAAAATAATTTTATTAATAATTGAGGTTTAAATAAAAATAAAATCATGGAGAATGTGATGTCAATAACTAAGGGAATTGTGACTTGAGTAGGAATATAGTTTCGGTTACAGACAGAAAAACACACAATCTCCATTATAATAAGATATATATATATATATTGTCATGAATACGTGTATGTAAGAGTACATTTTACCTCTACTAAATGTTTGAATGATAGAAAGAAAAACGAAAGGGTTAAGGAGGAAGTCAGAAAAAGATAAGATCTATTGCATTCCAACTACTACCCTTTATTAACTAATAATAATAACACCTCCACCCTTTCCCCCCCTCACTTACACCGGTGGCCAAAACTAGCCTCGAATTTTAGTGAACTTTTAAGTACGCTATGACCCCAAAATCATACGTAGCGTTCGATTGAACTTCCCGCCTATTTTGTGAAAAAGAAAGAA
>CM042169.1:30319866-30324866 GCA_023376005.1 Doryteuthis pealeii
ATCCATGAATGTAAATTACAATTTTTTTTTTTTCGTTTAGTTGTTCAGGCTATTAATTCCATTTAAATACAAGGTATGTTCAAAAAAAGTATTAAACTTGAAGCTGTATTTACCAATTCATAAATTAACAATGGGCAAAACATTCATTTTCTTCAAATTTGTCCCCTTCTTATTCAACACACTTATTTGAGCGAGTTTTCAACAACTTTTAAAATTCGAATTTATTATGCTGTGAAACAGTGCGGTCGTATCATTTTTATTATCATCCTACTCTTAAGATGATGTTTTTGTTCTGACAAAAGTCAGAGAGTTACATCTGGTAGAATGCTATAGTTGAACATGTTTTTTGTTTTACTATGGGGTAATAGTTTTTGTGTGAGATTAGGATTTTGGTTATTTGGTGTATGTTCACTGGTTTCTTTTCTTAAACCCCCATTATATGTGATTTTTCCTTCTGATGGTCATCGAGCTGAAAATAAATTAAAGGAAAAGAACAGAAGAGACAAAGATAAAAGATACTTTTAGGTTTCAGACTTTATTTCTAGTTTTATAGCTATTTCATAATTGGTTAAAGAGCCCAGTCTGCCCTACTATTTACCCATAGCTGGAGGGAGAATAGTTGGATTCATACCTTTCCCAAAGGTATTAGCGCTATGTGAACTATGTGAAAAAATTTTTGAAATAGATCACTAAGTAGGAGAAGGAAAACTTTTAATTCAAACCTGGTCACTACTAGAATAGGCTCAGGCCTACTTAGTGATCTATTTCAATTTTTTTTAATTTTTTTTAGGTAAGACCAATTTTGTTGTTGGATAGTATGTAATATTTCTTAATTATCCATATCTTCCCAACATAGATAGATATAAACAGACATAGATAGATAGATAGATAGATACAGTGGGAAAAATAAGCATTTCCCCCCTGCTGATTTTCTGAGATTGCCACCTTAAGAATGGTGTATAATTTTCAGGGTAGGATGTGACGCAAGGTTGCAAGCATGGGGCATTCAGTGATGATCAAACTCACTATTCAGTAATAATTGATTTGTGAGACAAGTTTGCTAACCATTACACCAAGATTTGCCACCCTATCATGGCCAACATGGTATCTTTAACACAAAGGCTTTAGCTAATTTACAGGTAGGATGTGACACGGGACATTCAGTAAAGATTAAACTCACTATTCAGTAATAATTGATTTGTGAGACAAGTTTGCAAACCATTACACCAAGATGGGGCACCCTACCATGGTTGACTTATCTTTAACACAATTGCTTTAGCTAATTTAAGATATGATGCAAAGTTGCAAGCATGGGGCATCCAGTGAAGGTCAAACTCACTATTCAGTAATAATTGATTTGTGAGACAAGCTTGTACCAAGATAGGACACCCTTTCATGGCCAACATGGTATATTTAACACAATTGCTTCTGCTAATTTAGGAGTAGGATGTGACACAAGGTTGCCTGTATGGGGCATCCAGTGAAGATCAAACTCACTATTCAGTAATAATTGATTTGTGAGACAAGTTTGCGAACCATTACACCAAGATTGGACACCCTATTATTGCCAACATGGTATCTTTAACAATTTCTTTAGCTAATTTAAAACATGGCTGTCATAAATTGTGACGATTAACCAACGATGGCATATTGTATTTCAAATTAAAGGTTATTAAAATGTTGAGAAACATTTCAGAAAATAATATTTCAAGTGTTAAATACAAAACAAACAAAAATGAAATTTATGAGTTTTATGAAAAAAGGAAGCTTCCTGTTGGTATAATATAAATAAAAAAAATATGTCAAAAATTGATATATGTGTTTGTTTTTTTTGTTTTTTTTTTTAAATGAAATACAAAGAGATGGGTGTGGTTTAAGACCTTTCATAAATTTTCTCTGATGGAAAATTTCAACTGGGTTATAGTTAAAGGTCAGGAAATCTTGTAAAAAAAATTAGGTTGAGCTTCATAAACAACTAAAGTACCTTATTGGTTAATGAGCAGACAATTGTCAGGGAGTTTGATTCTCACTGGGTGCCCATACTACTAGACTTGTGCTAATTTAAATTAAGCTTCATAAACAACTAAAGTACCTTATTGGTTAATGAGCAGACAATTGTCAGGGAGTTTGATTCTCACTGGGTGCCCCATACTACTAGAATTGTGCTAATTTAAGTTAAGCTTCATAAACAACTAAAGTGCCTTATTGATGTATTGGTTAATGAGCAGACAATTGTCAGGGAGTTTGATTCTCACTGGGTGACCCATACTACTGGTTTTGTGCTAAACTAAGTTATGCTTAGTAAATAACTAAAGTGCCTTACTTTTCATTTGATTATACGATGGTTAGTCAAAAAGTAATGCCATTTTGTTTAGGACAGGTATAATTATCAATATAGGAACATGTATCATACATCAAAATGAAGCTGGTTCTCTGTGGATCACATCCCCACTTCTCCACATAGGTGAGTCAAAAAGTAATGCTATTTTGTTTAGGACAGGTATAATTACCAACACAGGAACATGTATCATACATCAAAATGAAGCTGGTTCTCTGTGGATCACATCCCTACTTCTACAAATAGTCACCGTTTCTCTCAACATCAATGTTCCATTTTTGAATGAGAGCATGTATCCCTGCCCTATAAAATTTTGTTGACTGCTCTTTGAGCCACTTCTTCACTACAGATTTTACTTCTTCGGAATAATATTTGCCTCTCAAACGCTCTTTCATAGGACCAAAGAGATGATAGTCTGAAAGTGCTAAATCTGGTGAGTATGGGGGATGCGGTAAAGTTGTCCACCCGAATGAAGTGATTTTCTCCCTTGTCCTGATGCTTGTGTGTGGCCGAGTATTGTCATGCAGAAGGAAGACATTGTCGAAAGGCAAGTCGGGTCTTACTTGTTGGATTCTTGTTCTGAGCCTCGTTCAGGTCTCAATGTAGGCCTTAGTTTTATAAAAAAGCTTCACATGAAATAAAGAAAATGGCATTACTTTTTGACTGACCCTTGTACCTAATAATTTCATTAACCTGTTATATACCTTACCTATGAATATTAATGTGTATGTACCAGTCTTCATAAATACAGGAGTATTATGCTGACTGAGTAGTCTTATACCACTAAGCAGTGGTTTCCCTTCTTTACGCCACTGGCAAGTATTGTATTTTGTTAATGTTATAAAGATTCCATTTCAAGGTGGGTCTTACTAGACGTGTTCTTGATCTGAGCCTCATTAGGGTCTCAATGTAGGTCTTAGTTTTATAATAAAAAAAACTTCACATGAAATTTAAAAATGGCATTACTTTTTGACTCACCCTTGTACCTAACCCTAACCCACATGAAATAAAGAAAATGGCATTACTTTTTGACTAACCTTTGTACCTAATAATTTCATTAACCTGTTATATACCTTACCTATGAATATTAATGTGTATGTACCAGTCCTCATAAATACAGGAGTATTATGCTGACTGAATAGTCTTATACCACTAGCAATGGTTTACTTTCTGGCAAGTATTGTATTTTGTTAATATCATAAAGATAATATTTCAAGTTGGGTCTTACTCGACGGATTCTTGCTCTGAGCCTCGTTAGGGTGTCAATGTAGGCCTTAGTTTTATCAAAAAAACTTGACATGAAATAAAGAAAATGACCCTCATTTATAATTTAATTCCTGTATTATAGTTTATTTCCTCTATTCATTTATAAAGTGATCATTCACTAAACTAGGTTTAGTGAACGACAAGGACTGAATTATGGAACATAATTATCATTCACTAAACTGAATTTTGAGAAACATTGATTTTTGCCTCTCTCAAAGTACAATATTTAATGTTCCTACTTCTCTTAATGAACGGAGTGCGAGGGAGCAGGAGAGATAGAAAAATTAAGTTGGCATGGGGGACACCAGTTATTCGCATTGGGTTGAAGGGAGCCACGGGCAGAAAAAAGGTTGAGAAACATTGATCTTTACCTCTCTTTGGTCACATGAAAGAGGATTTTAGAGGCAAAATGGCATTGCTTTTTTTTTATGCAAAGTAGCTGTTTTTTAGTTTTCAATTTTAAAAAATTAAAAATTCCTAATTTATTCATTTGATTAAGGTAATTAATTAACTTGTCTTTGAATCTTTCTCTTCTTTTTGTAATAGTTTATTTTTCTTTAATTAACACATTTAATTGTAATTCAATTATTTGTTAATAAATCTTTCATTGGGTATATACCCTGGTTTTCATGTAGAACAATTCACGTACCTGGGTAGTAATATCTCATCCACAGATAACGATATTAACACACGAATAGGAAAGGCATGGATGGCCACAAACAAATTGTCTGTCATATGGAAGTCTGATCTCACTGACAAGCTAAAGCGACATCTCTTCCAGGCTGTAGTCATATCAGTACTGCTGTATGGCTGCACTACCTGGACCCTAACGAGGCGCCTCGAGAATAAGCTGGATGGGAGCTGCACAAGAATGCTGCGAGCAGTTCTGAACAAGTCGTGGAAACAGCATCCCACAAGAGAGCAGCTGTATGGTCACCTGCCCCCTATCTCACAGACTATATCCGAGTGAGACGGACTAGGCATGCAGGGCACTGCTGGAGAAGCAAGGATGAACTCATAAGTGATGTTCTCCTGTGGAAGCCAACACATGGACATGCCAGTGTGGGCCGCCCAGCAAGGACCTATATCGACCAGCTATGTAAAGATGCTGGCTGCAGCGAAGAAGAACTCCCTGTGGCGATGAATGATAGGAAAGGTTGGCGAGAGATTGTCTTGGATATCTGTGCTGCCTGCACGACATGATGATGATGATGTACATGGCAATAGAAAAGGGAATTATCAGATGATTTTTTAAAGATTTGTCGATTATGAATTATTATTATTTGATTTACAACTGGAATTAGTGTTTTGATACCATAGTACTATCCAAAATACAATCTTTAATATTACTACTTCTCTTAATGAACAGAGTGCGAGGGACCAGTAAAGATAGAAA
>CM042169.1:30329866-30337316 GCA_023376005.1 Doryteuthis pealeii
CTCTTGCCATCCATCCCTATTAGTCATGTAGCAAAGGAAATAATTGAATTGTTACAATAGAGAAATGTATTGTAATCAACAGAAGGATCTGAAATGAAGAGAATATAGGGAACTCATTATTATCACCATTTTCAGTAGTGATGGATCAGAGAGACTAGCTTGCTAACCATTACACCATGATGGGACACCTTGAGTGTTTAACTGTATATTTGTTTCTAAAATGATTTTAACCTGAGTACAATAAACTTCTATTTTTTTATGAATGGGATCAATTCTTTTTGTTTGTTTGTTTGTTTGTTTGTAATGTTGGAACCTGAGAAAACAAAGGCTTCACAGCACATATTCTCTTGACCCTCTCTTGCCATCCATCCCTATTAGTCATGTAGCAAAGGAAATAATTGAATTGTTACAATAGAGAAATGTATTGTAATCAACAGAAGGATCTGAAATGAAGAGAATATAGGGAACTCATTATTATCACCATTTTCAGTAGTGATGGATCAGAGAGACTAGCTTGCTAACCATTACACCATGATGGGACACCTTGAGTGTTTAACTGTATATTTGTTTCTAAAATGATTTTAACCTGAGTACAATAAACTTCTATTTTTTTATGAATGGGATCAATTCTTTGTTTGTTTGTTTGTTTGTAATGTTGAAACCTGAGAAAACAAAGGCTTCACAGCACATATCCCCTTGACCCTCTCTTGCCATCCATCCCTATCATCCATGTAGCAAAGGAAATAAATGAATTGTAACAATAGAGAAATGTATTGTAATCAACAGAAGGATCTGAAATGAAGAGAATATAGGGAACTCATTATTATCATCAAGTATTTTCAGTAGTAATGGATCTGCAAGACTAGCTTGCTAACCATTACACCATGATGGGACACCTTGAGTGTTTAACTGTATACTTGTTGCTAAAATGATTTTAACCTGAGCACAATAAACTTCTATTTTTTTATGAATGGGATCAATTCTTTTTATTTGTTTGTTTAAGTATAATGTTGAAACCTGAGAAAACAAAGGCTTCACATTGACCATCTTAAAAATCTTATATTTTATCTGGATATTGTGGTATAGGAAATAACTGAATTTTAACAATAGATACATTATCAATCAATAGAGAATTATCTTCCCCTGCCACTAGAGGGCGAATCACCAATACGATGTTGGTGCCAAAACCAAATTTCTTCACTCATCATGGAGCAGTTACCGAGGAGAGATGCTAAAATAAGCAGTCCCACCACCAAACTTGTCTGTAGGCCGTCAACCTGGACGGAGGCGTTTTTTAACCAGCATACTTTCTAAGGCAACCAGAATTCCCTTTCTAGAACCATTTCTCCAACGAACATTATTTCCCCTCACAGATAAGTCTTGTAGCAAATGCCATCAAAATTTGCAACAACATTTCTGTACTTTTTGATAATACATGTGTCTGTATTTTATATTCATGTTTGTTTCCTTCTTTCGTCCGAACAATAACCACTAACGGAGAATAAGGGCTCCAACGAAACCCCGTAAATACTCTTGACATGTATTGTAGTCAACAGTAAGATCTGAAATGAAGCCACTATAGGGAATTCATTATTATCATCAAGGCATGCTAACAGTATAGATTCACTTGACTCTTTTTTGCCATCCGTCCCTATCAGCTATCACAACCTGATTAGTCCTCTAACCAGGATTTCTCAACAGGGCCATATAGCCCCTTTATGGGCCAAAAGATTCTGAGTAGAGTACGAACCAGATTTGAAAAAGAGGGGACTACAAGGGGTCAATATATATATATATAGAATATTTTCTAATTAATAATTATAATTCAAAATAAAATATTTAAGTTAAATTTGAGATAAATCTAAGCCATTTTGTAAGCATAAATATCTATTTATTTTTAATCTGGTCAATGTGAAGAAACCATTTTTAGTTTTTAATTTCTTTAAATTCAAAACTATTAATTCATTAGTATTATCTGTGTTATTCGGACTATTGTCCTCATCTTCATTGTTATCTGTATAATGTTTCGGCCGATATGCCCTCCGGCCTTCTTCAGGTATTTCTTCTTAGACTTGGGAACCTTCTTTTTGGACTTGAGAACTTCTTTTCGAACTCGGGAACTTTCTTATCGTAGTCAGGAGCCATCACAGAACTTTGAACCTAACCCTTTATTCAGTCCATAGAGGTATCCTGTTCTCATTCCGCTAACCATAGCTGTGGTAGGAGTTGTGTTAATTATTTTTCTATGTTACTGCCGCCGCTCAGGATTGAACCCGGAATCCAGAGATGACTGTCACTTAGAACTGTCTTAACCTAACTACCTTATCCACTAGGGCATATCGGCCAAAACGTTGTACAGATAACAATAAAGATGAGGACAATAGTCTGAATAATGCAGATAATACTAGAATATTTTTTAATTAATAATTATTATTCAAAATAAAATATTTAAGTTAAATTTTAGATAAATCTAAGCCATTTTGTAAACATAAATATTTATTTTTAATCTGGTCAATGCAAAGAAACCATTTTTAGTTTTTAATTTCTTAAAATTCAAAACTATTAATTTATTCTCTAAATTAAGATATTTTTTCACCAAAATGTAGGTAATATAGAGAACCGGCCAATAGTACATAGGGGGACAGTTGTAGAGGGAGCTTGAGGCAGTAAAGAAATCTGAGCCATAGACAATAGTAGGAATTTGACCATAGGGAATGGTGAATCCTGGACTGTAGTTAACAGAGGGATCTGAACAATATGCAATAGAAGGAGCTGGATTATAAGCAATAAAGGGATCTGGACAGTATATAATAAAGAGAGCTGGACTGTAGGCAATGGTGGATCCTGGGCTTTAGATAACAGAGGGATCTGAACAGTATATAATAGAGGGAGCTGGATTGTAGGCAATAGTGGATCCTGACCAGTAGATAACAGAGGGATCTTAACAGTATATAATAGAGGGAGCTGGATTGTAGGCAATGGAAGGATATGAATGGTATACAACGCTGGACTGGAGGCAATGGTGGATCTTGGACTCTATACTAGAAAGGGATCTGAACAGTATATGATAGAAGAGACTAGATTGTTGGCAACAGAGAGATCAAAATGATAAAATAGGAGCTGATCTGTAAGCAATAGTGTATCTTGGATTATAGACAGAAGAGGTATCTGAACAGTAACCAATAGCTGAACTGTAGGTGATAGTAGGAGCTGGACTGGAGGCAATGGGAGATCCTGGACTGCAGACAACAAAGGGATCTGAACAGTATACAATAGACAGAGCTGGACTGTTAGAGAATAGTGGATCCTGGACTGTAAACAATAGACGGATCTGCACAGTATACAATAGAAGGAGCTGGACTGTATACAACAGAGGGATCAGAACTGTATACAATAGACACTGGACAGAAGGCAATGCCGAGATGATAATGTCCACATATGTTCGTGGTTTGGATAGATAGATAGATAGATAGATCATTAATTACCTCTGATAGATAGATAGATAATGAATTACCTCTGAAAATCCCCTTCGTATTCTGTAGGTGATGACAGCCTGATGGTTAAGGTGACAGACTGACACCCAACCGATCGGATTTCAATCCCGGCTGTAGGTTGCTTACAAATGTCTAACCACACTGAAGGGACTTGATAAGTCAAAACACAAGTCTGTGGATGACTCTCTCTCTCTCTCTCTCTATATATATATATATATATATATATATATAGAGAGAGAGAGAGAGAGAGAGGAGGAGTTAAGAGTAACCTCAGTCAGAACTGTATATAATAGAAGGAGCTGGTCTGAAGACAATTGGGAGACCTGACCTGTAGATAACAGAGGGATTTGAGGAATATACAATAAGGGCTGGACTGAAGACAATTGGTAGATAACAGAGGGATCTGACTTGTAGGCAATAAAAAGTGAAATATATCATAGATTGTTAAACCTGATCCATATTTTCTTGTTTGTATAAGAGGAATATTTTCTTTTCTTTTCTTTTTTTTTATGCACTACCTTTAATCATCAGAAAAAAAAACAAAACAATGTCTCATTGATGAGTGAATATTAATTACTTCTTTACTAAAGAAGACAACAATTTATAACACAATGCTTTGTGTCATTTCACTTTCAAAAACACAATTTGATATATACACAAGGTTACATGACTACAGTGTATTTTCTACTTGCACTAGTGATCATTGTTCTGCCTCATCAAATGCCCCCCCCTCTTTCTTCCCCCACGCACATCTCTTTTTTGTTTAACCCATCCCTATCTGTCCAAGACCATGACTTTGACATAGGTCAAAACCTCCATAGCAACAGACATACATACCAAGACAATCCTTAAAACTGTCAATTTGGAGCCAACTATGTCATCAGACTTTGGTGCTTTATTTGAGACTTTTTGCAATTTACTTTGGTTGGATTTTATGACATGTCAGCACTTGTTGAGTTATTTTATGCTGATTCCTTATAGAATGTAACTTAAATTACTAAGGGAATTGTGATGTCAGTGGTGATGTAGTTTCAGTTACAGACAGACAATTACATGGAGTATTGAAAGTCATGAACTGCTCATCCACCTGGGTTCTATCCTTAAGCATCATGGGTTGCCACCCACGGCCAACAGGTGGCCCTATTGGGGGAGTCTTACTCCTCTGCAGAGGTGCAGTCGGTGCATTCTAACACCCCAGCTAACTGGGCGGTATCATAGGCAAGTAAATGTTGATATTAATATCCAATTAAATATAATTTGGGTCGGACTTGGACATTTTTATTTCCTTTGATTTTATTGAACTTTAAAAGTGACATGAAACACAAATTGAATAGTTTTTCCTTTGTCTGTTAGAAACAGTTGTAAAAAAAATCCACATTGAAAAATTTTATTGGACAATTATAAAACTCTGCATTGAGGAGCACTTAAAATCTACTAGCGAACTCATAATATTATTATGACTGGTTGATAGACTCATGATGCAGGTGCGTGGTATAATGGTTAGACTTGCAGGAAATAAACTTGTTGACCTGAGTTCAAATCCTGGACGGGGCTGTTTGCATTTCACATAGCGCTAATACCCTTGGGAAAGGTATGAATCCACATATTCTCCCTCCAGCTACTGTTTACATTAGTGCTGTATAAATAGTAGGATAGACTGAACTCTTTAACCTTGGTTAGGCAATCAGTCTAGAAGAATGAAAACTCTGAATTCAAACCTGTTAAACTCCACTTGGGGTTGTCACTACTAGAATAGGCTCAGTCCTAATTAGTGATCTATTTCATAAACCTTGGTTAGGCAACCAGTCTAGAAGAAGGAAACTCTGAATTCAAACTGTTAAACTCCGTATAAGAAATTGACCTTTGTGTCGCATTCTGCTCATGCGGAGGGGGGGGTAAATATATATTGATAGAGTCATAATATTTCCGCCATTTTGTTTGGCATGTTGCCAAATGTCATTTGTTTACTATGTCTTGCTTGACTTCAAAGAAAAGAGAACGAAATTTGGTGGACATTCTAATTTATATCAAAGCTGCTGCTGCTGCTAATTTTAGTTGTCATAGAACAGGTTTCTTATCTACAAAAATCAAAAAAACTCCTTCCAGGTTTTTATAGTCTCTCTCTCTCTCTCTCTCTCTCTCTCTCTCTCTCTCTCTCTCTTTCTCTCTCTCTCTCTTTCTCTTTCTCTTTATCTTTCTCTCTCTATCTTTCTCTCTCTATCTCTCTTCTTTATCTTTATTTTCCATTACTTCTTATTTCATCTACATTTCTCTGTACTTTTCTACATTCTCTTTCTTTCTTTCTTTCTTCTTTCTTTTTTTTATCTTTCTTTCTCTTTCTTTCTTTTTCTTTCTTCTTTCTTTCTCATTACACAACGCTTCCTTCTTTTCTTCCTTCTTTTTTTTTCTTTCTTTTTTTATTTTCGCAACTTCTTTCTTTCTGTTTTTCTTTCTTTCTTTCTTTTAAAATTTGATTTATTAAAAGCTCATAATGATTGGAATTCAGAAAGTAGATTTTTTATTGGTTGATGGAACTTGATACATTGGGGATGACCAGGAATTTCAATTGTTGTTTTTTTTAATTTTTAAAGTTTTTATTTCTTCCTTTTTCTTTGTTTTTTAAAAATGTATTTTTCTTTCTTTCTTTTTGTTCTTCCTTTTATTTCTCACTTTTTTCTTTCTTTTATCTTCTACGTTGTTTTTTTGTTTTTTCTTTCTGTATGCTTTTATTTCTTTGATCCGTAATTTCTTTTATTATTTAATTCTTTCTTTCTTTTTCTGTCTTTCTTTCCTTTCCCTCCTTTCTTTCTTTAATTCTTTCTTTCTTTTTTTCCTTTCTTTCTTTCTTTCTTTCTTCTCTTCTTTCTTTCTTTCCTTTCTTTTCTTTCTTTCTTTCTTTCTTTCTTTCCACCCCTTTCTTTATTTTCCCCCCTTTCTTTCTTTTGATTCTTTCTTTCTTTCTTTCTTTCCTTTCCCCCCTTTCTTTCTTTTTTCTTTGTTTTCCTTCTTTTTTCTTTCTTTCTTTCCCCTCTTTCTTTCTTTCTTTTCCCTTCTTTCTTTCTTTCTTTCTTCCTTATTTTCTTTGAGAAAAACAGAAAGACACATTTCTCTAAAGATTTGGAAGTGTGGGTTGTTCTATGGTATTTTGTTTGACCAAAAATAAAATTAAAAAGAAATGCAAAATTTTATCCAATTTAGGAAAAGAAAAAAAAATAGAGAAAAAACCCAGAAGAAGGCAAGTAACACTATGATTACTCAGTCCTACATCCGTGTGTTATATATAGCCCCAAACTGGGTGCTTTATATGCTGTAATTACGAGTGAGCTTAGCTTAAAAAAACAAATGCTATGAGTTTGATTCTCATTGGTGCCCAGTATAATCTGGCTTTGTGCATAAACTAACCTAAGCTAAGTAAAGGACTATATATATATATATATTATATATAAGGACTATTTATATATATATATATATTATATATATATATATATATATATATATATATATATAGATAAATAGATAGATAGATAGATAGATATAACTACATGTATATATATATTCACATACACCAATCCCTCAGCACGACCAAGACCCGTACATCTGGCTGGTGGTTAAACTAACCTAACCTAAGTAAAGGATTATCCCTCTCTTCTCTCTCTCTCTCTCTCTCTCTCTCTCTCTAATATATATATATATTATATATATATATATATATATATATATGTGTGTGTGTATAAGTATACATAATAACATATAAAGGACTATTATTATATATATATACATATATATATATATATTATATGCACACAAATCCTCAGCTGCCAATGTGCATATGATCAATTTATTAAAGTGGAGTTTAACAGGGTTTACCATTATATATAATATTATATATATATATTATGAAATTGCTCGTGTGGTGACTGAACCCCTTTAATGTTCGAACGGCCAACGGCATCTCC
>CM042169.1:30337416-30385869 GCA_023376005.1 Doryteuthis pealeii
ACTATAGTACAAAATTATTTCCAATTGCATTTTTATAGTAAAAATCAAATATCGCAATGTTTCTATAGTAAACTCATCTTCCAATGGCATTTTATTGTAAAATTATTTCCAATGCATTTTATAGTAAAATTATTTCCAATGCCGATTTTATAGCTAAATCCATACCAATGCATTTTTTATAGTAAAAATCACATTCAACGTGCATTCTTTATAGTAAAATTATTTACAATTGCATGCTCTTTATTAGTATAAAATTATTTACAATGCATTTATCCAACAGTAAAAATTCATTTCATGTATTTTATTTATTAAAGTTTGTTTAAGAAAACAATGAGACCAACTAAAGGTTGCAATGCATCTAAATTTGAGTGTATTTCATTCTATGTGTATGACGATTTTGCGTTAATGGGCATTAAGGTATTACCTCGGTGTATGCCACTTCTACAGGTTAGGCACAAGGCCATAGACGTGCGGACCACCACACCAGAAATCGAAGCCGCACATCGTGCGTAGTAGCTAGGTGATAAAACACGGCATTGATCACACTTTCAGCTAATTACACCCCATGAAGGGGATGCCTCAGGCACTGGGCAATACAATCCAGCCCCTGATCCCTTTAAATCGAGAGGCAGGTGTTGCCTGGGGGGGGTATGGCTTTCCCCCGCCATCGTAGGAATCAAATAGCTGTTAATTATACCTCAGCCTTGCCCCTGGTCCCAAAGCACGTGACATAGTTGCGGTTACAGAAATAATGAGACGGGTAATCTTCATTATTTAATACTCTGTTTGGTTTCTTTGTTTAATGGCCATATAAACTTGGGGTTATTAATGCAGCGAGCTGATAATAGACTTTGATGTCATTGCTTTTTTCAGCCTCACTAATAAATAAATTAACTGAGGACAACTTTCGAAAATTAACGAGATACTTAAGTACGTGTCACCCACACCCCACAATTTTATAAACAGTTAAGCAGGCATGCTAACCTCTGGGTCACAGAGACCTCTTCTTAACATACTATCAACACAGTCTTCTTAACCAAGTGTCCTTACGATCGCAGGATCCTTACCTAGCACTTTCGCTCGACCAATTTACAGGTAGCAGGACGCGGAGGGTCGAAGAAAAGATTTATCACACCTTCATTACACTTAACCGAGTTATTTATTTCGCCTTTTTTTTTTTTCTTCTTTTAATCTATGTAGCTTATTCCTACCACTGACTGTTTGCGGATAGAGAAATATCAAAGGGTTTGAGGTGGGGTGGCGGAGAAAACTACTTACCTGAGTCACATTCTTCCCCTCGATTCTTACCTGCCAAGCAATTTCAGTTGCAAGAAAACAAAATATTCACCTGTAACTCTCTCTTCAGTTCCAAACAGAAGATAATACTGAAAGAATAGGTCAGTGACATTTGTTTAATATAACATAGTATTATATATGAGGTAAAATAAGGAATGAAAGGAACAAAAGGCAGAAGAAGCTGAATTCAATATTCCAGCAAAATATACTACACATTTTTGTCTGAGTTTTGTTCTTTCATTCCTTATTTTACCTCATATATATATATGTATATAAACAAATGTCACTGACATTTTTCAGTATTATCTATCTTTTGGAACTGAAGAGTGACAGATTACAGGTGAATATTTTGTTTTCTTGCAACTGAAATTGCTTGCAGGTAAGAATCGAGGGGAAAGAATTGACTCCAGTAATTAGTTTTCTCCCCCATCCCCACCTCAACCCTTGATATTTCTCTACCCACAACAGTCAGTGGTAGATAAGCTACATAGATTAAAAGAAGAAAAAAAAAAAAGGAAATAAATAACTGGTTAGTGTAATGAAGGTGTGATAATCTTTCTTCCCCCTCCCTCCTGCTACCTGTAAATTGTCGAGCGAAATGCTAGGTAAGATCTGCGATCTTAAGGACACTTGTTAAGAGACTGTTTGGTAGTATTTAAGAAGAGGTCTCTGTGACCCAGAGGTTACCTGCCTGCTTAACCTGTTTTAAAATGTGGGGTGGGGGTGACACCGTACTTAAATATCTCGTAATTGTTCGAAAAGTTGTCCTCAGTTAATTTATTTTTTAGTGACGCTGAAAAAAGCATGACATCAAATCATTATCAGCTCTGGCATTAAATAACCCACAAAGGTTTATATGCCATTAAACAAAGAAACCAAACCAATATCTATTAATAATGAAGATTCCGTCTCTATTTGTCTGTAACCGAAACTATGTCACTGCTTTGGCCCAGCTGAAGTAATTAACAGCATTGATCCCAGGGAGCCATCCCCCAGGCAACACCTGCCCTCTCGATTTAAAGGGTCTGGCTGGGTTTATTGCCCAGTGCCTGAGGCACCCCCTTATGGGTGAATGCTGAAGTGATCAATGCTGTTTTTCACCTGCCACCCATGTGCTTCGATTTGTGGGTGGTCCCACGTTAATGGGCCTTGTGCCTAACCTGTAGAAGTGGCATACGAGGTAAATACCTTATGCCCCATTACCCAAAATCGTCATAACATAGAATAAATACACTCAAAATTTGAGCATGCAACCTTAGTTGGCCTCATTGTTTTCTTAAAACAAACTTTAATAAATACATGAAATGTTTTTACTATAAAATACATGAAATGATTTTTGTGTATAAAAATGCATTGAAATAATTTTACTATAAAAATATTGGCATTGGAAATAATTTTTACTATAAAAATGCATTGGAATGGATTTTACTATAAAAATGCAATTGATTTTTACTATAAAAATGCATTGAAATAATTTTTACTATAAAAATGCATTGAAATGATTTTTACTATAAAATGCATTGGAAATAATTTTTACTATAAAAATGCACTGGAAATGATTTTTACAATAAAAATACATTAGAAATGATTTTTACTTTATATTTATACATAGAACTGTGCTAGCAGATCATTTTGAGTCTGATTCTCACTAGGTGCCCCATATTTCTGGCCTATGACAAGAAGGTTCCTGAGTTCGAAAAAAAGGTTCCTGAGTCCAACAAGAAATACCCGAAGAAGGCCAGAGGGCACATCGGCCGAAACGTTGTACATATAACAATGAAGATGAGGACAATAGTCCGAATAATACAAATAATACTAAGTGCAGATTTATCAAGTCTCTTTTACCATAGGGTCTCACCTATTTTCCAGAAAAGAAATACCTGAAGAAGGCCGGAGGGCACATCGCCGAAACGTTGTACAGATAACAATGAAGATGAGGACAATAGTCCGAATAATACAAATAATACTAGAAAATTAAACTTCATTTTTTTTACACCCGATGGATGAGTATTGCTCGTGGCCATCAATTTATGAAACTTAACCCATGTATTTTTTGCATTCTTATATTGGTGACCCCAACGTGACCTTCATACACCAACCAGATTAATATGAACAAAAATGCAGAATTTTTACTGTTGCTACAATCTGTTGAGAGATGTGCAAACAATATATTGTGAAAATCATCACTGGGGCAGGGTTAGGGTTAGGGTTAGGGTTAGTATGCCATCGGCTGAACTAGTATGAGTGTGACTAATTAGGTCCAAAAATCTGACAATTTTATCCGGCGTATTGTGGTACGACAGGAATGTCTGTAATGTTGTCGTGAGCTGTCCAATGGCTACTCCGTTACGTTCGTGGGAGTATGAGAAGAGAAAATAAAACAGACGACACTCCAACAAGTATCTATTAATAGTTTTGTAGTACTGACTGCACACCTGAACTTGAAATAAAAGCAGACAATCATTATTATTATTACTAGAAAAAAAAGCGCTCCGGGCAGTGTAAAAATTACTTTTTCGAAAGATATTGTCTTAGCTGGGTGGGAAGTAAAAATTCAATGTCAGACGGTTTGTATCATAGTAAGTAAAATCATCAAATTCATTAAAGGAGTAAAAAAAAAAAAAGAAAAAGAAAGTGCTCCGGGCAGTGTAAAAATGAATTTTTCGAAAGATATTGTCTTAGCTGGGTGGGAAGTAAAAATTCAATGTCAGAGGGTTTGTATGAATAGTAAGTAAAATCATCAAATTCATTAAAGGAGTAAAAAAAATTAAAAAAATAAAAAAAGAAGCGCTCCGGGCAGTGTAAAAATTAATTTTTCGAAAGATATTGTCTTAGCTGGGTGGGAGTTAAAAATTCAATGTCAGAGGGTTTGTATCATTAGTAAGTAAAATCATCAAATTCATTAAAGGAGAAAAAAAAAAATAAATAAATAAAATAAAACAATTTGAAATGGAACCCTAAATCTGTCCCCCTCAAATAAAATGGTGCGTGCATCTATTAATTATTAATTAAATAATTAATTTAAATATTTTACTTATACATTTTACTCAAAATCGTAGGTATTTACTTATTAGTAAACTTTTTAGTAAATCTCTTTTTACTGAAAAAGGGGAAGAGTAAAAAATAATTTTTAAAACTGATTACTGTGTTGTTTTTTATTCTATGTATTGACGATTTTCGGTATTGTGACGTAAGCAGTGACGTAGTTTCGGTTACAGAGAAATGGAGACCGAATCTCCATAATTAATAGATTGTTGTTGTTGTTGTTTAATTGAATTTTGAAAACCATACTTTGTTTTCGTCTTTCCAATTCTTATTCATATTCCTTTTTCTTTTTCAGTACCTGTCTGGATGAGAGACCGTTTTCAGATCAAGTCTCCTGGTCTTGTTCCAAGAATATCTGTCTTCTTCAGGCAGACCCCCCCCCCCAAAAAAAAACAACAACAAAACACCCTCCGGGCAGTGTTAAAATTAATTTTCGAAAGATATTGCCAGAGGGTTTGTATCATAAGTAAGTAAAATCATCAAATTTATTAAAGGAGTAAAAAAATAAAACAATTTTGAAAAAAAAAAAAAATGACTATTTCTTGTTTATAAATTCTCCCAGTTTGTCATTACTCCCAGATCCACTCTGACCTGGTGTGGTAGTACCTGTTAGGGTCCCATCTATAGGTCAAATAAAGCTATTCGATCATTTACTAAAGATTAAGACGAACAAGACATGCTGAACATTACCGGAGAAGCAAGTATGTTGCGTTGGAGGCGCGTAGTGTAATGGTTAGAGTCGTAGGAAATAGACTCATCGACCAGAGTTCAAATCCTGGACGAAGCTACAGTTCACTTAGTGCTAACCTTAAGAAAGGTATAAATCCAACTACTCTCCCTCCAGCTATGGGTAATAATAGAGCAGACTAGGCTCTTTAATCTTGGTTAGGCAACCAGTCTAAGAGAAGGACAACTCTGAATTCAAACCTATTAAACTCCGCTTGGAATGGTCACTACTAGAATAGGCTCAGTCCTAATTAGTGATCTATTTCAATAATTTTTTTTTCTTAAGTACGAACTCATAAGTGATGTTCTCCTGTGGACAGCTATACATGGACACACCAGTGTGGGTCGACCAGCAAAAACCTTTATCAACCAGCTCTGTGCAGATTATGGTTGCCATGCTCACCTGCCAGGGCCGGGTTGGGTGACATAAAAAAAGTAAAGTCGTCGGGGTGGCCTAATGTCAGTATCAGCCAGACAGCGAGGGAGTCTATGTTTTGGCATCCGAGGCTGAGAACCACACCTACCATCAGTTCCTCACTTTACCGCTCAGATCGCTGTGCTACTCATACGCTGAGTTGACGAGGGCCGTTGTGGTTCCTAATTGAATGCTCTACTGACTGTGCTAATGACCGATAGGGTTGGGTGACACTCATAGTGAAATGAAATCTACGACCTTGAAAGTCTCCTTAACCTTCTATGTTCTCTCATATTTCAAGGTGCCCATGGTGAAATGGATATCATAGTAGGTAATAGAGTTCAGATACTGGATGAGGCTGGTTGCCTTCCACATAGTGCTAATACCCTTGGGAAATGTATGAATCCAACTATTCTTCCTCCAGCTATGAGTAAATAGTAGGCCAAACTGAACTCCTTAACATTGGTTAGACAACAAGACCAGGAGAAGGAAAACTCTGAATTCAAACGTAATAAACTCCGCAGAAAAATTGACCTTGTCATGCGATCGTTTCTTTATTAGCACATCCGCTACGCGTTTCTACGCCAACGACACAATTGTATATCATTGGCGTAGAAACGCGTTGTGGATGTGCTAATGAAGAAACGATCGCCTGACTTGCACGCTTTTTGGAACATCAATGTTTTTCGTTTTGAATTTAATTATTTTCTGCTTCTCTCTCGATGAACCCGGAATAAAAAAAACAAGTCTGATGATGATTTTTATAAATCGAAATATTGTTCAATATTAGTTATGAATATGATATAAAATATTTTCATTTTAACAGCATTGTGTGTTTTCATATCCTTTTATCTATACTTATACTGTCGGATTCATTTCCTTTCTCTTAACTTATATAATGTATAACATTTTTGAAGATATTTCAGTTACCTCTTGTCGCAATAATCATGCCAGAACAGATGGGTGCTTAGGTTGGACAGTTGGCATATGCTATGATTTTTTAAGTGGGACGGGGGTGTGCAATGGTGGGAGGGAGCAACCTTTTTTCTATCTGACCTGGGCAAATTGATGTCTCGTGCAAAGCTGGTTATATGCCCACTGGGCATATAACCAGCTCTGCACGAGACATCAATAATTTTAAAACATGAAACTAACTATTGCCAAAAAAAAACTCAAGTGGGGTTTTAAAAAAAAAAGTTTTTTTTTTGTCTTTCTTGGTTTTTATTGTCCATGTTAGTCTCTGTTGTAACCTAACAGGAAGGCATGAATCCAACTACTCTCCCTCCAGCTATGGGTAGATAGTAGGGCAGACTGTTAGTTTTTTTTTCATACATAACACAAATTTTGTGTGAAAAGCTTAAAAAAGACTTATATAATGAATAATTTCAAATCCTGTTTGTATTTCACGTAGCGCTGATACTCTTGGGAAAGGTATGAATCTAACTATTCTTTCTCCAGCTATGAGTAAATACTAGGACAAACTGGACTCTTTAATATTGGTTAGGCAATCAGTCTTGGAGAAGGAAAACTCTGAATTCAAATTTGTCACACTCCTCTTAGGGTGGTCACTACTAGAATAGGTTCAGTCCTAATTAGTGATCTATTTTACTAATAACCCAACAAATGTTACTAGATGAGGACTAACCAAACAGAGGTTGGAAATGAAATGGAATCTTTATAACATTAACAAAATACAATACTCGCCAGCGGCGTGAAGAAAGTAAACCACTGCTAGTGGTATAAAGACTCCAAAATGTTGTATCCTAACAAAGGGTATTAAATGAGAAATAACCAAACGGAGGTGGAAATGAAATGGAATCTTTATAACATTAACAAAATACAATACTCGCCATCAGCGTGAAGAAGGTAAACCACTGCTAGTGGTATGAGACTATGAGGATTGAAACATATCTATTAATGTTCATAGTAGGATATATGACAAAGAGACAGAGACAGACAAACAAAGAGTCGATGAGGAAAGTGCTGTAACCTAACAAAGGTTACTAAATGAGAAATAACCAAAACTAAAGTTGGAAATGAAATGGAATCTTTATAACGTTAACAAAATACAATACATTGCCAGTAGCATGAAGAAGGTAAACCACAGCTAGTGGTATAAGACTACTCAGTCAGTATAATACTCCTGTATTTATGAGAATTTGGATATAACCATTACTGTTCATAGGTAGGGTATATAACGAAACATCATAGTGATACATCATTTGGTCACATTCCATGAAAGTATCTTGGTCAGCCTGTTGTTGATGACTTTTTTGACCAGTGGTATCCAAGCACTGCAACACTACAAGAGGGACTATGTTTAAAACGAAACCTCATTTAGTCACATTTCATGAGAGTATCTTGGTCAGTCCATGAACTTTTCTGCCAACCCTCGTATTTTAGAGTAATTAATTAAAACAATAGATGTTTTTCTCTGGGTCCAGTTAAATACTTTGAGCGACTTCTGATTTAGGTCGGAAAATTAAAACGGAAAGTTTTTTGGTGGTCCCCAATGACAGTTTAACTACAGTCTATGAATTACATTTTGCGAATTGGGTTACGGTTTTAGGGGATTAAGGTTGTTTTTCATTACGTATTGCTTAAAAAAAAAACAACCCAAATTACTATACATTTAATTAACCATTGAATTAATTATTGAATCTATTATTGAGTCAGTTGTTTGTGTTAGTATTGCAATGTATAATTTCAATTAAACTTAGTTTAAAAAATATTTTCAACATTAACATTTGTAAGTTGCAATACGTAATTTTATTCTATCAAATCAGCGTATGATTAGCACAGGGGTCTGTGCGGTAAAGTGAAGAGCTAGTGGTAGGTTTAGCGCTCCACCCAGATGCTAAAAAATAATCTCCTTTGTCTAGCGCTAGTGAAAGGGGGATAGACTCCCTCGCTGTCTGACTGATACCGACATTAGGCCGCCCCGAATTTTACTTATAGGTGCGGCCTGTGAGAGAAGAAGACCCCCTGGAGCTAAGCTGATAATTTTTTTACCCCCAACCGCCGACGCGAACACTAGGTAAATAAGTTTTTTTTTTTTTAAAGACGCTTAAAGAATTGAAATTAACTTAATTTCAATTCTTTAAGCGTCTGTAAGAGATATAAAATAGATCAATAAATAAATAAATAAAAATTAAAGACGAGAAGGTAGTGCGGCCTGGGTGAAAGAAGCTACCCCTGGAACTAAGCTGATAAATTTATTCACCCCAACAACCGGCGAGACCGCCAGGTTAATAAGTATTTTCAAAAATTACGCCCAAGAAGTGAGAGAAAAAAAGAAAAGAAAAAAAGAATTTATAGATGAATAAAAAAATAAGGCTAAACTTGCAAATTGGTCAGAAAATTAAAACGGAAAGTTTTTTGGTGGTCCCCCATGACAGTTTAACTATAACTACAGTGTATGAATGAACTTTTTTACGAATTGGGTTACGATTTAGGGGTTTGAGGATTAAGGTTGTTTTTAATTACGTATTGCTTAAAAAACGCAAATAAATAAAAGATAAATAAGTAGAAATAAAGTTAAAAAAACGATAATAATCTAAGCAGATAAAAAACTTTAAAAAATCATCAGGAGTTTGTCTAATGTTTTTTCTTTCGAAAAAATTTTTTCAAGAAAATATTAATTTTTCTGCAAGTTTCATTGCGTTAAATGTAGGGGGGGGGGTAAATTGCACAGGGTCAAATTGGTGGTACCTAAATTAATCTATCTATTTATCAGATAAATAGATAAATTATTATCGTTTTTTTTTAAACTATAATACAGTATTGGCAATGAAAACCATTGCTAAATGAAATGTATTTCAATTAAAATAATTATTAAAAAAAAAAAATAAAAAAACAACAAAAAAAAACGGTCTCCGGGCGTGAAAAAATTGATAAAAAAAATGCCTGACGTGCGTGGGAGTTAACAATTCAATGTCAGTGGGTATCATAAGTAAGTAAAATCATCAAATTTATTGAAGGGGTAAAATAAATAAATAAATAAATAAAAGTAGAAATAAAGTTTTAAAATAAAAAAAAAAAAATCTATCTATGTATATAATCTTATGTATTGGGAATGAGAACCATTGCTAAATGTGTATTTCAATTAAAATAATTTTATTAAAATTAGCAAAAAAAAAAAAAAAAAAATCACTCTCTGGGCGTGAAAAAAATGAATAAAAAAATATTGCCTGAGGTGCGTAGGAGTTGGTCAATGTTAGTGGGTGTGTATCATGAGTAAGTAAAATCATCAAATTTATTAAAGGAGTAAAATAAATAAATAAATAGAAATAAAACAAATAGAAATGATTAAATAATTAAATAATTTGAATATTTTACACATAAATTTTACACAAAATCATAGGTATTTATAATTATTTGTAAACTTTACAGAAAAAAGAGCGAGAGTATAAAATAATTTAAAAAACTGATTAAAATGTTGTTCTTTATCTTATGTATTGGCGATTTTCAGTATTGTGATGTAGGCAGTGACGTAGTTTTGGTTACAGATAAATGGAGACCGAATCTCCATGATTAATAGAGAAGATATAGTAAAAGTAGCGGAACTCTCAAATCAGTTAGTAGTCCAGGTTAAAAACCCGGTAAGGGTAACCTAAAGCCGAAATTTTTAAGACCTTATTTTTCCGATGTAGGTATCATTGGGGAACGATAAAAGTTTTGGTAAACGGGCCAACGTCTGCCTCGTTTAGCAAAACTTTTCTCGTTCCCCAATGATACCTGCATCAGAAAAATAAGGTTTAAAAAGTACGGCTTTGGGTTACCCTTGCTGCGCTTTCAAACTGGACTATTTGTAGACACTCCTGTGTACGCTAACGGATAAAGTAAGGTGGTTCTCATTTAAAAAGAAAATTTTAAAAAAGAAAGAGAGAGAAGAGACAGAGAGAGAGAGAGAGAAAGAAAGAAAGAAAGAAAGAAAGAAAGAAAGAACACCTTGATGTCAGCCAGAAAATGTCATGCGTGTGTCCTGTGTGTCTACGTGGGTGTATCTTATAAGTTCAAACACTGTCACAACAACTAATTGAACGAGGAACAAGTGTTATTTGATTCTCCATGGTCCCGGACCTAAAGGACGATAAGTGGGAGGCGGGCATAGATTAATCGTCCATGGTCCTGGGCCGATTAGAAATTCAAGTTATCGGGAGAGAAAAACCTACGTCGGGTTGTATAAGAGAGAAGCTGACTCACTTGACAAGTATTTGAAAATAAAAATAAAAGAAAAAGAAAAAGAATAGACCGACTGGACTTGCGTGGTGTCTACGTTTGGGTCAATCAAGTAGTTGTTGTAAAAAGAGAACTACGTTTTCCCGCCTGTGTGTATTCATGCGTATGAATGAGTTTGGTCTGCTTAGTAATTTGTAATGTCTTATTTAACCCTTCGTATACGAGGGTCATTCAAAAACTTCTAAGCCTCACCCAGATACTTTATAAAACTTTATAACTACTCAAGCCTCTGTTTTGTCCATTTTTAAATTTGTCGTACGTACATCTCTCACCTTTCTACGAGACGGGCCTCACCTGTACAGAAATTGAGACAGAAATCTGAATTAGTTTTTACTTGTTTTATAAGAAGTGGGTCTTCTTTCTGGGGAGTGGTAGTATTTGTTAGGGTCCCATCTATGGGTTATATAGAAAAATGTGGGTATAGTATGTGGTCTACCTTTTGAATCTGGCTCACGAAATCACGTCTCTCTTATAGTATGTGACCTACCATAAAAAGCATATTATAAGGTTATAATAATAACTGCTAACCCTAACCCTATTTCAGAATTTTAGAATATTTTAGAATTAATTAAATAGATCTCTGATTCATGTAAATTATGGATAAATTCTTTTTTTATAATTATTCTTAATTACTATATAGAGCTTATGACTGAATTGCATTTCTTGAAATTGAATATATGTGAAAAATAATAAGTTTCAATAAATTGCCTACTACTTATATCTATAAATGATATTTATAGAGAGTATATTTATTTATATTAAATATACTCTTACTGAGGTAGGACACATTCAAACCGGGTAGGCCACATACTATAACAGAATCAAAAAGGCCACATACTATAACGACACCAAAATGTGTTTATAAAAAAAAATTCAGTTTCTATTAAGAATGAATTTATTTCAAGACTTTATCGGCATTAAATGACCCACTGAGGTTGATATGCCCTAAAACAAACCCAGCCCAACCAACCACTTCTTCCTGGGTGAGACTTAGAAACTTTTCAAAACGACCCTTATATAGACTATCTGCGTATATAAGGGATTATAGGGGTGTCAAATCAGACATGTCAACCCCCCCCCCTTATATTTAACACAATGAAACTTGAATAAAGGTTAATATTATCTTAAAATTTTTTGGACCTTTTTCAAAAGAAGAAACACTTAAAAAAAAAACTGATGATTTAAAAAAAAATTTAGCTCACAGAAATAATGAAAATTATGAACAAAAATAATGTTTACATTTTCGCACTAATAAATCAATTTAGATTCAACCTAGCCAAAAACAATGAATACCGGGTTTTAAAAAATAATCTATGAAAAATCAATTAAGAGTCGAATTTTCACAAAAGTTTCGCTACTTATACACCTGTTGATGAAATTATGTTTAAAATGAAGCAATAACAAATGATTTAAAAAAATTTTCTATAAAGATAAGAGTCTGAATATAGAAGAGAGAGAGAGAGAGAGAGAGAGAGAGAGAGAGAGAGAGAGAGAGAGAGAGAGAGAGAGAGAGAGGTTAGATACTTATGTATATATATATATATACATACATGTACAAATTCATATGATTAATCAATGCCTGAAGAAGATATCAGAAGATCTGAAACACGTGTCGCAAATGTAAGCTAAAAATAAAAAGATTTTTCTAAAAACATAATCCATTTTGTGGACCTTCAATTTTATAAAATATCTAACTTTCTCCCGTTGGACCCATAACAACACTGAGGTGGAGCGCCACACCTACCATCATATATATATATATATATATATATATATATATATATATATATATATATCAGAGTGGTAGTACCTGTTATGGTTTAAATAGAAAAATATGTTTATAAAAAAAATTGAGTATCAATTAAAATGAATTTATTTCAAAACTTTATCGGCATGAAATGACCCACTGAGGTTGATATGCTGAGAGAGAGAGAGAGAGAGAGAGAGAGAGAGAGAGAGAGGAGAGAGAGAGAGGGGGGAGAGAGAGAGGGGAGAGGGAGAGAGAGAGAGCAATAATAAGATAAAGAAAAATATAAAGAAAAGTAAAAGGGAAGAGGAGAGACTAAGACATTGGCAGCAGTAAAAATAGACAGACAGGAGAAGATATATATATATATATAATATATATATATATATATGTATGTATATATATATATATATATATGTATACAAAGAGAGAGAGAGAGAGAGAGAGAGAGAGAGAGAGAGTGGCAAAATAGGGTGTGTGAAAAAACATTATAAGTGAATGTGAGTGTGTGAGAGAAGTAGGCAGGTAGAGAGAGAGAGAGAGAGAGAGAGAGAGAGAGAGAGAGAGAGAGAGAGAGAGAGAGAGAGAGAACCACAAGTGTAAGAGACTTAGGTTAGATTACTTGAAAATGTCAGATTAGCTGTCGGAAATGAAAAGATTTGAGTCATTGAAAAATGTTCCTCCCAAAGTTAACAAATCATTAATTGTTTTGTAAACAATCACAATTGACCAATGCATACATTTAGACATTTTTAGTATCAGATTTTACAAGCATAAGAAGGCTTAGCTGGTTGGTTGGTTGGTTGGTTGACTGGATTTACGACATGTCAACTCTTGTTGGGTCATTCTAATTGTTTTGTAAATAATCATAATTGACCAATGCATACATTTAGATACTTTTAGTATCAGATTTTACAAGCATAAGAAGGCTTGGTTGGTTGGTTGGTTGGTTGGTTGGTTGGGTTTCATGGCATGTCAACGCTTGTTGGGTTATTTTATGCCGAAGACGTTTTATCTTATTCATTCTTGTTGGGTATTCAATATTTTTTCTTAAACTCTTTTTTTTAATGCATTTTAAAACTCTTTTTTTTTTTAGCTATTTAACCATAGATGGGACTCTAACAGGTACTACCACTCAAGGACAAAGTTGACCTGGGAGTAATGGTAATGAAGGGTTAGTTGGATGGTTGACTGGCTGGTTGGATTTAGGCATATCAACCTTTGGTTATTTTATGCCGAAGACATTTTTGTTTGATTCATTCTTGTTGGGTATTCAATATATTTTTCAAACTCAATTTTCTATTAAACACATTTTTGTAGACTCATTTTTATCTTTTTTTGGTTGGTTGGATTTAACGGCATGTCAACCCTTGTTGGGTTATTTTATGCAGAAGACGTTTTTTTTATTCATTCTTGTTGGGTATTTAATTTGTTTCAAATTCAATTTTTTAAACACATTTTTAAAAACTCATTTTTAAAAATCTATCTAACCCATAGATGGGACTATTTCAGGTACTACCACTCCGAAACAGAGTGGACCTGGGAGTAATGGCAATAAAAGGTTGGTTGGTTGGTTAGTTGGTTGGATTTACAGCATGTCAACACTTGGTTTATTTTATGCTGATACATTTTGTTTTATTCATTCTTGTAAGGTATTCAATTTTTTTTTCACTGGTTACTTAGCCAAGGTTAAAGATCCCAGTCTGCCCTACTATTTACCTATAGCTGGAGGGAGAATAGATGGATGCATACCTTTCCTAAGGGTATTAGCAGTATGTGAAATGCAAACAGCCTTGTCCAGGATTTGAACTCAGGTCGACGAGTCCATTTCCTATCCATTATATATATATATATATATATATATATATATATATATAAAGATAAACCTAATGAGTCAGATAAACCTACTAAAATTTCACTTAGTGCTCTTCGGGACTAGAGATCCGAGTCGGTTTATCTGACTCATTAGGTTTATCTTTATTATTTGCTCTACTTAGGTATTGAGCACTTTTTACTTATTAGCTTTAGTTTCCTGGCGGTTTTGTATGATATATATATATATATATATATATATATAAATTGTTTTTTATTTTGGCCAAATATTGTACCAATAGATTATTTTTGGTTGGTACGATTATCTTGGTCTTTTTCTTTTTTTCCAAAAATATGTTTTTCTCCCTGGTAATGTTTGGTAGTATATTTTTACAATCAAACTATTTGCTGGGTTTTTTCTCACCGCGAGGATTTACCAACAATTTTGGTATATTAAATTATATATATATTTTCACGACTGGTTTTTGACATCTCAACCACTTCTCATCTGATGATTGGACTACCAAGAAACTTTAAGTTATGAGTGTGAAATCATAATATCACCATTAATTATAAATCTGCTCTGCTTTATTAGCATTGAGCACCTTTCCATGCAAATACTTTTCTCATTTTTTCATTCACTATTCATATATATATATATATATATATATATATATATATATATATATAATGTCTTTTTTTACTTATTCCATTCCATTTTACTTCCTCTCATTTCCTTTCAAGTAACTTTGGCTGATTTGGAAGCCACTTGATAGTCTTTGATAATTATGTCCTATTTTTATTTCATTTGATATAATATATTTCATGCTACATACCATAAATATAGGTTGAATACTTATTTTTTTTACTTATTTCTTTTTTTTTTCAGGAAAAATATTTTTATCTCCTCAACTCTAAAACTAAATTTGGACTTTTGGAAGCGTCTCAATTCTTACCTTGGCAAATATTTTCTGTGTTTGTGTCGTATATACTATCAATTACAGAAAATATTTTAACATTTTTATTTTAATTATATATAAAACAAAATGTAAAGGAATCCCATTGTGGTGTAATGGTTAGCAAGCTAGTCTTGTAGATCTATTACTACTGAATAGTGAGTTCAACAAGGTCCAGGGTATGACGTTAAACTGAATCTAATGGTAAAGCTTCAATTCTGGAACTCTGGGGAGTGTGGAGTACTCCTTCATCGCCATTACTCCCAGGTCCCTCTGACCTGGGGTGGTAGTACCTGTTAGGGTCCCATCTATGGGTCGAATAGAAAAAATGAGTTTTTTAAAATGGGTTTAAAATAAGTGAGTTTGAAAAATAATTTGAATACCAACCAAGCATGAATAGAACAAAATGCCTTTGGCATAAAATAACCCAACAAGGGTTGACATGCCATAAAATCCAACCAAACAACCAATAAAACAGGTGTGTGTAATTGAGTCATTGAAGTGAAATTAAATGTGTGTAATAAATTTCAAAATTTAGGAAATTTAATTTTTAGAAATTAATTGTGAGTAATAAAGTTGTCGTTGGGGTGGCCTAAAGTTGGTATCAGCCAATCAGCGAGGGAGTCTATCCCCTTTTCACTAGCGCTAGACCAAGGAGATTGTTTTTGGCATCTGAAGCAGAGTGCTACATCTACTATCAGCCCCTTACTTTACCGCACAGATCCCTGTGCTACTCATAAGCTGAGTTGGCGAGGGCTGGTACCGAACTAGGAACCTTGTGGTTTCTATCCGAACACACTACCGACTGAGCTAACACTGCCCAAGTAATAGTTGTGTGTATTTTTAATCAAAACACACCGTGTCGGAATATTTTACCAAATATCAATAATATGCAGAAAAGAAAACAGAAATCCTTCGGGTCTTCATATCGTCACACATTGCAGTCAGTGTCGTCAGACTGGTACGGACAGCCGACTCTCTCCGCTGAAACCGTCATCCTTCTCCTTGAGAGAAACCGCCTCGGCATTTATACCTCTCAGCCAACAGGGATGACAGTAGTCTTACAATGAGCCACCACTCTCTCCGCTGAAAACTGTTATCCTTTCCCTCGAGTGAAACTGCCTAGGTATTTATGCCAGACCATATAACCTTAAGGCACCCCTTTTGTGATTTCGATTCTTGGGGACATTTTTTCCATTTACACCGTCAAAATTCGGTTAATTGTTTACAGATGTTTTTTTTTAAATTATAAACCGCCCTGTCGGCTGGGGCGTTAGAATGCACCGACTGTACCTCTGCAGAGGGGTAAGACTCCCCCAATGGGGCCACCTGTTGGCCGTGGTGGCGACCAGTGATGCTTAAGGATAGAGCCCAGGTGGATGAGCAGTTCATGACATGCAATACTCCACTTTGGTTCTATCTTGGGCTAGACGGGTGGTCAGAGAGGCCCCCTCCGATCAATCGGCTGGTCACATCAAGCACCTATATGATTTTCCCAACCCTATTGCCCTTATGGCAAGCCCCAACCCCTTTTTTATCATATGGGTGCTAGAAGGGGCTGCCTGCGGGTCTACATGTCCTGAGAATGACGTTAAACTCTATCTGATGGTGAGGTTCCAGTTTTGGGGAATGTGGAGCACCCCTTCATCACCATTGCTCCCTGGTCCACTCTGACCCAGAGTGGTAGTACCTGTTAGGGTCCCATCTATGGTTTAAATCGAAAAATATATTTATAAAAAAATTGTATTATCCATTAAGAATTGATTATTTCAAAACTTTATCGGCATTAAATGACCCACTGAGGTTGATATGTCGTAAAACAAAACAAACCTAAATTATAAAACTAACCCCTAACCCTAACCCCTAACTATAACCCCTAACAAACAACCGGATTTTTACGGTGTAAATAAGAAAAGTGTCCCCACGAGTCTAGATTGCGGAAGGGGTGCCTTAAGGTCATATGGTCCTTTATGCCTCTCAGCCAAATAGTGACAGTAGTCTTACCACGAGTCACTTCTCATAATCAGGAGGTTGCGAGTTCAACCTCTCTAGTCACAAATCAATCATCTTCATTTTCTTATTTTTCACCCAAACACATTTTTTAAAACATATTCTTCAATGACATTCTATTGTTAACAACAGAAGGAAAAATATAAACCGTGGGTGTTGTGCCCCCAAAATGACATGTAGCTGGGAGTGAAAGTGTCTGTCAATGGTTGTGGAACGTAGAGGTCATTAACTTCCCACCATTTTCAGCTTGAACGCCCCGGGGGAGTGGGGGATGAAAATATGTAATTGAACTAATTTTCTTTTGTCTAGTTTCTTCTGTGACAAAATGTTATAGTTGGGATTCCATATTCAAGCACAGCAATTATTAGGGTCATTCAATAAATAAAGATTCTCTCTCTCTCTCTCTCTCACTCTCTCTCTCTCTCTCTCTCTCTCTATTATATATATATATATATATATATATATATGAGGGTAATTCATAAATAAGGATAATCTATCTATCTATCTATCTATCTATGAGGGTCATTCAATAAATAAAGGGAATCTATCTATCTATCTATCTGTCTATCTATCTATGAGAGTTATTCAATAAATAATGAGAATTTTTTTTGAAAAAAGCATAATATATATTTTTTCATATAAACCTTAGAACCTTCATAATATACTTCGATATATACATATACATCACATCACATGGTGTAATGGTTAGCAAGCTAGATTTGCAGACCATTGTTAGTGGGTTTGAATTTCATTGGGCGCCCCACACTTCTGGCCTTGTGCCACATCTAAGCTAAGCTTAGTAAATAACTATATACAGATATATCATATGATATAGTCAGCAATTATGAGTATCATTCAATAAATAGAAGGAACTTTTTAAAAAAAAGTAAAATAATTTTTTTTAAAGTTTCATGTGTTTTACACATTCTTCAGATGGAAATGTGAATATATATATATATATATATGTATATATATATATATAAAAAAAAAATTAAATAAAATAAAATATAAATAAGTAAATAAACAAATGAAAATAAAATAATAATAATAATAATAATAATAATAATAATAATAAATGAATAAATAAGTTATATTACATCCAACATGAAATATTATACATCATCATGGCCACCAAACACAAATACGGTCATTCGTATGCACACACGCGCGTGGATACGATCATAACGTCACAGTCTACACGCATTTTCATGCACACGCGCATGACAACATATGCACACCTACAAACAAAAAAGCGCATTCACGTAAACACGAGAATACAATTATAAAAAAATACCATCTGTAACATTTAAAAAAAAAAAAAATCATTCAACTAAAAATGGCATAACATAAAAATGCCATATTAATATATATATATATATATATATATATATATATATAAATCTGACAAAATGTGAAAATGTATATGTAAAAGGTGGATAAATCAATACAGCTAAATGTCTTGTCATCGTTTGAAAGCATTGTGTTGTGACTCTTCCTTTTGTCCTTGAGGATGGCCCTGTGGGTGTTTTCAAAAGAGGAGACTGCATATTTAGTGGTGAGATGCCAGGCGTATCAGTTCTTAGATAAAGTAGACCAATGGTAATACTCTTTTGCAAGGATGGCATTGGCATTAAATAACCGCTGAAAGCTGATCTGGCATTAAACAAATAAACCCAAGTACCATTTAAAATGACCATGATTTGTGGATCTATATCGTAGGTTGAAGGTTAGTGAGGCGTAAGATTTCCTAGATAAAGTGGACCAATCATAATGGCTGGTGTGATAGATATCAAGGAATTTTGTATTGCTTCTTTGGGACCATATGACCTTTAGGCACCCTTTTGCGATTTCAATTCATGGGGACATTTTTTCCATATATACCGTCAAAATCCGATTAATTGTTAACAGACAATTTTTATATATTTTTTTTATATTATAAAACTAAAACTAAAGCCCTTACCTAACCCTAACCCCTAACCCTAACCCCTAACAAACAACCAGATTTTGACGGTGTAAATGTGAAAAATGTCCTCACGAATCGAGATTGCAAAAGGGGTTCCTAAAGGTCATATGGTCCCTTCTTTGGTACCCCTCTATCATGATGGCCAGTTGACTTAAATTGATTTGATTTTAGTCTAATGTCTCCAAACTGAAAAATATCTGATAAAAATGTTTGACTAAGTGTTTTTGTTTTTAATTGTTCGGATTCTATTTCTTTTTAAATTTTTTCTAAATTCTTTTAAAGAACTTTTTTGTCTAACACTGGAAATTGATCTCAATGATTTCCCATCAAGAAAAAAACCACCAAAAAACCCGCCAAAAACCAAAGAGAAGAATACTTCTTTTTGTTTGTCGATATAATAATCTTTTCTTTTCCCCTTCCCTAAGTCATTGGTACCATTTTTCTTGAAAGATTTCTGAGAACAAAACCATTCTGTTGGTGCCAAAGTATTCTTCTGTTGAAACATAAAATAGAATTGTCTCCCTTTTATATATTAGAGGTGGGGCTTTTCCCATGTCATGTGACAAGATAAGCCCTAAAATCTTCCTCTTTTACCAACATGGTGTAATGATTAGTCATAGGAAATGGACTCATCACCCCTAACTCAAATACTGGATGAGGCTGTTTTCATTTCATGTAGTGCTAATACCCTTAGGAAAGGTATGCATCCAACTATTCTCCCTCCAGCTATGAGTAAATAGTAGGGAAGACTGGACTCTTTAACCATGACTAGGTAACTAGTGTAGGAGAAGGAAAACTCTGAATTCAAACTTGTTAAACTGCACTTGAAAATTTGACCCTGTGTCACATCCTGCGGAGGGGTTGGTAAATATATATAGAAGAGTCCTGGAGATCTAAGGAGACTTGCTGTCACTTAGTGAAAGACCAACCATTTTAGAAGTAGAGTGAAAAACTTGCAAGGAATGAAATAAAAGGAAGAAAGGAAAAGCTTTATCATTTCAGGGCCAAGTTAGCTCAGTCGGTAAAGCGTTCGGCTAGAAACCACAAGGTTCCTAGTTCGATACCAGCCCTCGCCAACTCAGCGTATGAGTAGCACAGGGATCTGTGCGGTAAAGTAAGGAGCTAGTGGTAGCTTCAGATGCAAAACAATTTCCTTGGTCTAGTGCTAGTAAAAAGAGGATAGACTCCCTCACTGATTGGCTGATACCAACTTTAGGCCACCCTGACGACTTTAACTTTTCCTTATTATTTAATCTCTGCTACTAGTCATGTGTGACCTTACCTTATAAGGAATCAGAATAGAGAACTCTTATAAATTGTTATTTCAATATTCACACGTAGAACTCAAATCGACTAAATTGTTTCTATTTTCATTCTAATATCTATGTATAGTTTGGTGGAATGAAAACGGTATTGATTTTTTATTAATACTGTTTGTTTCATTACCGAAAGTAAGATAAGTAAAAATAAAATATGGAAACTGTAATGATAGAACACTTATTTGTAATGGAGGAGGGGAGATCCCGTGATGTAGTGGGTAACATGTTGGACTGTGATATTGTAGTAAGCAAATTAGAACACAAGTCGCACAATAAAGTTCACTTTTGGACTAATACCCTTGGGAAAGGTATGAAACACTGTTGTATACCTCTTTACTTTCTTCTATTCTTCTGCTGTTCATCTTTTCTATCTTAGGTTCTTCTTGTAGCGTCTCTTCTATCGTCTTGACTTCGTCTTGGTGTCGGTCGCACTTAACTCATTTCTTCTTCTAGATCAGTCTTGTTACCAAGACATTCACCAACTACAAAACCGGGTTATTTTCTCAAGCTTCTATTTACTTATTATTTTACTTAACTAAACATTTCATGTAACTAACATAGCGCGCGTATGCAGTGAGTTCCACTTAAGGCAGGACATCTTCACTGCCTGACGTCCAAACTGAAAACTGAGGATCCAACCAGGTCCCATGTGATTTCACATATTTCGCGGGCTTTCTGTACTATTCCATGGAAAGTCCCGCCCGTGATATGAAAAGGGCCATCCCTTTAGAAATACAGGGGATTGACAATAATCTTATGCAACCGCATAGATTATGTAACAATACCATATCTACTGAGCTATGGTTTATCATTACGCTATCATTATTGTTCTTCTCCAAGGATGGCTTTGACATTACATAACCTACGAGTGTTGACATGCCATTAAACAAAGAAACCAAACCATCATGTGGTTAACACACTGGACTCTGACATTGTTGTAAGTGAGTTCAAACTCCAGTCGTGCTATTATGTTCACTTTCAGAGTAATATCTTTGGGAAAGGTATGAAACCACTTTATCCTTCCAGGTATGGGTTAAATAGTTTGTTTGTTTTGTTTTGTTTTACGGCATATCAACACATGGTGGGTCATTTGATGCTGGCAAAGTTTTGAAAGATTCGTAGCGATAGTTTAGAAGAAAATTTTTTAAACTCAATTTTTTTTATAACACATTTTACTATTTAACTCATAGATGGGGCCCTAGAAAATATTACCACTCCAGGTCAGAGTTGACCTGGGAGCAATGGTGATGAAGGGGTGCTTCACATTCCTCAGACCTCCAGAACTGGAACCTCACTATCAGAGTTTAATGTTATATCCAGGACATGAAGACCCTTTGCCACCGCCTTCTAGCACATATATGATAAAAAGAGTTGAGGCTTGCCATAAGGGCAATAGAGTCAGGACAATCATATAGGTGCTAGGGATTGACTTTATCAGAGGGGATTAAATAATATCATTACTGTTTTTCTGCAAGGATGGCATTGGCATTAAATAGCCGCTGAGGGTTGATCTGGCATTAAACAAAGAAACCCAACCCTCATTTAAAATGACCATGACTTGTGGATCTAACCTAGGTGTAAGGTTAGTGAGGCTAATTGACATATGATTCAAAGTTAAGAAAAAGTACATTCTCTCAGTTTTATTATCCCAGTGACCTGAGGTCAGTTATAGTACATAAATAAAAGAATTATTTACACAATGCGTAAGAATTTCAGTTTGTCTCTATGGAAACGGGCAGCTAAGTAAATGCCATTGCTCATGGCCAACCACAAATTATTTGCGATGTATTGACTTTAGGTCAGAACGATGGCAACACGAAAGATAAAGTTTCAAATTTTCATAATTTGAGAAGAGTAACAATGGCGTGGCCTTTTCTATTATTTTATTCTAACTTCTTTTTCTTTCTGACATGATGGTTTTATTCTTACAACTTTCCTTTGTTTGTCAATTGATTGGTTATCTAATGTAAGTTTCTCTTCTTTATCGATACTTATATTACTGATATTAATATCCATATAATTTTTTGTATTAATAATAATAATAATAATTCATTATATTGTGTGGTATAATAATAATAATAATAATAATAATAATAATAATAATATAATAATTACCTAATGTTTCTCTTCTTTATCAATACTTTTATTATTGATATTAATATCTATATAATTCTTGTATTAATAATAATAATAATAATATAATAATTCATTATATGTGTGTATAATATAATAATAATAATAATAATAATAATAATAATAATAATAATGATAATATAATAATTATAATAATAATTACCTAATGTTTCTCTTCTTTATCATACTTTTATTATTGATATTAATATCTATATAATTTCTTGTATTAATAATAATAATAATAATAGTAATAATTCATTATATTGTGTGGTATAATAATAATAATAATAAAATAATAATATAATAATAATAATAATTACCTAATCAATACTTTTATTATTGATATTAATATCTATATAATTTCTTGTATTAATTATATATTATTCCTTATATTGTGTGGTATGATAATAATAATAATAATAATAATAATAATAATAATAATAATAATAATTATAATAATAATTATCTAATGTTTCTCTTCTTTATCAATACTTTTATTATTGATATTAATATCTATATAATTTCTTGTATTAATAATAATAATAATAATAATAATAATAATAATTCATTATATTGTGTGGTATAATAATAATAATAATAATAATAATAATAATAAGAAGAAGAAGAAGAAGAAGAAGAAGAAGAAGAAAAAGTTATGGAATATGAAAGTGAAAGTGATACCAATTTAGTTGGTGCACTTGGAACAGTCCCAAAAGGATTGGAAAAGGGTTTGGAAAGTCTGGAAATCAGAGAAAGGATTGAAACCATTCAGAACACTGCACTGCTGCAATCTGCCAGAATACTCAGAAGAGTCCTGGAGACCTGAGGAGACTTGCTGTCACTCAGACTCCATTGAAAGACCATCAGCTAATGCTGATGTGAAAACTTAAAAGGAGTAAATAATAATAATTATAATAATTACCTAATGTTTCTCTTCTTTATCAATACTTTTATTAATGATATTAATATCTATGTAATTTTTGTATTAATAATATATTATTCCTTATATTGTGCAGTATAATAATAATAATAATAATAATAATAATAATAATAATAATATAAACAAAAAAGAAAGAACTTGTCAACTGGTGGATTTTGCAGTGCCAGCAGATCACAGGGTGAAGTTAAAGGAAAATGAAAAAATAGACAAATATCTGGACCTTGCCAGAGAACTGAAAAAGTTATGGAATATGAAAGTGAAAGTGATACCAATTGTAGTTGGTGCACTTGGAACAGTCCCCAAAGGATTAGAAAAGGGCTTGGAAAGTTTTGATATCAGAGGAAGGATTGAAACCATTCAGAACACTGCACTGCTGCAATCTGCCAGAATACTCAGAAGTGTCCTGGAGACCTGAGGAGACTTGCTGTCACTCAGACTCCAGAGAAAGACCATCAGCTAATGCTGATGTGAAAACTCAAAAGGAGTAAATAATAATAATAATAATAATAATAATTACCTAATGTTTCTCTTCTTTATCAATACTTTTATTACTGATGTTAATATCTATATAATTTCTTGTATTAATAATATATTATTTCCTATATTGTGTGTATTATAATATAATAATAATAATAATAATAATAATAATTTCACTGTTTCTTTTTTTTCCTTTCTTCATCATGAGCATGGCACACTTGTCGATGCCGAACTCGATCCCTATATCTTGGCTGTAGTTTCTTATGGTTTGTATAAGGGTTTCCAGTTTTTTTTTCATTTTTGGCAAAAATCTTGAAGTAATACATGTACATATAAAATGATTTATTTTTCCTGTGATTTTGTAAATTTGTATCCTGCAACGTATATAATTGAGTGGCATCATTGCTATGACAAATAGCAGTGGTGAAAGGGGTCTCCATGGAAAATGCCTCTTGTATTTTCACCTCTGCTAAAGTCTGTCTCATGCTTGGTGAAGGATATAGAACTACCGAATCGAGAAGCAATTAAGACACTTGGAGAAGAAGAGAATTATAAATATCTTGGAATATAAGCAGACGCTATAAAACAATCAGAAATGAAAGAAAAAGTAAGAAAGGAATTAGAGTCATAGGAAATGGACTCATTGCTCCTAGTTCAAATCCTTGATGAGGCTGTTTGTCTTTCACATAGCTCTAATACCCACGGGAAAGGTATGCATTCAACTACTATCGCACCAGCTATGGATAAATAGTAGGGCAGACTGTGCTCTTTAACTATGGCTAGGTAACCGATCTAGAAAAAGAAAAACTCCTGAATTCAAACTCCACTTGAAAAATTGACCTTGTGTCACATCCTGCTTGTGTGGAGGTGTTGGTAACTAATATATATATATATATATATATATATATATATATGTATGTGTGTGTGTCACATCCTGTTTGTGTGGAGGTGTTGGTAACTAACTAATAACTAAATATATATATATATATATTATATATATTATATATATGTGTGTGTGTGTGTGTGTGTAAAGTTTTTTTTTAATGCTAAACATTGACAGTAAACAAGTGCATTTGAAATGAAAATAAAGTTATTTTATCTGTGAACAGGCAAGTCAGTCAGCCTAGAAAAGATTGTTTAAAATAAATAAAAAAAAAAAAAAAATAAAAATAAAATAGAATTAAAAAAAAAAAAGAAAAGCAAGAGATAAAGTATTTTTTTTTTATCTTTACCAAAAATAAATACAAAGCTGACTTTGTTTTAAGGGAGACGTCATTTGCAAGTATAACTCAATGGTTACAGGATAGGTTTCATTTATCTTTTTATTTAGTTTATTTTTTTAAACACTTACCACATTTTTATTCATTTTTGATGAGTTTCATTTTTTTTTTTGTGGAGTTGGTTAGAATTAAATATTAGATATTTAATGCCTAAGAGTTAGGGAATTGTCGACATTGTATATTAACATTTATATTTTTATGTAGTCGCTTCTTAAGAATTAATTTTTAAGCACATTTATTTGACCCATAAATGGGATCTTAACAGATCGATTTTAATGGCATGACAATCCGTTTTGGGTTATTTTGTGCCTAGAGGTTAGGGAACTGTGTGCATTGTAATTTTTATTTACATTTTTGTGTTGTTTTAAGAGTTATATGATATTTTGTATTCCTATCAAATACAAATAATTTGGAAACATTTATTTGACCTATAGATTGAACTCAAACAGGTACTACCAGTCAAGGTCAGAGTGGACCTGGAAGTAATGGTAATGAAGGTGGACTCCACACTCCCTAGATCTCCTGAACTGGAGCCTCACCGTTAGATGCAGTTTAGTGTCTTTCCCCTCTCGGGGAATACAGTTAGTATTTTGGTAAGTTTCACAATTTTGAGACTGGATTACCAGGTTTCAGCTTTTTGTAAAACCAAATTCACATAGAAAGAAAAAGAAAGACCTTTTGTTTTAAGAATATTTCTAAAGTAAGACAGGTTCATCCTTTAAAAACAAAATTGCTATATATTATTTTTACTAGCAAATATATGCACCTTCTGGGTACAAGTATTCAAATAAGAATGCAGATAAAAAGATTTGAAACAGAGGGGAGGGGGTATAATCAAAAATTAGAAGAACTGAAACTTACTCTTCTATCACTCCCTTCTTTCATTGCTAAATTTTCCTAATTTAACTATCTAGTTAAAATAGGAATTAAAGAATAAAATTAGTTATTTCTTCTTGTTAATGGATTTTTTTTTTCAGATTTATCAAGAAGATTTTTTCTCATATTCATTAAGAGAAAACCAAACAATTAGAAATCTATAATACTAAGCACATATTTATTAAAATCAAATTTTTAATATCTAAATGCAAACTATCCTTTCCGTTCACACTGTAAACTGCGATTTTGTTGTAAATATAAATACAATTGCATGTTATTAGTATGTAGATATGGTCAGCAGTATTAATAATGTAAAACAATTTTATTAATAATTGAGGTTTAAATAAAAATAAAATCATGGAGAATGTGACATAAATAACTAAGGGAATTGTGACTTGAGTAGTAATATAGTTTTGGTTACAGACAGACAAGTACACAATCTCCATTATAATAAGATTATAGCCCTAATTACAGGTGGTTAATTAGACAAGTAAAATATTCCTTCATCTTTCAGACTTGGAGTCTGCCCAGCAGGACTTCTCTTTTCTTCATTTGATTTGACCGACCAGGTGAACTGAAATTCAACTAAGGCTAGTGTTGAATTTTTATTATATCCTAATTACATCTGACTAATTAAATAAGTAAAAGTTTTCTTGATCTTCCAGACTTAAAGTCTGGCCAGCAAGATTTCTTTTTTTTCTTCTCTTTTTTTAAAAAATTATAAAAGGTTGTGATATATCCGGGGTAAGGGATATATTATTAAGTTGTAGTAAGGTATATTCGCAGGTAAGTAGAAACTGGTGCATCAGAGTAGAAGTAACAATAGTAGTAGTCGGTGGAGCAATAGTGGTAGTCTTGTAGTAGGCGCCTGTACCACTACAGTGTTGAGTATTTATGGTGCACACTATCCAATCAGATTACAGTGAGGGGTTACCTAGGTATTTGCATATTCATTACATTAGATAACATGCAGCATTCTGGAAGCACTGTGGTTAGAGTCAAAGGAAATGGACTCGTCAACTCGAGTTCAAATCCTGGATGAAACCACAGTTCACATAACACTAATACCCTTGAGAAAGGTATGAATCCAACTATTCTCCCTCCAGCTATGGGTAGATAGTAGGGCAGACTGGACTTTTTAACCTTGGTTAGGCAACCAGTCTAGGAGAAGAAAAACTCTGAATTCAAACCTGGTCACTACTAGAATAGGCTCAAGCCTACTTAGTGATCTATTTCAATTAAAAAAAAGAAGCAATTTAACAAAATTTACATTTAAAAAATTTTGTGCAGCTCCCATCTAACCTATTCTCCAGGCACCTCATCAAGGTCCAAGTGGTGCAGCCATACAGTAGCACTGATACTACCACAGCCTCGAAGAATTGCCGCTTTAACTTGTTGGTGAGATCTGATTTCCATATAACTGATCCTAATTGATCCCTTAATTTTCGCTCTCCTTTTATATAAAAAAAAAAAAATTCATCTGAACACCGTGTGCATTAACACCAAAGCAAAGTTTGTTGGATTATAATGTTTTTTAAATACAAATTTAACGTCATAACATTACATCACGTGAACACAATCCACGTCACATAAACGTTAAACAAGCCACAGTTTAAAAAAAACAATTTTTAGCTTTATATTTCCCATCGCGTGAAAACGCTTCACGTTCGTATAAACGCTAAATAATTACTGGTTTTTAAAATCTCAACCATTTCACGACTGTTTTTAAGATCTCAACCATTGAACTCATCTGATGATTGGATTACCATGAAACTTCAAATTATGAGTGTAAACCCATAATATTACCATTGATTATATATATATATATATATATATATATATATATATATATTTACCAACCCACTCAGCACAAGTAGGATATGACACAAGATCAATTTCTTAAGTGGAGTTTAACAGGTTTGAATTCAGAGTTTTCCTTCTCCTAGGCTGGTTACCTAGCTAATGTTAAAAAGCCCAGTCTGTCCTACTATTCACCTATAGCTGGAGAGGGATATGGAGGCGCATGGTCTAATGGTTAGAGTCATAGGAAATGGACTCGTCAACGCGAGTTCAATTCCTGGACGAAGCTGTTGGCATTTCACATGGTGCTAATACCCCTGGGAAATGTATGAATTCAATTCTCCCTCCAGCTATGGGTAAATAGCAGGGCAGACTGGACTCTTTAACCATGGCTAGGTAACCAGTCTAGGAGAAGGAAACCTGTTAAACTCCGCTTAAGAAATTGACCTTGTGTCACATCCTGCTCATGCGGAGGGGTTGGTAAATATATATAGCTGGAGAGGGAGTAGTTGGATTCATACCTTTCCTAAGGATATCAGCACTATGTGAAATGCAACATCTTCATCCAGGATTTGAACTCAGGTTGATGAATCCATTTCCTATGCCTCTAACCATTACACCGTGTGCAGAGTTCACATATAGGCCGATGTTCTGTGCTGCCTTCTTTAGGCTATGTAGCAGGGAATCGGCTTGTGCAGGTGTATTTGCAAGAAGCACTAGGTCATCTGTGTAGTCTGCATCTGTGATAGTCTGTGCAGGATATTACCTACTTCTTGCTTTTTATGTATGGATATACATGGTTAGCTTATGATCTTTTCAGTCTGATCCTTGTAAATGCAATACTCCACTTTGACCTTTACTTAGGCTAGAAGGGTGGTTGGAGAGGCTCCCTCAATTGGCTGGTCCCATCAACCCCTAGCACCAATATGTTTGTCTTAACCCTATTGCCTTTATGGCAAGCCCCAACCCTTTTTATCATATGGTGCTAGAAGGTGTGGCTGAGAGTCTTCATGTCTTGAGAATGACGTTAAACTCTATCTGATGGTGAGGTTCCAGTTCTGGAGGTCTGGGGAATGTGGAACACCCCTTCATCACCATTGCTCTGGTCCACTCTGATCCAGAGTGGTAGCACCTGTTAGGGTTTTATCTATGGGTTAAAAAGAAAATTTGTTTACAAAAAAAAATTCTTCTAAGCTATCACAAGGAATCTTTCAAAACTTTGCCGGTATCAAATGACCCACCATGTGTTGATGTGCCGTAAAAGAAAAAAACCCAAAAAACTCATCCTTGTAAATCATTTATTGCATGTTATTGCTGCCTTCTCTAGACTATGTAGCAGGGAATCAGCTTGTGCAGGTATGTTTGCAAGAAGCACTAGGTCATCTGTGTAGTCTGCATCTGTGATAGTCTGTGAAGGATATTGCCCACTTCTTGCTTTTTATGTATGGATAAAATCAATGGAGACTGAGTTGGAGATGGTGGACCCAAGGTACTTGAAATTCTCCATGACTTCAAAGTTGTACCCATCAATATTGATGTTTAGAGGAGTGTGTACATTTTGTGCCATGACTTTTGTCTTACTTAGACTTATGGAAAGTCTGAACTCCTGTGAAGTGACTGACAAACTGTTGCAGGCTGTGTGTTACGTCAAGGCTGCATCATCAGCAAACAGCATTTCACAAATGAGTCCTTCATGACTTTACTCTTAATATGAAGACAAGCAATATTGAATAATCTGGTGTGAATGTTAAATTCTTCACTGCAGTCTCTGAAGGCATACTGGAGAAAAAGATCTCAAGCAGTGTAGGCGCAAGGATACAGCCCTGCTTCACTCCACTGTTGACTAGAAAAGCCTCAAATGTTGTACCATTAAAACAGACTGTGCTGTGCTTATCTGCATGGAAGGAAGTGATGATTTCTTAACCATTACATCTCGATGTGACATCCAAGTTGATTAAGGTAAAAAAATCTCAAAGATACACAAGAAAAATACAAGAAGAGAAGTAAAATTAAACTATTGATTGATTGATTTTAACGGTATGTCAAACTCTCTAGGATTAGTTCGTGCCTACAGATTAACGAATCGCATTCATTCTACGTTCATGTTTATATTTTCATGGAGTTTTATCTTGAGTTTTTTTGGGTTTTTTTTTGCAGATAACAGATATATTTGATCCATAGATAGAACCATAACAGGTACGAACAGAACAGGTCAGAGTGGACCTGAGAATAATGACAATGAATTTACTCTAAATTCCCCTAACCTCTAGAACTGGAGCCTCACCATCAGATGCAGTTTAGTGGAGCCACCAGCTTATGGTCAAGTCACGTTGAAAGCACCGGTTCCCGCTATATCACCGAAATTAAGCAGCGATGAGCCTGTTCAATACTTAAATGGGTGACCATTTAAGCGACAACAGGTACTGTTAGAAAACGAGTATCAAAATGACTTAATTCAGCATTAAGTGACCCGAAAAGTGTTGATATGCCGTAAAACCAACCAACTAACCAACCAAAGAACCAACCAACTAACCAACCAAAGAACCAACCAACTAACCAACCAAAGAACCAACCAACCAACAACCAACCAACCAAAAACCAACTAACCAACCAAACAACCAACCAACTAACCAACCAAACAACCAACCAACTAACCAACCAAACAACCAACCAACTAAACCAACCAAAACAACCAACCAACTAACCAACCAAACAACCAACCAACTAACCAACCAAACAACCAACAACCAACAACCAACCAAACAACCAACCAACTAACCAACCAAACAACCAACCAACTAACCAACCAACAACCAACCAAACAACCAACCAACTAACCAACCAAACAACCAACTAACCAACCAAACAACCAACCAACTAACCAACCAAAACAACCAACCAACTAACCAACCAAAACCAACAACAACCAAACTAACCAACCAACCAACAACCAACCAACAACCACTAACCAACAACCAACCAACTAACCAACCAAACAACCAACCAACTACCAACCAAACAAACCAACCAACTAACCAAACAAAACCAACAACCAACCAACCAACTAACCACCAAAAACCAACCAACTAACAACCAAACAACCAACCAACTAACCAACCAAACAACCAACCAACAACCAACCAAACAACCAACCAACTAACCAACAAAGAACCAACCAACTAACCAACCAAACAACCAACCAACTAACCAACCAAACAAACCAACCAACTAACCAACCAAAAACCAACCCAACAACCAAACAAACAAACCAACCAACTAACCAACCAAACAACCAACCAACTAACCAACCAAACAACCAACCAATAACCAACCAAACAACCAAACAACCAACCAAACAACCAACCAACTAACCCAACCAAACAACCAACAACCAACAACTAACCAACCAAACAACCAACCAACTAACCAACCAAAACAAACCAACCAACAACCAACAAACAACCAACCAACTAACCAACCAAACAACCAACAACAACAACCAACTAACCAACAAACAACCCAAACCAACAACCAACCAACCAACCAACAACCAACCAACTAACAACCAAACAACCAACCAACTAACCAACCAAACAACCAACCAACTAACCAACCAAAGAACCAACCAAACTAACCAACCAAACAACCAACCAACTAACCAACCAACAACAACCAACCAAACCAACCAAACAACCAACAAAAACCAACCAAACAACCAACCAACCAACCAAACAACCAACCAACCAAAACCAACTAACCAACCAAAAACAACAACCAACTAACCAACCAAACAACCAACCAACCAACTAACCAACCAAACAACCAACCAACTAACCAACCAAAAACCAACCAACTAACCAAACCAAACAACCAACCAACAACCAACTAACCAACCAAACAACCAACCAACTAACCAACCAAACAACCAAACAACCAACCCAACCAACCAACTAACCAACCAAACAACCAACCAACTAACCAACCAAACAACCAACCAACTAACCAACCAAACAACCAACCAACTAACCAACCAAACAACCAACCAACTAACCAACCAACTTAACCAACCAAACAACCAACCAACTAACCAACCAACAACAACAACCAACAAACAACCAACCAACTAACCCAACCAACAACCAACCAAACAACCAACCACCAACTAACCAACCAAACAACCAACCAACTAACCAACCACCAACCAAACAACCAACCAACTAACCAACCACCAACTAACAACCAAACAACCAACCAACTAACCAACCAAACAACCAACCAACTAACCAACCAAACAACCAACCAACTAACCAACCAAACCAAAACAACCAACAACTAACCAACCAAACAACCAACCAACTGAAGACTGTTTTTAGGGGTGTCTTACCCATGGAGGGGGAGATAACCAGCATATTCTATGCCTCACAGACTGAACGAAAGATGAGGCTAATGGAGACCCAATCTTTTGCAGCAGTCTAAAGAGACCACTTCAGCTGACCAAACGGTCAAACGCCTTCATTAGATCTATGAACGCAATGTAAATGGTCAGCCTATGATCTTTTCAGTCTCAACCTTGTAAATATTTGCATGTTATTAAAAATAATCAAATAAATAAATTGAAAAAAAATGTTAAAAACTACAAACACATTTTTATCATGAAATAATTTCTTGTTTGAAAAAGAAATGGCCTTAAGCAGATTATTGTTATCAGAAAATAGAAATAAGGTCTACTTGTTGTACGAGGGAAGATAAAAAATAAAAGTACTTTTGAAAATACAAAATAAAAATAAGCGCTTTGTAAAAAGAGTTAAAACAGCTTCAGGAGAAACCACCCACAGATTTGGCAAAGAAGAAAGGCAAGCGGGTGAGAATGACGGATATATATATATATATATATATATATGTATATATAATATAATATAATGGAGAATGAATCTGAAAAGTTTTAGCATATGAATATGCTCAATGCTACTAGAAGACAAGGGAGATTGTTTTTGCATCTGAGGTGGAGAACTATACCTACCATCAGCTCCCTACTTTACCACACAGGGGCTGTGCTACTCATCTGCTGAGTTGGTGAGTGCCTGAATTTAACCCAGATCCTTGTGGTTCCTAAGCTGATGCTCTACCAACTGAGCTATATATATATATATCAATTGTCAAAAAAAACTAGACAATGGGTAGATGCCATCCGAAGTATTGGAAAAATAAACTGAACCAAGGGTAAAACAATGGTTATATATTAGAAGTCTGTTTTTTGATCTGTTATTATATCTTTATATATTTCCTATGATTTCAAAAACAATATATTGATACACAAATATATTAATTTATATATATATATATATATATATATATATATATATATATATATATATATGTGAGAAAAAAAAGGTTGTTAATAGAATCATTTCCACTCATCTAGTCTTTATTATATATATATATATATATATATATATATATATATATATATATATATATATAAACACGGTGTGTTTGGAATGGCTTTTTGCCGACAATTTTTGGAAGAATATGTGCTTAATTGGAGTCGTACCTAATTTTGAAAATTAATTAATTAATAATGAATTAGGCGGGAATGCCTATTTAAATGTATGGCTAAACAAATCGAGAAAAATCAATCTCTGTATGTACATTTCGGCCTATTAGGCCTCATCAGCAGAGCTATAGATAGGAAGATATATATATATATATATATATATATATATATATATAATATATATATATATATATATATATATATATATATATATATAAAAGACTAGATGTGTGTATTAAACACATACAGATGTGTGTATTAAAACAGTTAAAATCCCCTTCCCCATTCTGTAGGTGACTGTCTGACTGATGCTGAATCGATCGGGTTTCTGTCCTGGCTGTAGGTAGCTTACAAATATCTAGCCACACTAAAGAGATGTGATACGTTGAAACCCGGTATCTGTGGATGACTATATATATATATATATATATACATATATATATATGGAGAAAAAAAGGTCTTTAATAGAATCATTCCCTTTCATCTAGTCTTTTGTATATATATATATATATATATATATATATATATATATATATATATATAAGAGATTTGTGTAGGAGTTGAAAATGCTTAGATTACATGTATGCAAAAAGAAGTTTGTGAATTTTGTTGAAGATAGAGGAAATTAAAATTCGCTTCTAACCAACCGAACACAAATATAGACTGTGTGTGTGTGTGTTTTTTTTTTTTCTCTGGCATTTCTTTATACAGACATGTATTTCTTATTTCATGCCTATCTCAATCTTGACCTACATACTCCTTTCCTATTCATTCTTCTGTTTTTGTGCGACTCTGTGAAGAGTTCAGAAAAATAAAATAAATAAAAAAAAAAACTGCTCTTTGATTCGGTGATTAAGAAAGAAAAAAGATAGGAAGAAAGAAAGAGCAAAAAACGAAAGGTTGGATAGAAATAAAAGATAAAATTGTTAGAAATTTGTAAGAAAAGAAAGACTAAAAAAGAAATAGGTAATTTGAATGAAATAAATGAGCTCTGGAAAAAAAACAACAACACTGAGTCTTGTGTTTGTTAATTAAAAACTAACAATAGGCACAAGGACAGAAAGAACCCCAAGAAGATCCCAAGTGATCCCAGACTTAAAGAACAGAGAGAAGGCCAGCCATTCCAAATACAGACCCAGCTACTCCAATCCAAAATAGAAGAGATCCAACCAGATCCAGCCAAGAGATAAGTAAAACAATATATATATATTTACCAAACCCTCTGCATGAGCAGGATACGACACACACCTGATTTCTTAAGTGGAGTTTAACAAGTTTAAATTCAGAGCTTTCCTTCTCCTAGATTGGTTGCCTAGCCAAGGTTAAAGAGCCCAGTTTGCCCTACTATTTACACATACTATCTATACATACTAGGGTGAGTCAAAAAGTAATGCCATTTTTAAAGGACAGGTATAATTATATTCTACACTCAATGAGAAACTAACATATATAACGAGGAAGTAATCAAGATATGCATAAAGAGGGAGAAAGTGATAGTCAGAAAGTGAAGTAAGACTAAAAAAAAAAGGTAATGATTGAATTGTTACTTTCTTCCTAACTATATACAAGGGTGAGTCAAAAAGTAATGTCATTTTGTTTAGGACAGGTATAATTACCAATAGAGGAACAGGTATCATACATAAAAATGATGCTGCTCCTCTGTGGATCACATCCCTACTGCTCCACATAGGTGAGTAAAAAAGTAATGCCAATTTGTTTAGGACAGGTATAATTACCAATAGAGGAACAGGTATCATACATCAAAATGAAGCTGGTTCTCTGTGGAGATGGGATGTTACTTTACTTGTTTCATATTGTCCTGAAGAAGGTTTTTATATAAACTGAAATGTTCGAACATAGACACTACAACCTATAATAAACTTCCATCCAGTGTAACATTCTGTGCTTGTCTACATTTCTCCACACACACACACACATATATATATATATGTGTGTGTGTGTGGAGAAATGTAGACAAACATGGGATGTTACTTTACTTGTTTCACATTGTCCTGAAGTAGGTTTCTATATAAACCGAAATGTTTGAACATAGACACTACAACCAATAATAAACTTTCATCCAGTGTAACATCCTGTGTTTATCTCCACATACATACATACATACATACATATATATATATATATATATATATATATATATATATATGTATATTAGTAGATCCTCTGAAGAATTTAATAGATAAACACATACATATTAGTTTAATTAGGTTCACAGGATTCACAGCTTTGATTAGGCTATTTGTAAAGAAATGCCGCCATGATCCAAATATGATTTAGTCTTTTACTATTTCCCAGAGCTGGTCGTTTCCGTTAAAATATGGAGCTCAATTAATAGATCGGAAACCATTCGGGAAACATTAGCATGATAAATGGTGATAGATAATTATTGGCAAAATGGAATTGGCAGTCAGAATTCAAATTCTTGCCAAAGATGTTTGGCTTTCGTTTCTGCTAATGCCGTTAGGAAAGGCATGAATCCAATTCTTTTCTCCATGTCAAATCATTCAGGCCATGTCAATTCTGATCAAATATCAAACTATCTTTTTGTTGCAACTAATGTTTAGCTCAATCGGTAGAGTGTTTGGCTAGAACCCACAAGGTTCCTTGTTCAATACTGGCCCTCGCCAACTCAGTGTATGAGTAGCACAAGGATCTGTGTGGTAAAGTAAGGAGCTGATGGTAGGTGTGGCGCTCCACCTCAGATGCAGAAACAATCTCCTTGGTTTAGCGCAAATGAAAAGGGGATAGACTCCCTTTCTGATTTTTTTGTTATTGATGCACTGCCACATTGGGATATTGATCTTGCTATGAAAAAATCAGATATCATCAATAACTTAAAATTGATTGAGTTTAAGACTTTTTTGATAGCATTTTTGGATTTCTTGGGCCAAAAGTTTATAAACCAATTTTTAGGAGTAGGGAAGCTCTAGAACTCATTTTACTGACAAAAATAGGTTACAAAAAGTTGCCGTTTTTTCGCCAATTCCACTAAATTTGGAGAGCTAAAAATCGATATAACTCAGCCAATTTTTGGAATTGGAAGCTCAAATTTTGGGGATTGTTTAACATTAACAATAATCCCCACCTAGAAAAAATTTCAGAAAAATTGAAGGGGGTGGTTGACAATTTTACTTTTTTCTGGATGATTTGACATAAAATATAACCTCTAGGTAAAATGATAAAGAAGGACAGGACTCTCAAGTCAAGGCAGAGTAATGTTGTCTTCCGGTTTGGTTTGGTTCAGTGGGTCATTCAATGCCGATAAAGTTTTGAAATAAATCAATTCTTAATGGATAATACAATTTTTTTATAAATACATTTTTCTATTTAACCCATAGATGGGACCCTAACAGGTACTACCACCCCTGGTCAGAGTGGACCAGGGAGCAATGGTGATGAAGAGGTGCTTGACATTCCCCAAACCTCCAGAACTTGAACCTCACCATCAGATAGAGTTTAACGTCATTCCCAGGACATGTAGACCCTCATTCACTGCCTTCTAGCACTCATATGATAAAAAAGCGTTGGGGCTTGCCATAAGGGCAATAGGGTTGGGAAAATCATATAGGTACTAGGGCTTGACGTGACCAGCCAATTGATTGGAGGGGCCTCTCTGATCGCCCGTCTAGCTCAAGATAGGGCCAAAGTGGAGTATTGAAAGTCATGAACTGCTCATCCACCTGGGTTCTATCCTTAAGCATCATGGGTCGCCACCCACGGCCAACAGGTGGCCCCATTGGGGGAGTCTTACCCCTCTGCAGAGGTGCAGTTGGTGCATTCTAATGCAACAGCCGACAGGGCGGGTTGTCTTCCGGTTTTACAACAGTTTTTTTCAGAAACCAAGCAGCACATAGCAAGTTTATAACAAGGTAGCACACAGCCAATTCGGAGTAAGGTAGTACAGTTTGGAATAAGATAGCACACAGTTTGGAGTAAGGGTTACATAGTCCAAAAAAATGAGTTTATAAAGAAAATTTGAAATCCCAACAAGATTGAATAAAACAAAACCATCTTCAGCATAAAATAAACCAAAGCTCAATCGGTAGAGTATTCTCCTTTGTTGACTCTGTTTTTTAGGAGATAGCCTCACATGGCATAAGGCTATTAAAATTGAGCACTTGTTCTTTCTTTCCCATTTTTAAGTTTACAAAATGAAAAAAAAAAGACTTAGCAAAAACCTAACGTTTTGATGTCTATTTTTTAAGAGTTAGCATAGCCTGGCATAAGGCTATTAAAATTGAGCACTTGATATGCTGTAAAAATCCAGCCAACCAGCCATCCAGTCAGCTTTACTCTTAAACAATGACATTGTGTCACATCCTACCTGTGGTAGAGGGGTTGGATAAATACATACATTTCTTCTTGGGCTTGTCCACTGAGTAAGGGTGATATTCAACTGGCAACCAGTCAAGGAGAAGGACAATTCTGAATTCACCCTCTGCCTGACTACTAACATGTCATGAGCATGTATGACAGGGGGGTAAGACCTTGGGGAGAGTTTTGATTTCTGTCATGGATTATGGTGGGATGGGATGGAATGGGATTTGTGGTAGAACAGAACTCGGGATTAAAATCCGTCTGGGAGATTACACAAAATGTCAGCATATGGCTTGAGAAAACAAATAAATTTGTACAAAGAAGTGTATGTGTGTGTGTGTGTGTGTGTGTGTGTGTTGTGTGTGTGTGTATATATATATATACGTATGTGTATGTGTGTGTTCATACATGTGCGTGTGTGAGCCTATGTATATGAGCATGTGTGGGTGTGCGTGAGCTTGTCTGTATCTATCTATCTATCTATCTATATATCTATGTTACAATTTATAGTGTCATAGATTGTTGACAGACCCTGCAGTTGAATTCAAGGGGGTCAGTAGAAAAATATGTGACTGCTGGTGACCCTGAGGCACGAATCTCACACATCATGTGATTATTTAGTTTAGAGAATTAAATGAAACTAGACATTGAAACAGAGCAGACATGCTGCTGTGAAGTTGATCTCATCCACGTGGAAGAACATGGGCTAATTAAAAACTTGATCTTTAAAATTCATTAATTGCAATGACTAAAATAAGCCCAACAGAAGAAGCCCTTTGAAGAACTCAACTCCCTTAGTTAGATGACAGCAACTAGACAAAATGTCGACTAGGGAAGAAAAGGAAACAAAAGACAGGAACATGATGACTAGAAGCAGTGATGAAGTTAGCAAGAAACAACTAAGATCTCTAACCAAGTAAGTCTCTGTCTCTCTCTAATGTCTCTCTCTATCACTGGAGAACTCTCGGAAGTCACTCTCTTATGTATATACCCAATGAGGTTATATGACATCTATATATGTATATGTATACATATATATATATATATATATAGGTTAGGAAGTTGATTTAGAAGGCTATCACAATGCAGTTTGGAATAAATAAAAAAATAATAATACGATAACAATGGTGTTGTGTGTTGACCTGTATTTTTTATTATTTCTTGAATTTTCGAGGTAATACCTCTTTATCAAAAGAATTGAACTGAAGCAGTACAGCTATGGCATTTCTTCCTAAATGAATTTTTTTTTTTTTTTGAAAATGACGTTATTTTTTAAATAACTGTATTCCGTGTGAGTGTGAATGCGTTTATTTATTTATTTTTTTTTGTATAAAGAGGTATTACCTCGAAAATTCAAGAAATAATAAAAAAATACAGGTCAACACACAACACCATTGTTACCGTATTATTATTTTTTATTTATTCAAAACTGCATTGTGATAGCCTTCTAAATCAACCTCCTAACCAATACATACACAATGCTTCAAGCAAATTATGAAACTCTCTTATATATATATATATATATATATATATATATATATATATAACCATGTTATAAAAATTAACGGTTAATAACATCATATTCACACATTCACTATACACTTAACATTTTTCATTTTGTCCCTCACATAAACATTACTTAACAGTGTCCTGAAGATGGTACAATATACCGAAATGCTTAAGTATTGACACATAAAATTGTTTCCCCTGATCATAACATCCTGTGTTTGTTATATTTAAAAAATATTTTCTGATATTGTCACATTAATTTCCTCACCGTATTTCCATGTATATATATATATATTTTATATATATATATATATTCTCATTTGAATGAGAATTGGTAAAGTTGTTAGATTATGAAATGATATAAATTTTTCTAAAACATCCTGTGTGTGTGTATATATATACATATATATATACATACAGGGTGGGGCAAAATGATCTGATACATTTGTAGTGGGAAATGTGCTTTGCTGTGACATCATCATAAGTGAGTTTGGACTCTAGTTTCGCTTTTATGTTCACTTTAGTACTAATAACCTTGGGAAAGTTACAAACCCCCTTAACCTCCCAGCTATTGGTTAACTAGTACCAGTACCACCTAACACCTCTGCATGAACAGTTAATACAACAAAGATCATTTTACCCCACCCTGTGTGTGTATATATATATATATATATATATAGATAGATATATAGATATATAGATATAGATATATAGATATATGCAAGAGGATATATTCCTAGAATAGTTTTAATGCATAGTCAACTAATCTATTTTCATGTTATTCAAATAAATTCTGCAATTAAGGAAATCGTTAAGAATGTAATTAATATGTAGATATAAGGATAATTATGGAACCATGGACAAACAGACTTCATCTGACATTATAGTACTTCACACACACACATACACACACACACACACACACAAGGACACATACACACACACACACACACACACACAAGGACACATACACACACACACACACACACACACACACACAAGGACACAAGGACACATACACACACACACACACACATACACACACACACAAGGACACATACATACACACACACACACACACACACATACAAGGACACACATACAAGCATACAAATGCAAGCATGCATACAGATATGCAGATAGAATACAAATATGCAAGTGAGCATACATGCATAAAATAGTTGTGTAATGGTTATCATCATAGGAAATAGACATGAGTTCAAATCCCAGATGTAGCTGGCTGAATTTCACATAGTGCTAATACCCTTGCCAAAGGTATGTTACATAATTGTTAGAAACCTAATATTTATGGCAATAGTGTAGAAATCATAATGGTGATTAGTGCAGCTGATGGCCTTGAGGGTGAGTGACGGCGCTTGACCTCACTCTCACCTTGCCTTCCGGGGATAAATCGTGAGAACTGGAAGGCATAGAAAACCCTGTCTTCCAGTTTAAGGATAGTAAGTTTCAGTCAGTTAGCAAGTAGGAGCCGAGCTCATAGGATGTGCGCAGATGTCTGGTTTGGGGATTTACAAATAAAGTAACATCAAAGTAAAACGAAGTCTTGTGTTTATTACCTAAAAACTAACAATGACACAGGGCTTCTGATAAGGACAAATCCCTAACAGAAACCATACCCGAAGTCCCCAAGAAAGTCCAGACCTTAGAAGATTCCAGACCCAGACGCAAGATGTTAGAAGATAGACCAAGATGATAGAAGAACCAAAGCTGGCCAGTAGAAAAGATGACTAGAAGTAAGAAGTAAGTGGTTATAAGAAGTAAGTGGTTATAATTTCTCTTCTTAAAAAAAAGGGAAAAAGAAATAAGAAGAGAAATTATAACCACACAAAGAAAAACATAAGCAGGTCCATTTCTGATACGAAACTCTGATGATGAAGTTTATGCTTCGAAATCGATAAGACAAAAAATGACATCTTTTTGTTTTTATTTTTCATACGCATTGTATTGGCCTTCAAATTATTAATATATTATAACATACTTAACAATGCTTCAAGCAAATTACCAATTACTATATATATATATATATATATATATATATATATATATTTGGGGAGAATATGTGCTTACTTCAATAATAATTTAATCTTCTTAATTCAATAATAATTTAATAATTTGATGTATACAACAGGTATACATCAAATTATTCTCCCTTCATGGGTAAATAATAGGGTAGACTGGGCTCTTTAACTTCCCATCCATACTTAGACACAAAAATAATCTCCCTGATCTATCACTAGTGTAAAGGGGATAGACTCCTTCGTTCCTGGCTGATACTTATAATAGGCCACTCTGCCAACTATACTTTACTTATATCATTGTCATATACATGCTCCGCCCTGTTGGCTGGGGCATTAGAATGCACCTCTGCAGAGGGGTAAGACTCCCCCAATGGGGCCACCTGTTGGCCATGGGTGGCGACCCATGATGCTTAAGGATAGAGCCCAGGTGGATGAGCAGTTTATGACATGCAATACTCCACTTTGGACCTATCTTGGGCTAGACGGGCGGTCGGAGAGGCCCCCTCCGATCAATTGGCTGGTCACGTCAAGCCCTAGCACATATATGATTGCCCCAACCCTATTGCCCTTATGGCAAGCCCCAACCCCTTTTTTATCATATGGGTGCTAGAAGGCGGTGACTGAGGGTCTACATGTCCTGGGAATGACGTTAAACTCTATCTGATGGTGAGGTTCCAGTTTTGGAGGTTTGGGGAATGTGGAGCACCCCTTCATCACCATTGCTTCCTGGTCCACTCTGACACGGAGTAGTAGTACCTGTTAGGGTCCCATCTATGGGTTAAATAGAAAAATGTGTTAATAAAGAAAATTGTATTATCCATTAAGAATTGATTTATTTCAAAACTTTATCGGCATTAAATGACCCACTGAGATTGATATGCCGTAAAACAAAACAAACCAAACCATAGACATGCTCATGGAGTAATGGCTATCCTCATGGGAAGTGAACTTAGCTACCCAAGTTCAATTCCTGTAAAAGGCTATTTGCCTTTCTGATGATGCTAATACACCTGGCAAAAGTATGAATCCAATCCACCTCAGCAAAAAAAAAAAAGAAAGAACAATCCTCCTGGTCTAGTGCTATGAAAAGGGGTTAGACTTCCTCGCTGTCTGGCTAATACCGACAATAGGCCACTCCATCGACTTACTTTACTGCTACTATTTTTAGCTTGGACATGTCCAGTAAAATGGAGAACTGATGGTAGGTGTGGCACTCCACCTCAGACATAAAAACAATCTCCCTGGTCTAGTGATAGTGAAAAGGGGATAGGCTCCCTTGTTGTTCGGCAGATATCCACAATTGGCCACTCTGCCGACTTTATTGCTTTTTTTTTTACTTTCAACAGTGAATATACATTGATACAAACTCAGCACATGAGTAGCACAGCTTGGATCTATGCAGTAAAGTGGAGAGCTGATGGTGGTCAAAAGCTAGTGAAAATGGGATAGACTTCCTCATTGTTTGACTGATACCAACACTAGGCTACTCTGCCAACTTAACTACTTTTCTGCTTTCAACAGTGAATATACATTGATATAAATCAAACATTATACAATGAAAATTTTCTGATTTGAAGGTAGATTATCAGAATTACAAAACGCTATGACTATCAAATATCAGAATTAAGGGCCAGTTTAGCTCAGTCAGTAGAGTGTCTGACTAGGAACCGCAAGGTTCTGGGTTCGATATCGACCCTGGCTAACTCAGCATATGAGTATCACAGGGATCTGTGCAGTAAAGAGAGGAGCTGACGGAAGGTGTAGTGCTCCACCTCAGACGTGAAAACAATCTCCTCAGTCTAGCGTTAGTGAAAAGAGGATAGACTCCCTTGCTGTTTGGCTGATGCCAACTTTAGGCCACCCTACGACTTTACTTACTTTTACTTACAAAATCCTATGACTTAAAGTGATCTATCAAATTCTGTGCAGTTAGATTTGAGGGTGTTGTCCTGTGAATTGGAGTTACAACAAAAATGTCTCAAGTTTCACATGAAACACTTCTGAACACACATAAACCAAATTAAAAAGACCTAATACTTGGTAACACTCATTGACCTCTGATAGTAATTTTCTTATATCTAATCCATAATCAACAGCTTCAATTACAAGAGGTTATGTATAACAATAATTGAGACATGGGTGTAGCTCAAGGCTTAGTGCAATGGTTATGTCATAGTCTTAAAATCTATGTCTCTTTTTACACAAAGGACAAGTTTGGTATTAACGTTATTCTTGTAGGATGTCCAAAGGTTGTGTTTGGTTTCTTAGTTTTTATGTCCTATCAACCTTCATAGGTTATTGTTATGTTTTTACATTTCTTTTAATAATTATATATATAACAATATCCATTATATATATATATATATCTTATTATAATGGAGATTGGGTGTTTTTCTGTCTGTAACCGAAACTAAATTACTAATCAAGTCACAATTCCGTTAGTTATTGATATCACATTCTCAATTTCAAATTTCTCTGTTTCAAATCTTTTTATCTGCATTCTTATTTAGTTTCACTAGCCTTTCTAATTTAATATGATATTTTATTACATAAAAACTTAAATACGTTCACCTGGAGGATGCTTATATTTGCTTGTAACAATAATTGGGACATGCAACAGTGGGTGTAGCTCATGGGTTAGTGCAGTGGTTATCTCATAGTCTTAAAATCTATGTCTCTTTTTACACCAAGAACTAGTTTGGAAAGAAAAAAATACCAAAAATCAGGGAATTAACCAAATTTAATGAAATTTTCAGTATTGATATATTAATGAATAAAAGATATAATGCACCAGTTAACAAAAGCTTCTTATTTCTTTTATTCCCGATCGATTTCCATCATTTATACACTTATCTAATGCAAGTGCGATAGTGCCCTTTCAGTTACACTAACCTAATCAAGTTAAACAGAACGACTGGATGTTACTTGGATGCCCCACAGCTGATCAGTATTAGAGATGGACTTTTTTTCACTAGCACTAAACCTGGCAGAATTGAAAAAGACTTTCTATTCAGACAATACCAGTAATAAAAGACGGACCACATTATTTATGTTAAAACAAAAACCTTGTTGCAATAAAAACAGCATGAGGGGTTCGAAGATTATAAGCCAAAAATATTCCTCTTAGCAGATCACCAATTCTAGGAAAAGCTGTGAGCTTATTTAAAGCAGTGAAAGAAATTGGAAATGAATCAAACACTGAAGAAATTTTACTGCCAGCACAGGTTGATTTGATTTGACCATTTTAAAAATTGAATTCTGTAGCACTATATTAAAAGAAATACAAATTACATATCTTGTAATAAAATTGAATCAGAAAGTTAATAGCATTTTTATCATTCTTTGCTATTGATTCTCATTATTGAATTAATAAAAAATAAAAAAAACTCAAGTTCAAAGAACATTATTCTTGTAGGATGTCCAAAGGTTGTGTTTGATTTCTTAGTTTTAATGCCCTATCAACCTTCATAGGTTATTGTTATGTTTTTACATCTCTATTAATAAAAGAGATTTGGTCTTCATTTGTCTGTAACCGAAACTATGTTACTGCTCATGTCAGAATCATTTTGTGAATTAAGTAAGTTTATCACTGAGTATTTAATTTATAGTCAGTATCATTACAACATAAAAATATCAAAATTTTATGAAGAATCAATTGTCAAATTTTCATGAAAATTTCAATACTTATTCACCATTAGATGAATTTATGTTTAAAATACTTTTTCCTAAAATATACTTGAGAAAATATTTTTTTTTACTTGGTCACCCCCTCCCTATTTAATTTTTATGAAATCAGAACAAAATATATTTCCCTTGTACGATTTTAAAAAATTTCTTTTAAGATAAGAGTCTAAATGATTAAATCAGACATTTTTAGAAATGTTTTGTAGGTTCTTATATCCGTAAAACAAAAATATCTCAGTGGAGTAGAGTGAATATGATGCTTTTTAAGTAAGTAATTAATTTATAAATTTAATTTATAGTCAGTATCATTACAACAAATATGAAAAAATCAATTAATTGTCAAATTTTCATTAAAATTTCAATACTTATTCACCATTAGATGAATTTATGTTTGAAATATTTTTTTTCCTAAAATATACTTGAGAAAATATTTTTTTTCACTTGGTCACCCCCTCCCTATTTAGTTTTTATGAAATCAGAACAAAATATATTTCCCTTAAGTCTTAGTAATATATACTAGCTGAAGTACCCGTTATTTGCTTATGCCTGGGTCTTCCTGATTATCTAAGTGTTTCGAGATGATGACATCTGTGGTATGAGACATTCTCCTGTGCCCGTTAACTTCAGTATACACAATGTTTATTTCCATATGCCGTGGACGCTGCTCAAAGTTGCAGTTGATAACAAACGATGGAGGCACAAGAAATTCTGCTGTCGTTTGAGTCGTTTTATGTTAACTGCAGAGTATGTTGGTTGGTTGGTTGGATTTTACGGCATGTCAACCCTTGTTGGGTTATTTTATGCCGAATACGTTTTGTTTGATTCATTATTGATGGGTATTCACATTTTTTACTCATTTTTTTCAATTTGAACCATAGATTGGACCCTAACAGGTATTACCACACCGGGTCAAAGAAAACCTGAAGTGATGGCGATGAAAGGGTACTCCACACTCCCTAGAGCTCCAGCATTGAAACTTCACTAGATACCGTCTAACGTCATACCCAGGGCATGATTTAAAAATGTTTCTCTCAAGATAAGTGTCTGAATAATTAAATCAGAAATTTTTAGAAATGTTTTGAAGGTTCTTACATCCGTAAACAAAAAATATCTCAGTGGAGTAGAGTGAATATGATGCTTTTTAAGTAAGTAATTAATTTATAAAAATATCAAACGTTTTATTTTATTCATTTAATTTTCCCACTCCCCTTGGGCAATATCTTTCAAAAATGTATTTTTACACCGCCTGGAGGGTATTGTTTTTGCTAGTACAGATAAAATACGGAGCACTAAATAAAAATGCAAGACAGATTGTTGGAAAATTAACAAGGTTTTATTTAACACGGGATAGAGAATGCTTCTATCCTATAAGTGACTTAACTAGCTCACACGTGTTGGAAAACTGAATGATAATGCAAGACCAGCTTGTTGGAAATTAACAAGGTTTTATTTAACACGGGATAGAGAATGCTTCTACTCTAAAAGAGTCTTAATAGCTCACATGTGTATATATGAATCCAGCCAGCATAAAACCCAATCTAAAAGTGTCATGGTGGATACCCCACTTCTGGGTTCCCACAATGCAACTTTCAGGGGACCAACTATCCTCCACCGATCAAGGGGAGTAACTCTAGAAATTGGTTAGGTCTGGAACCTAACAGTTATTTAATGCCAAAGCCATCCTTGCAAAAGAACACTAGGGTTTCATACCTTTTCCAATGGTATTAGTTTAAAAGTTTAAAAGGAGAATTAGTAAAAGGTTCCCAATCGGTAGGTAGACCATGCCTACGATTTAAAGATGTCTGCAGGAGAGACATGAGGATATGCCATATTGACTCAAACACATGTGGGAGGTAGATGCAAAAAATAGAGCAGCCTGGCGCCTTAACGTTAAGCAAGGCACGGAGAGAGGTGAGGTGGAGAGGAGAATAGCCTTGACAGCAAAGAGAGCCAGAAAGAGAGAAAAAAGACAGCAGCCCCAGAAAACATCATAGCTTGTGTGCATTCAGTGCACCAGAGACTGTCACTCAGAGTCCCTTGCCCAGATGCAGATAATTCATTTTGTTGTGTTTTTTGTTGGACACTATGCCATTGTCCTTAGTGGATGGAAAGATGTCAACAGTTTAAAAGTGAACATAATAGCAAGACTGTAGTTTGAACTCACTTACTATGATATTGCAGTTTGGCGCGTTAGCCACTACACCACTTGGACTTTAATGAAACACTTAGAGGAATAGCTAGACTGGAACTGCATAAGGATGCTGAGTTCTGTTTTGAATAAAATCTTGAAAGCACCTCCTGTATGGCCACTTAACTCCTATAACACAAACCATTTGAATAAAATGAACAAGACATGCTGAACTACATAAAGATGCTGAATGCTGTCTTAATCAAATCTTGAAAATAACACTTCATGAGAAAACAGCTGTATGGCCACTTGCCCCTGATTACACAAACCGTCCAAGTAAGACAAAAAAAGACACGCTGGACATTGCAGGAGAAGCAAGGATGAACTCATAAATGACTTTCTCTTCCTCTTATTCTTTCTTTCTCTTTTTCTTTCTCTTTATGTCTCTGTCTCTTTCTTTCTTTCTTTCTTTTCTTTCATTCATCCCTCTAATATTTAATCAATCCTTTCTTTCTCTTTCTCTTTCTTTCTTTCTTTCTTTCTCTTTTTCTTTCTTTCTTTCTTTCTCTTTCGTTCTTTTCTTTCCTCCTTCTTTTCTTTCTTTTTTCATTCATGCCCTCTAATATTTAATCAAATCCTTTCTTTTCTTCTTTCCTTTCTTTCTCTTTCTTTCTTTCTTTCTTTCTTTCTTTTCTTTCATTCATCCCTCTAATTTAATCATCCTCCTTTCTTTTCCCTCTTTTCTCTTTCTTTCTTTCTCTTTCTTTCTTTTCTTTTCCTCCTTTCTTTTTCTTTCTTTCTCGTTTCTTTTCTTTTCTTCTCTTTCTCTTTCTTTCTTTCTTTCTTTCTCTTTCTCTTTTTTCTTCTTTTTCTTTTTTCATTCTTTATATTGTATATCTCTTTTGTTTTGTTTCCCTTTTCGTGCCCCTGCAATTAGATTTTGAGAAAATCCCGGGCGGCGTATTTTTGTCTTTTGACAAGGAATAGTTTTCCTCCTTCTTTTCAATTTCTTTCTTATCTTTTCCCACCTCTTTTCTTTTCTTTTCGCTCTTTTCGCTATTTCCTTCCTTCTTTTCTCTTCTCTCTTCCTTTCTTCCCTTTCGCTTTTCCCCTCTGCCCCTGTCCTCTTCTCCCCTTTTTTCTTCCTTCCTCCGCTTCCTCTCTT
>CM042169.1:30388469-30450522 GCA_023376005.1 Doryteuthis pealeii
CAATGAACTCCCACACATTTGTTTATAGTGGTGAAGGCTTGTGTTGGACCATCCACACTTTTTGGCACAGTCGATAGGAAAGAATTGGTGCATCAAAGGTTGCCACAAACACAATCAACGACCGACCTCAGGAATTTTGAATTCAGAGTTATCCCTCTCCTAGACTGGTTACCCACCCAAGGCTGAAAGCCCTGTCTTCCCTACTATTTAACCCATAGCTGGAGAGAGAATATATGGATTCATACCTTTCCCAAGGGTATTAGCGCTATGTGAAATGCCAACAGCTTCGTCTAGGAATTGAACTCGAATTGACAAGTCCATTTTCCACGACTCTAACCACTAGCCCACGCGCCTCCATACATATATATATATATATATAATATATATATATATATATATATATATATATATATATATATATATATATATATATATATATATATATATATATATATATATATATATATATATATATATATATATATATATATATATATATATATATATATATATATATATATATATATATAGTTATTTCTATAACTCTTACATAAACACTCTTGACTGATGAATTATTTTTTATTTTCCCATTAAACTAACCTAACCCTAACCCCATATTCTTTTTTCCTAATAGATCAATAAATAAATAAAATTTATCAGTCAAGAGTGGTTCCTCTTTGTTTATGTTAGACTTATAGGAAATGACCCATATATCAATATATCAAGCTTTCAGCGTGACTTGATTGTAATGTAAGTTTTAGGTAAATAATAGGGCAGACTGGCTTTATAACCTTGGTTTAGGCAATCAATCAGTGAAGGAAAACTCTGAATTCAAACTTATTAAACTCTGCTTAAATAATGACCTTGTGTCACATCCTGCTCATGTGGAGGGTTTGCAAAATACATATGATATTTCAGTCCAGTGTGTTAGCCACTACTCTATGCCCCATGCCAGAAGGTTCTGATAATTTTGTACTTAAAACCTAACTAATATTAATCTATATACAAAAAATATGTTAGTTTGTTTGTCTGTATGTTTATTTAATACTTTTTACAGTTTACAGTTTTTTGAAACTTGGAGCTGCATTTTCCAAAAAGAAAAAACAAGTTTGTCTTGGAGATTTTCCAATGTATGGAAAATGCAGACTAAGAAATGGAATAGTGGATGGAATTTCACTAAAGATACCAGGATTTTATTATTTCTAGGGAAACATTATGCAATCTAAATATTTTCTCTTCAATATCAATTATATATATATATATATATATTTTGGGATTGGTCAGCTGGTGTAGTGGTTAGAATCTCCGCCTGTCAGCTTGGCAGTTGAGGTTTCAAGTCACACACGGAGCAGTCTCCCATGTCTATAACCTTGCTGATGAGACCTAATAGGTCGAAATGTACATTCAGGGATTGACATTTTCTCGATTTGTTTAGCCTTACATTTGAACATATATGCCCGCCTAAATTCATTAATTATCAACTAATTAATTTTCAAAAATTAGGTATGACTTCAATTAAGCACATATCCTCCAAAAATTGTCGGCTAAAAGCCATATCAAATAAACACAGAGTTTATTTACGTACTCTCATATATATATATATATATATATATATATATATATATATATACAAGGAGTGTAAAAAAAGTATCGCGATTTTTGGTAATTTTTGACACACTTTGTATTCTGAAAAATTAACATTCCATTCATTCTTCGTTTCTATCATGGTAAATAGAGCTTCAATCTCGGTAATTTTTTGACACACCTTGTATATTTGTATATATATATATATATATATATATATATATATATATAAGTTAAGAGAAAGGAAATGAATCTGACGGTATAAGTATAGATAAAAGGATATGAAAACACACAATATGCGGTTAAAGTGAAAACTATGATATAAAATGTTTTCACTTTAACAGTATATTGTTTGTTTTCATATCCTTTTATCTATACTTATATATACATATACATATATATATATATAATATATATATATATATATATATCTCAATGTGTATGGTTGGCACTATTACACTTGAACAGACAGTAGTGAGCCAACATAAAGTATTATTAGGAGAGTGCTCAATATCTGTGATAGAGCGTTAATAAATAAATAAATAATGAATATATATTTTAGTATATATTTATTTGTATGTATAATTGTAGCAGACTTGTTTACAAACAAATAGATATATACTAAAATATGTTTCAAAAAATATAACAGACACAGGATGTTACGCTCAGAGGAAGACATTTTATATGTCTATACTTAACTATTTCGGTTTTAAACCATCATCAGGACAATGCAAAATAAATTTTTGTAAGGGAGAAAAATGAAAAATGTTAAGTGTATAATGAATGTGTGAATATAATTTTATTTACCGTTGATTTTTATATGTGCGTTTGTTTACGAAAGCTGATGACATGATCATTGCATGTGAAAAAATGGAAAATTGTTCTGATGATGGTTTAAAACCGAAATACTTAAGTATAGACATATAAAATTTTTTCCTCTGATCGTAACATCCTGTGTCTGTTATATTTTTTGAAAACATTTTCTTCACATATTGTCGATTAATTTCCTCATCGTATTTCCATACTAAAATATATATCTATTATTTATTTATTTATTTATGTATACACACACACACACACACACACACATATATATGTGTATTTCTGTCTATCTATCTATCTATCTATCTATCTATCTAATGTACTCTTTTTTCTTGATGAAAACAAATCACCAAAGACTTAAGTTGTACATTTAATGCATTGGAATAAATTACTTTGAGTATCCTTGCTAGAAAGGAGGGGGGCGCCTCCTAACATAATATGCATGTGGTTTATTGGCAAACAAATATGGTAATTTATCTAGTTTCAATCTTTTGCATACAAACAACCACTCCTACATACACACACACACACACACACACACACACATATATATATATATATATATATATATATATATATATACATTCATACATTCATACATAGATACATAGATAATTTATTTGTTTACGTTTTACTCTTTTTTTGTTGCCTTCCTGTTGGCAAAATGTTAAACTTGATCGTGATCTTCTTAATGTAAGAAACAGAAAAAATGTAAGTAAAAAGATACCATTGAAACGCATTTAGATTAAGGAATGGTTATGATAATGTTAATGATAATGATGATGATGATAATGGTGATGATATATATTTATATATAATTATATTCATATGTGTGTATGTGTGTGAATGTGCGTATATATGGGTGTGTATGATTGCGTGTGTGTTTGTGTGCATGTGTGTGTGTGTGTGTGTGTGAAAATTATCTGTGCAGTCACCTTGCTTGTAGATAATTAGTTTTTCTCCCAGGTATCTTATGCCTACCTGTACGAGATAGAGTTACAAGTGGACTGACAATAAAATCTCTCTCAGGTGAATTGTGGCTCAATTGTTTGCGATGTTGTTGCGTTTTATAGCTAAGTCATCCTTGAACTGAATATCTAAGTACAGTATGTACTAGTGCAAACAGTGACTTTTTGACTCTGATTTTTTTTCACCCCCCCAAAAAAAAACTAGGGGGTTGTTTATTATATAACTGTCATATAGTATCTAAATAATGCGAATGGAGTCATCTGTTTTTTTCCCTATAAATAATATCTGATAAAACCTTGGAAGAAAAAGGAGATGAAGGAGAAAGGAGCAGAAGGAGGAGGAGGAGAAGGAGGAATGGGAGGGGGGAGAAGAAGAAGGAGGAGGATGAAGAATAGAAGAAGAAGAAGAAGAAGAAGGAGGAAGAGGAGAGGAATAGAAGAAGGAGAAGGGGAAAGGAGGAGAAGGGAAGAAGAGGAGAGAAAGGAGAGGAGGAGAAGAAGAAGAAAAAGAAGGAAGAGGATAAGGAATAGAAGAAGAAGAAGAGGAGGAAGGAGGAAGAAGAAGAAGAAGAAGGAGGAGGGGGAGAAGAAGAAGAAGGAGAAGAAGAAGAAGAAGAAGAAGAGAAGAAGAGGAGAAGAAGGAGGAGGAGGAGAATAAGAAAAGAAGGAAGAGGAAGGAATAGGAGAAGAAGAAGGAAGAGGTGGAGAAGAGAAGAAGAAGAAGAAGAAGAAGAAGAAGAAGAAGAAGAAGGAGGGGGATTTGAAGAAGAAGAAGAAGGAAGAAGAAGAAGGAGGGGGAGTTCTCAAAGAAGTTTTTGACTAATGAGAAGAGAGACCCTTTGGTTTGAATTCAGGGTTTTTTCTTCTCCTAGATCGGTTGCCATACTAAGGTTAAATAACCCAGTCTTCCCTACTATTTACCCATTGTTGGAGGGAGAATTATTTTGGTACAAATAATGTTCAATATATGTGAAATAATAATAGAAAAAAATTTGTCATAGATGCAGTGCCACATCAGGATATTAATCTTGCTATGAAAAAATCAGAAATCATCAATAACTTAAAATTGGTTGTGTTTAAGACATTTTTGATAGCATTTTTGCATTCCTTGAAAATGTTTTTATAAACCAATTTTTAGGAGTAGGGAAGCTCTAGAACTCATTTTACAGACAATAGTAATTATAAAAAATCACCATTTTTTGCAAACCCCTACCAAATTTGGAGAGCTAAAAATCAACATAACTCTGCCAATTTTTGGAATTGGAAGCTCAAATTTTGGGATTGTCTAATGTTAACATAGTTCACACCTGGAAAAAAATTCAGAAAAATTGAAAGTGGTCGGTGACAATTTTACTTTTTTCTGGATGATTTGACATGAAATTACCCTGTTGTCTTGAACAAATCCTGAAAGCAGCACCCAACTAAAGAACAAATTTAAGGCCACCTACCTCCTATCACACAAATCATCTGTGCAAGATGAACAAGACATACTCTCAGTCATGCTGTCCCAAGAAAGTTCTGAAAATCTTCTGAAAATGGTGTATTATACAAAAGTAATTACTATATATAATCTATACATATATAAAGGGCAGTTGTGTGAATCTGTATGTCCGGAGGAAACTTTGAAAATAAAACAATAGACGACAAAGTAAATATATATACACATTAAATATCACCAGGGCTTGGTTTTTGAGTAAAAATAATGAAGATTTTATTTAAATTCATAAAGATATCTAAAAAATAAAATTTAAATGATAACAACATGGATTTTTTTCATTAAAAACATTCTGAAAATTTTGTGCTTGAAAACAAATAATCTATATACAAAAAATATGTTGGTTTGTTTGTCTGTATGTTTATTTAATTGTTTTTATAATTTACAGTTTTTGGAAACTTGGAGTTGCATTTTCCAAAAAGAAAAAAAAGTTTGTCTTGGAGATTTTCCAAAGTGTGGAAAATGCAGACTAAGAAATGGAATAGCGGATGGAATTTCACTAAAGATTTCTACTCTCTCTCTCTCTCTCTCTCTCTCTCTCTATCTATCTATCTCTCTCTCTCTCTCACTCACTCTCTCTCTCTCTTTCCTCTTTTTCTTTTTCTATACTCTCTTTCTTTTTCTTCTTCTTTTCCTACACTTTCTTTCTTTTCTTTTCTTGCTCTTTCTTTTTGTCTTTCCTTTTTTTCTTTTCTTTTTTTTTCTTTCCTTTTCCTTTTTCTACACTCTTTCTCAAAGCATGAATTTTTCCAAGCTATAACTGTGTCAGTGCTAATGTATGATGGCACCACTTGGTCTCTAACAAAACGCTTGAGGAAAAGAATGTGTGTGTTGTTTGAACGAATCCTGGAAGCAGCACCCTGCCCCTATCACAGAAATCATTTGGGCAAGATGAACAAGACTCACTTTCAATCATGCCGTCCTAAATATGGTAATGCACGTGGCCGATAAAATATAGTAATATTCATTTCTTGTGCATAATACACACTTTTAGCTTAAAAATCTGGAAAAAAATTACTGTATATAAGTAATTACTGTAGATAATCTAAACATACATAAAGGACAGTTGTGTGAATCTGTATGTCTGGAAGAAAACTTTGAAAATAAAACAATTAATGACAAAGTAAATATATATACCCATTAAATATCACCAGGGCTTGGTTTTTGAGCAAAAATAATGAAGATCTTATATAAATTCTTGAAGATATCTAAAAAATAAAACTTAAATGATGAGAAGGAAAACTCTGAATTCAAACCTGTTAAACTCCGCTTAAGAAATTGACCATGTGTCACATCCTACTCATGCGGAGGGTTTGGTAGAAAAATATATTAAGTAATTAATTTTACTTTACTAACCAGTTCAGAAACCAAAGCTACTAAACCAAGGTAAGTATATTTATATAGTTTGCAATATATATACTTACCAATGCCTCTACACAAGCAGGATGTGACACAAGGTCAATTTTTTAGGCACAGTTCAACAGGTTTGAGTCTAGAGTTTTCCTTCTCCTAGACCGGTTTCCTAACCAAGGTTAAAGAGCCCAGTCTGCCCTACTATTACCCATAGCTGGATGGAGAGTAGAATTCATACCTTTCCCAAGGGTATTAGCATTAAGTGAAATGCAATTACTACGTCTAGTATTTGAACTAGGGGCGACGAGTCCATTTCCCATGACTTTAACCATTACACCCAGCGCTTCCCAACGTATATCAATATAGGTAAATGAAACAAGCTGTGGTTTTTTGTAGCGAATTCAAAGTGTTGATTATGAGTTATCTCCCTTGGACTGTTTCATTTGAAGGAACTCTTTAGCAAAAGAGTTAGAAAGTTAGTTGGCAACTGACTACATATACGATGATTGTCCACCATTAGGGTGACTGCCACTAAACAGACTATTGACACAAACAACCATCTTGAAAATGATAAGAAGTGAAACATTATCTGGCCACCTGCCACCTATCACACAAACCATACAGGCAGTATGAACAAGACCTACTTTCAGTCATGCTATCCCAAATATGATTTATGGCAAGCCCCAACCCCTTTTTATCATATGGGTGCTAGAAGGCGGTGGCTGCAGGTCTACATGTCCTGGGAATGACGTTAAACTCTATTTGATGGTGAGGTTCCAATTTTGGAGAATGTGGAGCACCCCTTCATCACCATTGCTCCCTGGTCCACTCTGAATACAAACCTGGTCCACTCTGAATACAAACCTGTTAAACTCCGCTTAAGAAATTGACCTTGTGTCACATCCTACTCATGCAGAGGGTTTGGTAGAAAAAATATATATTAAGTAATTAATTTTACTTTACTAACCAGATTCAGAAACCAAAGCTACTAAACCAAAATAAGTATATCTATATAGTTTGTAATATAGGTAAATGAAATAAAGATTCTTAACCAGCTGTGGTTTTTGGCAATGATTTCAAAGAACCATCTTGAGAATGATAAGAAGTGAAACCAGCCTGTTAGTGTCACTGTGGCATTAATATTAGTGACGATAGTTGACGATCGTAATAGCGGTGGTGGTGGGTGGGGGAGGAATATGGTGATGAGGTAAGCTGAAAGGTAGAGTCAGTAATAATGCTGATACTAAAGTTGATGTCATTAGCAGACCTTTGTGCAATCTCATCAGTAGAATATCAGCCTCTCCCAGTTTCTCTTGTCATTTACTAAAAACTCTTGGGCGGAACAGCAGCCAAAGTGAGGAATTTAGCACAAAAAAGCAGGAATGGGCAAATTTGAAGTGCCACTCACCAGTCACAGAAGAAGAAAAGAAAAAGAAAAAGAAAGAAAAGAAAAAAGAAATATTGTACCTTCTGTTTTTCTTTTCTTTTTTTTTTTCTTTTTTTTTTATTAAGACGATGACATTTTGCAAAGAGGTAATTGATGTGAAAAATGACATCAAGTTTCACTGAACTTGTTATATTAAAAGAAAAAACATTGTTTGATTCTATCTTAGAATTTACTAAGCTTTACTTAGTACTTACTTAGTATATAGGGCGTACTTTGTTGTTGGTACCTGCTATTATGAAGAAAGAAAGAAAGAAAGAAAGAATAAAAAAAAAAAGAAAAGAAAAAAGAAAGAAAGAAGAATGGCAAAACAGAGAGAAAGAAAGAAAAGAAAGAAAAAAAAAGAGAGAGAAAGAAAGAAGAAAGAAGAAGAAAGAAACTAAAAAGAAAGAAAAAGAAGAAAAAAAAGAAAGGAAAAAAGAAAGAAGAAAGAAGAAAAAAAGAAGAAAGAAAGAAAGAAAGAATAGACTTTACTAAGCTTTACATAGTCTGGTATATAGGGGTGCACTTTGTTGATGGTACCTGCTATTATGAAGAAAGTAAGAAAGAATATGCTCTATACAGAAAAGAAGGAAGAAAGAAAGAATAGAGACCAAAAAGAAAGAAGAAAAAAGAAAGAAAGAAATAATGACTAAACAGAAAAAGAAAGAAAGAATAATGACTAAACAGAAAAAAGAAAGAAAGAAAGACAGAAAGAAGAATAAAGACTAAAAAGAAAGGAAAAAAGAGAGAAAAAAAGAAGAATGGCAAAATAGAAAGAAAGAAAGAAAGAATAATGGCCAGACATTTAGTTAGTCTTGTATCACAACAGCACCTTCTAGACTGGTTGCCTAAGGTTAAAGAGCCTGACAGCTATTATGAAGAAAGAAAGAATAATCGCTAAACAGAAAAGAAGAAAGAAAGAAAGAATAAAGACCAAAAAGAAAGGAAGAAAGAGAAAAAGAAAGAATAATGACTAAACAGAAAGAAAGGAATAAATAAATAATACTGACTAAATAGAAAGAAAGAAAGAAAGAAAGAAAGAAAGAAAGAAGAAAAATGGAATTCTCTGTTTGGCCTGGTGTCTGCTAATTTCTTATGGATTGATTAATACGCAAGACTTTGTTGTTTTCTTTCCAGCTTTTATTAAAACAAGCCCAGCCTAAAACCGTGTGGTGAGAAGTGACATCTTGGAGAGAACGCCTTCTCTCAGTAATTGACTATTCGCATTTCAAGTAGAGAGACACAGTAGAGACGATGATGGATGGATGATAGATTGGTTCTTACTTCTTTCCTCTTTTGCTTGCTAACTCGCCAGCAGCCATATTCTTCAGAGCTGATTCTTACTCTAGTGGGATCTGCTGTTGTTGTTTTTTTTGGGGGGAGGGGGTTTATATTTCTTCTCTGTTTGTACTGGGTGTCTGTGCATTTCTTATGCATTAATTAATATGCAAAGACTTGTTGTTTTCCTGTATAGCTTTTATCAAAACAACCGCAGCCTAAAACTGTGCGGTGAGAAGTGACATCTTAGAGAGAACATCTTCTCTCAGGGAGTAACTGGTCGCAACTCACTAAAACTGTCAGTAATTTTTCACTTAGTTCTCTCCGATTTTGAATTTTCTAACAAACTCTGATTCAAAATTTATACTACACTACTTACATTATTAGGACTGAGTTTGTAACCTCTTGTCTGTTAGTATTCTTTTCACCATTGAAAATTAGTGTTTCTAGCAGAATGTACTCAATACCAGATGGACTCCATTGGCCCACAGTGCCCCCTGGTGTCATTACTTCACCAGAATAACAATGCGCACATACTTTGCTGCTCTCTTTATTTAAAAAGAAAGCAAGACTCATCATAATATGATTGTCCCAACCCTATTGCCCTTATGGCCACCCTCCAACATTTTTTATCATATGGGTGCTAGAAGGTGGTGGCTGAGGGTCTTCATGTTCTGGTGTGACGTTAAAATCTATCTGATGGTGAGGTTCCATTTCTGGAGGTCTGGGTATTAAAATCAATCATTAGGAAAAAAACAAGAAAATTTTAGTCAAGATTAAGATAGATTTCCTTAGAAATCCTGTAAAATCTCTCTCAAATATATATATATATATATATATATATATATATATATATATATATACAGAGGTGTATGTAATTAAATCTGGCTTTGATCTCCCCTTACCAAAAACCTTTTGATTACCCTCTTCATTTTTCATTTCCCAATCATGTACCTCACTTCCCCACAAACTATTACTGAAATATAAATTTGACACTTGATATTAGTTCTGATATACTCATACTGTATCAGTTAAGTAACTATTTAACAATATAGCTACTATAAGCTCAGAGGTTCAGTCCTACATTGTTCCTCAAAAATCATATCTGTAAAAGTACACATAGGATTGAGTTTGTAACTGTCTGTTAATATTCTTTTCCCATTGAAAATTAGGGGCTTAGTATTTTCTAACAGAATGTTACTCAAACTTCAGACTGACACTATTGGCTTATCCCACCTACCTAGTGTCATTACTTCTCCAGGATAACTATGTGCACATACTTTACTGCTCTTTTTATTTAAAAAGAAAGCAAGACTTATCATTATATGATTGTCCTGACCCTATTGCCTTTATGGCAACCCCCAACCTTTTTTATCATATGGGTGCTAGAAGGTGGCTGAGGTCTTCATGTTCTGGGTATGACGTTAAAATCTATCTGATGGTGAGGTTCCATTTTTGGAGGTCTGGGGTATTAAAATCAATCATTAGGAAAAAAACAAGTAAATTTTAGTCAAGATTAAGATAGTTTCCTCAGAAATCCTGTAAAATCTAAATCAATATATATATATTGTTATAGGTGATATAACCTATGTACATAAATGGAATAGCCGACGACTACTATAAGTAGCAGGAACAATTGTGGCTTGACACGAAGCAAATGCGAGTCAGCTGGTAACTGTATTGGTCGGATGCAATCTCCACTTTCTTTGCTGTAATATCTACTCCTTTTTATTTAGTACATTTGTATCCATTGTTACCAGTCGTTTGTCTTATTTCTGACCCTTAAAACCCCCAACATAAATATGTATATATATATTTATATATTCTATATATTTTTTATCATATGGGTGCTAGAAGGCTATCCATGAATTATGTAACATTTGATGAACCTAAGTGTTACCATTAACCAGGGTACTACTCTGCAACAGAATCAACATTTCAAACACCAATAATGGTAATACCGATATTATGTCCATTTTTAGAAAAGCAGGCTTTATAGAATCCATTTATGCTGAGTCAAATAATATCAACTGATAGAATCTGATAATATATGCAATAACTAAAATCGAGACAACAAAGGGAAATTAACATCGTGCGACCGAAAGAGGAACGACTCATTTATTGTATCGTTTGTTTTTGTCTTTCATTTTTGTTTTCATCTTTCCTTTTATTCTCATCTCAAAAGAAATTATTGATTTTCAATGTTCGGCTTTAACCCAATATTTATCAAAAATATATTTGCACTATTTCTCTGAATTTTTGAGATGAGGCTTAATGATTTGTATTATTTGTATTATTTGACTATTGTTCTATTCTTTATTGTTATATACACAACTTCTTTACTGAAACTTATAGTTTGCTTGTCATGATTATTTTCAATAATTATTGAATTTTATACGATATACACATTGTAATTGCCTTCAAGCAAAATATATAAATAATAATATGATGAAACTTGTTTGTTTAAATTTTTGAGATGAGGCTTGATAATTTGTATTATTTGGATTTTTCGAACTGTTGTCCTCATCTTTATTGTTATATACACAACTTATATACAGAAACTTATTTGTCTGAATTTTTGAGATGAGGCTTGATAATTTGGATTTGGATTTTTGACTGTTGTCCTCATCTTTATTGTTATATACACAACTTATATACAGAAACTTATTTGTCTGCATTTTTTAGATGAGGCTTGATAATTTGGATTATTTGGATTTTTCAGACTATTGTCCTCATCTTTATTGTTATATACACAACTTATATACAGAAACTTATTTGTCCAAATTTTTGAGATGAGGCTTGATAATTTGGATTATTTGGATTTTTCAGACTATTGTCCTCATCTTTATTGTTATATACACAACTTATATACAGAAACTTATTTGTCCAAATTTTTGAGATGAGGCTTGATAATTTGGATTATTTGGATTTTTCAGACTATTTCCTCATCTTTATTGTTATATACAAAACTTATATACTGAAGCTTATTTGTGTGAATTTTTGTGATGAGGCTTGATAATTTGTATTATTTAGATATTTTTTTACTATTGTCTCATCTTTATGTGATAGGCAACAATAAATTACAGAAGAACTCAAAATTGATTGCTGCATTTGAATATTGCATTCTTGAGCCAAACAAAATTAATTTATCTTTTTGGTAGACAGTGCTCATCTGTATTAATGAATGCTATTAAAATAATTCTTGAGCCAAACTAAGGACAGCTTTCTTTTTTTGGTAGATGGTGCTCAACTGTGTTGATGAATGCTACTAGAAAAATTCTTGAACTAAACTAAGAACAGCTATTATTTTTTTGGGGGGGGGGGTAGACAGTGCTCATCTGTGTTAATAAATGCTATCAAAACAATTCTTGAGCCAAGCTCAGGACAGCTCTCTGTTTTTGGTAGACAGTGTCCAGCTGTGTTAATGAATGCTATCAAAATGATTCTTGAGCCAAGCTCAGGACAGATTGCTTTTTTTGGTAGATAGTGTTCAACTGTATTCTTGAACCAAACTAAAAACAGCTATCTTCTTTTGGTAGACAGTGCTCATTTGTGTTAATGAATGCTATCAAAATAATTCTTGAGCCAAGCTCAGGACAGCTCTCTTCTTCTGGTAAATTGTTCAACTGTGTTAATGGATGCTACTAGAATAATTTCGGAGCCAGACTATCTTTTTGGTAGACAGTGTTCATCTCTGTTAATGAAAACTACTAGAAAAATGTATGTTACTAAAACAATTCTATAAGCAGAGGAAAAAAATGTTCCAAAAAAGATTCCTACCTCATTTTTCGGTTTACTATGTTAACAAATATTATCAAAATAATTATTGAGCCAAACTAAAGACAGTTATCCTTTTTTTGGTAGACAGTGTTCAACTATGTTGATGAATGCTACTAGAATAATTCTTGAGCCAAACAAAGGATAGCTCTCTTTTTTGGCAGACAGTGTTCAACTGTGTTAATGAATCCTATCAAAATGATTCTTGAGCCAAGCTAAGGACAGCTCTCTTCTTCTGGTGAACTGTTCAACTCTGTTAATGGATGCTAATAGAATAATTATTGAGCCAAGCTCAAGACAGGTCTCTTTTTTTTGGTAGACAGTGTTCAACTATGTAGATGGATGCTACTAGAATAATTCTTGAGTCAAACTAAGGACAGCTCTCTTCCTCAGGTAAACTGTTCAACTATGTTAATGGATGCTACTAGAATAATTCTTGAGCCAGACTATCTTTTTGGTAGACAGTGTTCATCTCTGTTAATGAAAACTGCTAGAAAAATGAATGTTACTAAAATAATTCTATAAGCAGAGAAAAAAAAGCGTTCCAAAGAGATTTAAAAAAAGGTTCCTACCTCATTTTTCGGTTCACTAACTACATCCGGTGTGGTGTCATTTTGTTCGGCTTCAACATCCTTTGGTGCTGTTGGAGTGTCTTTGTCAGTGACAATGATTTCTGTTGTCGGCAATGGTTCTTCTGCTGGAGTCCCATTTACTGCAGGACTTTCCTCAGTAATTGCAGGGGGGACTGCAGGGGGGACTACAGGGGGGACTGCAGTTTGAGTTGGAGGAGGAGGAGCAGGGCTTTTGAAAGTGGTTGTTTCAGACATTGTAGAAATTCTCTGGTAAACTCCTGGACGATTTTACTGTTCTGAAATAGAATGAAAAGACAAGGTATTAGATATTATGTTCACAAATGAACACAAATGTGTATATATATATATATATATATATTATATATATATATATATATATATATATATTTAAATGATATCAAGTGTTTTCATGATATATTGTTGATTATGACGAAGAATATAAAATATAAAATTATGTATATATATTATATATATATATATATATATATATATATATATATATATATATGTTATACATATATATATATATATATATATATATATATAAATATATAAATATTTATATATATATATATATATTACACAATATACATATATATATGTATATAAATATATATATATATATATATACATATATACATATATATATATAATTACACAATATATATAATATAATATATACATATATATATATATATATATATTATACACACACACACAAACACACACACATATATATATATATATATATATATATATATTATATATATATATATATATACATATTTATATATATATATATTACACAATTTTATATTTGATATTCTTTGTCATAATTGATCTATGCCTGTTTAGCAAAACTGGTTTGCAAATTATTTAGAAGGTTTGTTAGTCATAATTTTCATAGATGGTATTATTTTTTCAATTATTTGAATTTTTAAATTTATAGTTGCTGGAGAGGGAGAGGCTCTGTCAGGCTATTCTTGCCCAAGACATGCTACATGAGTACCACCCCTATGACTAAACCATGTCATGGGACCAATGGGAGAGAGAGAGAGAGAGAGAGAGAGAGAGAGAGAGAGAGAGAGAGTACGAGAAAGAGAGATAGTGTGTGTGTGTGTGAGAGAGAGAGAGAGAGAGTACGAGAAAGAGAGATAGTGTGTGTGTGTGTGTGAGAGAGAGAGAGAGAGAGAGAGAGAGAGAGAGAGAGAGAGAGAGAGAGAGAGAGAGAGAGAGAGAGAGTCTCATTATCTACAGTCTCTGCAATTCTAATATATATATATATATATATATATATATATATATATATATATATGTGAAAATAAAATGGAAATTAATCCGACAGTATGAATAAGATATAATGAAAAAACAAACGATGTTTACAACTGAAATAGGCTCATCAGAAGAGAAAGTGTGCAAACCGTTTCGGGGCCAATTCTCTTGACGGTTGCTTTTTAAAACCGTCAAGAGAATTGGCCCCGAAACGGTTTGCACACTTTCTCTTCTGATGAGCCTATTTCAGTTGTAAACATCGTTTGTTTTTTCATTATATCTTATTCATATATATATATATATGTATATGATGGATCCTCCCGTTGATTTCCACGTACGAGTGTTCATACAATGAACATCCACAAAGTGATTTGTTTATAGTGGTGAAGTCTTGTGTTGGACCATCCACACTTTGGCACAGTCGATAGGAAAGAATTGGTGCATCAAGGGTTGCCACAAACCCAATCAACGACCGACCTCAGGAATTTTGAATTCAGAGTTATCCCTCGCCTAGACTGGTCACCTACCCAAGGCTGAAGAGCCCAGTCTACCCTACTATTTAACCCATAGCTGGAGGGAGAATATATGGATTCATACCTTCCCCAAGGGTATTAGTGCTATGTGAAATGCCAACAGCTTCGTCTAGGAATTGAACTCGAATCGACAAGACCATTTTCCACGACTCTAACCACTAGCCCACATATATATATATGTATTTGCCATATATGTATGGAGGTGCATGGTGTAATGGTTACCATTGTAGGAAATGGACAACTAGATGAGTTCAAATCCTGGACGAGGCTGTTTGCATTTCACATAGAGATAATACCCTTGGGAAAGGTAAGTATCCAACTACTCTTCCTCTAGCTGTGGGTAAATAGTAGAGCAGACTTGGCTCTTTAACCTTGGTTAGGCAACCAGTCTAGGAGAAGGAAAACTCTGAATTCAATTCTGTTAAATTTTACATAACAAATTGACCTTGTGTTGTATCCTGCCCATGCGGAGGGGTTGGTAAGCATATCTAGAAACATAATGTTTCAGCCATGTACGGCCTTCTTTTGTGTTAGTTTCTGAGATATGTTTTTGATCTACAAAAAGTTCAACAAGTTCATCGGTGAGCTGTGCGGTGTGCTGAGATATGTTTATACAGTGTTACGATGGTGGCATCCCTCATGTCTTGTGGGATGACCCCTTCACTCCAGCATAGGCAGAGGAGCTTGTGGAGTTTTTCTAGGAGAACAGGCTTCCCACACTTTAGGATTTTGTGTTAGTTTCTGAGATATGTTTTGTAAGTGCGTTGTTCATTTGGCCATTTCTGATATCTCTCTTCAGCGAATCCAAGAACACAAGAGAGATATCAGAAATGGACAACACACTTACAATTTGGATTCTTTAAAATTGAACGAATGGTTAGTTTCTGAGATATGCATGTGCATCTCATATTTTACCTAACATAAGTGGAATCCACACATTAAAATGACTAACATAATTAAACTAGTGTGAACAATTTTAACTGTTCTATTTAACTAAGACCATATTAAAATCGTTGGTTGGTTTTATGGAAAAGCATTCCTTGTCAGGTTATTTTACGCCAAAGTCACAATTGGTTGGCATCCTTCCATCTGCGAAAGACAATGGTGTTTTTTTTTTTTACATAGCCTGGGCAGATATGGAGGATGTGCTGTTGGCCAGTCAGCAGATCACTCCACTCCACACTACTGCTTATCTGATCGAATGTAGCAATGATTCATCGTGGGAAATCATTTTGAATAGTTTGTCTGTTGGGCAAATAAGGCGTTGAAGAACTTACGTTGATCTCAATGTCTATCTTTATCAAATTCTAAAATGACTCATTTAGTTAAGTTAAAAGTTAAAGTTAACCGAAGAACATAATGACATGCATTTAAAAATATTTGAAAAGATTCATTATAAATCTTTTTGATTTATCATCTAGTTTAGGGGTCACCAAACTATAGCACACAGGTCAGATCCGGCCTGTGAAGGTTAATGTATCTGGTCTGCTGACAGTACTTGAATTTGTTTTTCTCAGAGCATTTGTTCTGGCTAATGTATCTGAATATGTGATATGGATAGATAAAAACTAACTTGCATGAACAATAATTATATGTAGTATTTAATATACATACATTAATGCATTGATGTATCCAGGGATACACTAACACTGAATATGTGGTATGGATAGATAAAAACTAACTTGCATGAACAATAATTATATGTAGTATTTAATATACATACATTAATGCATTGATGTATCCAGGGATACACTAACACTGAATATGTGGTATGGAAAGATAAAACTAACTTGCATGAACAATAATTATATGTAGTATTTGAAATACATACATTAACATACATTAATGCATTGATGTATCCAGGGATACACTAACACTGAATATGTGATATGGATAGATAAAAACTAACTTGCATGAACAATAATTATATGTAGTATTTAATATACATACATTAATGCATTGATGTATCCAGGGATACACTAACACTGAATATGTGGTATGGATAGATAAAAACTAACTTGCATGAACAATAATTATATGTAGTATTTAATATACATACATTAACATACATTAATGCATTGATGTATCCAGGGATACACTAACACTGAATATGCGATATGGATAGATAAAAACTAACTTGCATGAACAATAATTATATGTAGTATTTAATATACATACATTAATGCATTGATGTATCCAGGGATACACTAACACTGAATATGTGGTATGGATAGATAAAAACTAACTTGCATGAACAATAATTATATGTAGTATTTAATATACATACATTAACATACATTAATGCATTGATGTATCCAGGGATACACTAACACTGAATATGCGGTATGGAAAGATAAAAAATAATAATAAAAGATACATACATTAAGAACATAAAAACGGTGTGTTATCAATGTATAACTGATACAATGATGATGTGGCCTGCGCTCATTATTTTTTCAAATATCTGGCCCACCATGAAAAAAGTTTGATGATCCTTGATCTCGATATAAAAATTCCTTGAATAACTTATGAAGATCTCTATATATTGATCTGCTACTTCTTTTACTGTGTGCGCTGTCTAGAGGCTATTGGCAAACAGGGGAGGTAATTACCTTTCTTGTTACCTAGCATAAAATTGGAGGAAATAAAGTTTGTTGTCTCTACAAGCTCATTACTCAGTTTTTGAAAAATGCCCATTTAATTATTGCAAATTTTTTATTTTATTTTTTCTTTCTATTTTTTTGTCTTGTAATGTCTATGCTAGATTCATATGTTTATGAATTCTTGTGGTGAGAGAATAACAAAGAAAGTAACACTTTCAATCAAATTGTTAATGATAGAGTTGATTCACAACAAATCATTTTTCAAAACAATCTATTTCTTTATGGTCTTATTTTTTTTCAAGGTTTAAGAATTTAATAAATACCACTCCTATGATCGAGAAAGTTGAAGAGTTCCCCAAATTGTGACTCGTTCATTTCTATATATTGTGTTTCTATATATCACGATAAAGATGAGGACAACAGTCTGAAAAGTCAAAATAATACATTTAATTATTGCAAATTTTTTTTAAAAATTTTTTCTTTCTATTTTTTTGTTGTCTTGTAATGTCTATGCTAGATTCATATGTTTATGAATTCTTGTGGTGAGAGAAAGTAACACTTTCAATCAAATTCTTAATGATATTGTTGATTCTCAGAAAAGCATTTTTCAAAACAATCTATCGCTTAAATAGTCTTATTTTTAAAGGTATAAGAATTTATTGAACATTCTGTTTGTTTACAAAATACTATAATAGGTGGGCCTGGTATGACTATAGCGATTAATGAAAGGCATTTTGTAAGGTGAAATATAATTGGGATAGATCCACCAAACAACAGTGGGTTTTTGGAGGGATATGCTGTGAGAAAAGACAAAATGAAAAGTAGGATAATATTTAAGCAGATATACTAGATTCATATGTTTATGAATTCTTGTGATAAGAGAACAACAAAGAATGTAACACTTACAATCAAATTCTTAATGATATAGTTGATTCTCAGAAAAGCATTTTTCAAACCCATCTATTGCTTTATGGTCTTATTTTTTTTTCAAGGTTTAAGAATTTAATAAATACCACTCCTATGATCGAGAAAGTTCAAGAGTTCCCAAAATTGTGACTTGTTCATTTCTATATATTGTGTTTCTATATATCACGATAAAGATAAGGTACATAAATTACAGGAAAATTGAACATGTAAATACATATACAATATTTAGGTATAAACAAGATACCCAAATGTACGTAAAACATAAATCTTACAGACATGGAACTAAAAGATAGTCCATGCTGTATAAAGGACTTACAGTAATGTAAGGGGGGGGGCAAAAGCCCCACCAAGAAGGGGGTAGATAGACTCTAGCCCATAGCAGTTCTTGAGAAGATCCAGAGGAAGACAAGTTCAAATCAAAACGCCATATAATACCAGAGGTCCCCTAGTGGGAACAAACGGCAACGCAGCGAGAAGATAACTCTTCCAGGCAAAGGGAAGATAATCCCCTAGAGCCCCAACTGACCCCAGAGGCGAGGATCTCTCTGCCTGGGGCTATTGACTCCCGCACGGTGAGTTAGAAAATGGACAATGTAGAGATAAAACCTTTGATCAAAAAATCAAAATAAACATACCACGCCTCATCTAAAAAATTCAGACAAATTATTTTCTTTTTATTGTTATTTATCTTAAGTTATTTCTATTTATGTTGCCATTGTTGGTTGCTGTAATCAGTCTTTCTCTCTCTTTGCTCTTTTAAAGAGATTAACATTCAAAGAGAATTAACCTACCAGTTTTATCTACAAGATAACTCTACTACTGACAATGAAGTGATGTCATATGCTGTAAAGGAAACAAAATTAATGACAATGCTTCATCTAATAAATTCAGACAATTACATCAACTACTATTACAACCAGATGTAAGCAACAAAAAGCAAGATGAAAGTAAACTAGTCAAAAATTAACTCTTAACTTCCTGTAACAAATTTACTCCAATCCCGTAACATAGTTTGCTTTGTTTTGTTTTTAATAGGATATACATCTTTGTGGGTTATTTCTTGGAATTGGACACATAGCATAGTGGATAAAAGAGTTAGATTAAGACAGTTCTGAGTGACAGTTATCTCTAGACTGCAGGTTCAATCCTGTTTAGGGACAGCTGTAACATAGAATAATAATTAACACAGCTTAACACCTGTACACCAGCTATGGTTAGCGGAATGAGAACAGGATACCCCCGTAGACTGAATAGCATAGTTTGTTTTATTCTGTTTTTAATGGCATATACATCTTTCGGACCATATGACCTTTAGGCACCACTTTTGCTTTGCTGATTCATAAGTACATTTTTTTCATTTACACTGTCAACATCCGGTTGTTTGTTAGGGTTAGGGTTAGGGTTAGGGTTAGGGGTCAGTTTTATAGTTTAATAAAAACCCTCTAAAAATCGTCTGTTAACAAACAACCGGATGTTGATGGTGCAAATGAAAAAATGTACTTATGAATCAGCAAAGCAAAAGGGGTGCCTAAAGGTCATATGGTCCAAACTTTGTGTGTTATTTTTTGGAATTGGACACATGGATAAAGGAGTTGGGTTAAGACAGTTCCAAGTAACTGTTATTGCTAGATTGCAGGTTCAATCCTGGTCAGGGACAGCAGTAACATAGAATAATAATTAACACAGCTTAACACCTGTACCTCAGCTATGGTTAGCGGAATGAGAACAGTATACCCCCGTGGACTGAATAAAGGGTTAGGTTCAAAGTTTTGTGATGGCTCCCAATTACGACAGAAAGTTCCTGAGCCCTAAAAGAAGGTTCCTGAGTCTGACAAGAAATACCTGAAGAAAGCCAGAGGGTACATCAGCCGAAATGTCGTACAGATAACTATGAAGATGAGGACAATAGTGCGAATAATCCAAATAATACTAATCTTTGTGGGTTATTTAAAGCCAAAGGCATCCTTGTAGAAGAACAGTAGTAGTACAATTTAACCCATATGTATGGGATATGGCAATGAAGAGGTACCCCACACCCCCCAGAGCTCCAGAATTGGAACTTCATCATTATATGCAGTTTAACGTCATACTCAGGACACTAAAACCCCCAGCCACTACCTTCTAGCACATATATGATACAAATGGGTGTGGGACAATCATATAGGTACTAGGGATTGAAGTGACCAACCAATTGATTGGAGGGGGTCTCTCTGACAACCCGTCTAACCTGAGTAAGGGCTAAAGTGAAGTGTTGCAAGACATGGAATGCTCAACAACCAGGATTCCTTTCTTAAGCATCATGGTGTTGTAACCTGATAAATAAAGGAGTCATTTCCGGACATGCACACACACATACACACACCTACTGGCGCAAAATCTTTTGAAATAAAATTCAGTTCTTATCCTGTTATCAGAGTGTGTTGACTTGTTTTTATTCTCGCTTAAAGAACTCACAGTTACCCTTTTTATAAACTGGGATATAAAAAGGCAAACTATAATACATGGGTTGCCACCTACACCAAAAAAGTGGTCCCATTGGAGGGATTTTTATTCCTCTACAGAGGTGCAGTTGGCAGCTAACAGGGTCGAGTATAAATCCGGGAGTTTTATCTACAAGATAATAACTCTATTGAGAATGAATATGTTCTGTACAAGAAGAAAAGACATAATAAAGAGAATGTTTCATCCGAGAAATTCAGACAACTTAAAATTGTCTACTTCTTTATTTACAATTTTTTTTATTTACCATCAAATTTAATGACCTGAACATTATACTAAAAGGCAATAAAAATATGAGGAAAGATAAACTAGTCAAGAATTAATAACATCTCTCTGAATGTTTGGGAGGAGGCTTGATGATTATTATCTGTGTTATTCGGACTATTGTCCTCATCTTCATTGTTATCTGTACAACAGATTAAACTCTCCCCGCCAAAAAAAAAAACACCCAATATGAGTCTAGGTAAAAAAATCATACATAAGTGAATTGGTAGATATTCGAGCCAAAACAAGAGGTTAGGTTTATAAGTTCCCAAAATTTACACTGGATTGTCCAATTGGACTCATGGCCTAGTGGATAAAGGAGTTAGGTTAAGACAGTCCTAAGTGACAGTTACCTCTAGATTGCAGGTTCAATTCTGATCAAGGGCAGCAGTAATATAGAATAATAATTAACACAGCTTAACGCCTCTACCCCAGCTATTGTTAGTGGAATGAAAACAGGATACCCCCCTGGACTGAATAAAGGGTTAAGTTTAAAGTTCCGTGATGGCTCCCAATTATGACAAGAACGTTCCCGAGTCCGAGAAATTTCCCGAGTCCGACAAGAAATACTTGAAGATGGCCGGAGAGCATATCGGCCAAAACGTTGTATAGATAACAATGAAGATGAGGACAATAGTGCGAATAACGCAGTTAATAGTAATCAATGTTTTATCTAAGAGGTTATGCGTCTTCCATGGTTTTTATGGCAAGGTGCACTAATATTATGGGGTAAGTAAAGTCGTTGGTATCAGCCAGACAGCGAGGGAGTCTATCTCCTTTTTACTCATGCTAGACCAAGGAGATTGTTTTAGTGTCTGAGGTGGACCGCCACACCTACCATCACCTCCCTACTTTAGATCCCTGTACTACTCATTTGTTGAGTTGGCAAGGGCTGCATTGGTTCTTATCTTTCCTTTAGACCACACTGGCTGTGTGGAGAGGAAGGATTTGTTGCTTGGGAAACTGCTCATCCTCCATATCAACCTGCCCAGGCTACATACTGAATTTCATCACTACCCAGCAATTCCTGTGATACTGTTGTTGCTAAACTGCATTGGTTCTTATCTTTCCTTTTGATCACAGCGGCTGTGTGGAGAGGGAGGATTTGCTGCTTGGGTGTCAGCTCATCCTCCATATCAACCTGCCCAAGCTACATATTTTGTTTTTTGTTTTGTGGAAATTCCACAGGTCCAACTTGTACAATATAATTATCTAAGTAAAGAAGACAAGTACACCTGTGTGCAACCACGGGTATGCAGGTGTACTATAATATACTGCACTGGGCATAATTATTGTCCAATGCATTTCATACTAAAAATCATTGCATTTTTTATTGTAAAAATCATTGTCCAATGCATTTTTATAGCAAAAATCATTTCCAATCCATTTTATAGTAAAATCATTTCCAATCCATTTGTATAGTAAAAATCATTGTCCAATGCATTTTTATAGTAAAGAAGACAAGTCCACCTGTGTGCAATCACAGGTATGCAGATGTACTCTAATATAATGCAATGTACGTAAGATGCGACGCAAGATGAGTATGCTATGCAACAAAAATGTCTTCCATAGTTTTTTTTGGCAAGGTGCACTAAATTCTACAAACAGAGCTGAGAAATATGTTATCAAGTAGGGACGGTTTAGCTCAGCTTGTAGAGCTTCTGACTAGGAACCACAAAGTTCCTGGTTTGAATCTGGCCCTTGCCAACTCAGTGTAGCACAGGGATTTGTGAAGTAAAGTGAGGAGCTGATGGTATGTGGGGCAATCCGCCTCAGATGCCAAAACAATTTCCTTGGTCTAGCACTGGTGAAAGGGGATAGACTCCTTTGCTGTCTGGTTGATACTGACTTTAGGCCACCCTGACGACTTTACTTTTATTCTTATCAAATGTGAACAATTTTCAAACAGATCTAATTAACCCATAGATGGGACCCTAACAGGTACTATTATTCAATGAAGGAGTACACCACACTCCTAGATCCCAGAACTAGAGCCTCACCATCAGATACAGTTTTTTTTTAGTTTTTCAGTCCAAATCTGCATGGACATCTTTGGAGCCAAATTTAACGCCAGCTTTATCGAACAAGGGATTCAATGGACAAATTCCAATTAAACTTTTAGTCTTTAATGATTTACTTTCTATCGTGATTTTTAGAGTCTCCTTTATTTTGGTTTTGGTTTTTTGCCTCTTGTTTCATCTTAAATGTGTTTTATTTGATAGTTTTATTGATAGTTTTATTGGACAATTTCAAGAAAGTTTTTTTTCATTTATTGACTTGTTTTTCAAATTTGTGTTTTTGGCACTCTTATGGTTTATGCCTACAATGACGATTGTCTTTAAAAGTAACTAGAAGCGGCTATCCGTCACCACCTGGGTAAAGGGAGTGGGGGTTGTAAAAATTATTTGAAACTTTCTGAGACTAATATCATCATCATCATCATCATCATGTCGCACTTTCAGCGCGGATATCCATGACAATCTCTCTCCATCCGTCCCTATCGCTCATCATTCTCGGGAGGTCCTCTATGCAGCATCCTGAATCCACACAGAGCTGATCAACATACGTTTTTGCTGGTCGGCCCACACTGGCCCGTCCATGTGCTGGCTTCCATAGGAGGACGTTGCTTATGAGTTCGTCCTTGCTTCTCCAGCAGTGTCCCGCGTGTCTTGTCTGTCTTACTCGGATGGTTTGGGTGATATGTGGTAGGTGGCCGTACAGCTGCTTTCTTGTAGGGTGTGTTTCCACGTCTTGTTCAGGATCACCTGCAGCATTCTTGTGCAGCTCCCATCTAGTTTATTCTCTAGTCGCTTAGTTAGGGTCCAGGTGGTGCAGCCATACAGCAGCACCGACACGACAACGGCCTGGAAGAATTGTCTCTTTAGCTTGTCTGTGAGATTGGACCTCCATATGATAGATAATCTATTTATAGCGGCCCATGCCTTTCCTATGCGTGCATTAACGTCGTTTTCTGTGGAGGAGATGTTACTGCAATATGGTCCTACCAAATAGATCCATAGATCCCTGGCATGCACTTGGAATTCTAAAGAACATATCAAATGATACGGTTGCTGTCTTTATTGATGGTAAGTTGTTTTAGTTTTTAGTTTTTAGAGGGATCTTGCCTTCTTTGCTGGGAATACAACCAGTGTACTTTAATCCTGTTCAACAGGGAAGGCAGAGTACTAGGGTAAATACATACATGTGAGTACAAGCCAATTAAAACAGTTATTTTAAACCCTGTTGATAGGGTAGGATAAATATGTCAAAAATAACTACACCCCTTATATTTGGTTTGGTTTGGTTTGATTTTGTTTTACGGCATATCAACCTCAGTGGGTCATTTAATGCCGATAAAGTTTTGAAATAAATCAATTCTTAATGGATAATACAATTTTTTTATAAATACATTTTCTATTCAACCCATAGATTGGACCCTATCAGGTACTACCACTCTGGGTCAGAGTGGACCAGGGAGCAATGGTGATGAAGGGGTGCTCCACATTCCCCAAACCTCCAAAACTGGAACCTTACCATCAGATAGAGTTTAACGTCATTCCCAGGACATGTAGACCCGCAGTCACCGCCTTCTAGCACCCATATGATAAAAAGGGTTGGGGCTTGCCATAAGGACAATAGGGTTGGGTCAATCATATAGGTGCTAACACCCCTTATATATTTTGTGCAATTCTATTTTTGTTTACAGAGGTTTAACAGGAGGCACATGGTGTACTGGTTAGGATATGGACTTGTCAACCCGAGTTCAAATCCTAGATGAGGCTGTCTACATTTCACATAGTGCTAATACCCTTGGGAAAGGTATGCATCTATCTGCTCTCCCTCCATCTATGGATAAATAGCAGGGAAAACTGGGTTCTTTAACCTTGGTTAGGCAACCAGTCTAGGAGAAGGAAAACTCTGAATTCAAACCTGTCGAACTCCACTTAAGAAATTGACCTTGTGTCACATCCTGCTCGTGCGGAGGGGTTGGTAAATATATATATATATTTCTCACCATATTTGAGGATTTCGAGGACTTTATGAACTTGAAACTAAAAACACGTTCAAAGTATTTTGAAAATGTCTGTTATTTTTATCACTTTTCTAAAACAGTCTTTTTATTCATTGAACTAAACTTAAAATATGATTTTGAATGATTTGATTAGCGTTCATAAAAGAAAAGGCTTAAACATACTTTCAGGTTTTTTTTTTCTCCCCCCCCCACCTATTTGTAATTCCCCTGGGGTTATTTTATACCCTATTAGCATCCTGTGACACTATGAAGTCAGTGTTTCCATAGGAACTCTACTCCAACGTTATCAGAAACAATTCTGTATGATTACATTACAGGCATGTCAGTAGAAAAGTTAATTTATTTATCTAGTCGTCTTATCTTTTTGTGAATCTTTTGGGGAATAATGAACGCTTCTGTTAATGCTCATTAAATTACTCAAGTGGACGCTAGAAAATTATAAGAGTTTGGATTTTAAGCTCCTGAAAACATCTTTTTTCACAATCTGTGTTTAAGTTTCCAGCATTTGCTTCAAAGATGATTATTTCTGTTCTGATCATACCTACGCACATTGCTTTGAACCTTCGTGGACGATGGAACATAGGATTATATCACTGGACCTTTGACGCTACGTGGGATTCCATAACGAAGGACTTATTCACTTACCAAAGGATTCTATAGCTCAGGACTTACTTACTTTAAGTCCTTTTCAACTGGCCAAGAATGGCAGTCAGAAACTTAACAGAGCCATCATGGAACTTTGAACCCAACCCTTTATTCAATCCATGGGGTATCCTGTTCTCATTCCGCTAACCATAGCTGGGGTGCCGGTGTTAATTATTATTCTATGTTAATGCTGCCCCTGACCAGGATTGAACCTGCAGCCTAGAGATAAATGTCACTAAGAACTGTCTTAAACCAACGCCTTTACCCACTATGCTATGTGTCCAAGGAGGTTCCCGAGTTTGAGAAATTTCTCCGAGTCCAACAATAAATACCTGAAGAAGGTTGGAGCGGCATATCGTCCGAAATGTTGTACAATGAGGACAATAGTTTGAATAATCCAAATAACACTAAAATCTTAATATCTCTAAGTAGTCCTTTTCATATAAAGTTTGGTAATGAATAATAACTAATAATATCCGTTTTGATTTTTTACAATCTTCTACAAGAAAGAAGGGGCCAGGTTAGCTCAGTTGGTAGAGTGTTCGGCTAGAAACCACAAGGTTCCTAGTTCGATACCGGTCCTCGCCAACTCAGCGTATGAGTAGCACAGGGATCTGTGCAGTAAAGTAAGGAGCTGATGGTAGGTGTGGCGCTCCACCTCAGATGCTAAAACAATCTCCTTGGTCTAGCGCTAGTGAAAAGGGGATAGACCCCCTCGCTGACTGGCTGATACCGATTTTAGGCCGCCCCGTCAACTTTACTTTACTTACAAGAAATGCTAAAATCTTTGGTTTAGAAGAAAATAAACTTTTTAAAAAATGTAAAAGGTGTACTTATCTATGGGTGATACTGTACATTGTAAATTAAACATCTAGCTAAAAGAATTTTTGTGGTTTTCAAAAAACTATGTTAAAAATGTGTTCTAAGATTCCACTAGAAAATTAGTTGGTCAGCGCTCTAGTCATTTCTGAATTATGTGATGATAGACATTTGAAAAAAAGAAATGACATTTATTTGAATTATATTAAAATACAGAAAATGACCCATATTATCTATATTAACTACTTAAATTAGAATTCCTTCATGGTTTAGCTCAGTGGGTAGAGTGTCTACCACAAGGTTCCAGATTTCATACAGGCCCTCACCAAATTAGCATATGAATAGCACCGGGATCAATTAACATTTGGCGAGTATTAACCTACCAGTTTTATCTACAAGTTATCTACTATTTTTTAATTTTTTAGATTTTTTCTAGATTCTTATCTACTACTAACAATGAAGTGATGTCATATATATATATATATATATATATATATATATATTATATAATATCTGTCTATAATATATATTGTTTGGGATTTAATATGAAGCATTTGGTATGAAATATAAGAAACTCAGTTTTTGAATATGCCATAAAGACCAGATCAACCAGTCCATCCATTCTGAAGAAGGGGTATAAAACATCTACATATCACAATAAAGATGAGGACAACAGTCCAAAAAATCAAAATAATACATACCAAGCCTCATCTAGAAAATTCAGACAAATTATTTTCTTTTTATGACATTTATTTGAATTATATTAAAATACAGAAAATGACCCACATTATCTATATTAACTACTTAAATTAGAATTCCTTCATGGTTTAGCTCAGTAGGTAGAGTGTCTGACATGGAACCACAAGGTTCCACGTTTCATACAGGCTCTCGCCAAATTAGCATATGAGTAGCACCGGGATCAATTAAAATTTGGCGAGTATTAACCTACCAGTTTTATCTACAAGTTATCTACTATATTTTTATTTTTTTTTTTTTTCCGCTCTATCGGCTGGGACGTTAGAATGCACCGACTGCACCTCTGCAGAGGGATAAGACTCCCCCAATGGGGCCACCTGTTGGGTGGTGACCCGTGATGCTTAAGGATAGAGCCCAGGTGGATGAGCAGTTCATGACATGCAATACTCCACTTTGGCCCTATCTTGGGCTAGACGGGCGGTCGGAGAGGCCCCCTTCGATCAATTGGCTGGTCACGTCAAGCCCTAGCACCTATATGATTTTCCCAAGCCTATTGCCCTTATGGCAAGCCCCAACCCCTTTTTATCATATGGGTGCTAGAAGGCGGTGGCTGCGGGTCTACATGTCCTGGGAATGACGTTAAACTCTATCTGATGGTGAGGTTCCAGTTTTGGAGGTTTGGGGAATGTGGAGCACCCTTCATCACCATTGCTCCCTGGTCCACTCTGGCCCGAAGTGGTAGTACCTGTTAGGGTCCCATCTATGGCTTAAATAGAAAACATGAGTTTATAAAAAAAATTGTATTATCCATTAAGAATTGATTTATTTCAAAACTTTATCGGCATTAAATGACCCACTGAGGTTGATATGCCGTAAAACAAAACAAACAAACAAACTATTTTTTTTTTTTTAGATTTTTTCTAGATTTTTATCTACTACTAACAATGATTTAATTTTTATTTTTAATAGATTTCTCTGAATTTTTGAGATGAGGCTTGATAATTTGTATTAATAATCTTCATTCAATGACTACTATTTACACAGTAGCATTGTAACCAACAAAGCCTTCATCAGATAATGACTCTGGATTCAGGCATGGTTTTGGGGCCGAAGCATCATTACCACTAACCCAGAGAGCCCCAGAAGTATCTCACGATACCACCAGACTTTGTCGGTTTGATGTCACAATGTAGGATTGCCATATCCATGCTGATGCGGTTAGAGCTTTCTCCTGGATCTTTTTGATGTATTTCCTCTTGTCTGGTGGAGAAAGTCCAAATTTAGACAAAAAAGCCAAGTTTGAGTTGGTAATAAATCCCCGACATCCAACTTCAATGGGAAATACATCTGTTATCTATCCGTTTCTGATGCATTGTTCTCGTAGGTCTTCATATTTTTCCAACTTACGCTGAGGTGCCTAGTCAAGATTTTCTTCAAATGGAACTGTCAATTCAATGATAAAAATTATTTGGATTATTCAAACTAATGTACTCATCTACATTGTTATCTGTACAACGTTTCATCCAATGTACCCTCCGACTTCCTTCAGGTATTTCTTGTCGGATTTGGTAGCCTTCTCGAACTTGGGAACCCTCTTGTCATAATTGTGAGCCTTCATAGAACTTTGTAAATAGATTTTATATTCTAATTTTTTCTGTAAAGAAAACAAAATTAATGACAATACTTCATCTAATAAATTCAGAAGGTTCCTGATTCAATACCGGCCCTCGCCAATTCAGCGTATGAGTAGCACAGGAATCTGTGCGGTAAATTGGGGAACTGATGGTAGGTATGGCACTCCACCTCAGATGCAAAAACCGATCTCCCTGATCTAGCATTAGTGAAAAGGGGATAGACTCCCTCGCTGTCTGGCTGATACTGACAATAGGCCACTTTACTTACTTTTTTTGAAAATCAAATTGGCGAGAAACTGTCAGTAACCTAGCACTGTTGACTTCATGTCCATTCTACCCTAACTTATATATATATATAAGGTGCCTCCTCGAGGGGGAATGCCGACGGGATTGACGCATTTTTTGTGCCTACCACCCATGAGCTTCGGCTTGTGGGTGGGCCCACATAAAAATGTCCTTGTGTCATGCCCTCATAAGTGGGATGAGAGGCAAATACCCACTAGCTCATGTAATGGTTCAGAGTATCTTGCAAGGTGTTTGGCTGAGGTGTTTATTCCTTTGATGTGATTTGTGCCGCAGAATTAGAGCTACTCTTTTCTTTCATATCTGTTTGTTTGATGGTGTCCACTGCCAGTATTCCCACGTACTTGTAATTCCATTTTTCCCCTAGTGTTCTTATATTTTCTGGGGATTAAAATAAAACTAAAATGAAATAAAAATAAAATAAAAACAACAAACTCCCATGAGTGCCTAGAAAGTAGCACACCACAAGAAAGCAGCTGTATGACCACTTACTCCATATCGCACAAACCATCCAAGTAAGATGAACAAGACATAATGATCACAAAAAGCAGCTGTATGGCCACTTACCACCCATCACACAAACCATCCTAGTAAGAGGAAAAAAAACCTGCTGGACATCATCATTATCATCATGTCGTGCAATCAGCACACACATCCATGACAATCTCTCGCCAACAATCTCTATCATTCATTGTCCCAGGGAGGTCCTAAGCGCAGCATCCTCACAGAGTTGGTCAATATAAATCCTTGGTGGGTCGCTCACATTAGCATGTCCATGTGTTGGCTTCCACAGGAGGATGTCGCTTATGATTTCCTCCTTGCTCCTCCAGCATGCCTTGTCTGATGGTTTGTGAGATAGGGGCAGGTGGCCGTACAGTTGTTTCCTTGCGGGGCGCTGTTTCCACGACTTGTTCAAGACGCAAGCACCATTCTTGTCCAGGTCCCATCTAGCTTATTCTCAAGGTGCCTCGTTAGACACCAAGTGGTGCAGCTATACAGTAGCACTGATATAACCTTTTTTGGTTTGTTCCCTATGACTGATAATCTGTTTATGGCCGAACCTGCCTTTCCTATTAGTGTATTAACATCACTTTCTGTGGATGAGATATTGCTACCAAGGTATGTGAATTGTGCTACTGGCTTTAATGGCTTACCGTTGAGTGTGGGGAGGTCTCCTTTCTTTTAAACATATCATAGAAAACGAGAACTCCTCCATAAATATTCGACAAATTTTAATTGATTGAGAAGTAAGGACGAACTCATAAGTGATGTTCCTCTGTAACACATTGACATGTCAACATAAGTTGTCTAGCAAGAACCTACATAGATCAGTTCTCTGCAGATTCTGAATGCTTCACAGAGGACCTGCTGGGGGTGATAACCAACAGGGATGGTTGGTGAGAGAGAGTCATGAATATCCATACTGCCAGCATGGCCTGATATATAATATTTATGAACCCCTCTGCAAGAGCAGGATGCGACACGAAGGTCAATTTCTTAAGTGGAGTTTAACAGGTTTAAATTCAGGGTTTTCCTTCTCCTAGACTGGTTACCTAGCCATGGTTAAAGAGTCAAGTCTGCCCTGCTATTTACCCATAGCTGGAGGGAGAATTGGATTCATACCTTTCTTAAGAGTATTAGCACCATGTGAAATGCCAACAGCTTCGTCCAGGAATTGAACTCGCGTTGACGAGTCCATTTCCCATGACTCTAACCATTAGTCCACGGGCCTCCATGGCCTGATATATGATGACAACAGCTTGTTTAATCTCTTATCGTCTTCTAGATTGGTTGCATTAATAATACTAAAGAGCCCAGTGTGCCCTTCTATGCTATAATAAAAAAAAAATTCAGTCAAGTGATCTATTGTCAGTATCAGAAGATACAAGCAAAAAGAAGATAGACTCCCTCACTGTTTACTGAGGGTGTCTATCTTCTTTTCGCTTGTGCTAGACCAGCAAGATTATATTGCTAAGAGGGAGTGCTACACCTACTGTCAGCTCCCAGATGATATAATAGATAAATGCAATTATTTTTTTGCAACAGATGGAAAGGAGCAGCTGGTGTTATTGTAATATTTTGCATTCCTAAGACGCAACATACCCTTAACTTTCCCTTTGCACTTTTCAAGTTAAAATCAATCAACCATTACTTCTTAACCACTAGGCATGACATAACCCCAGACGGGTTGATATGCCATTAAAATCAATCAGCCATTACTTCCTAACCACTAGGTATGACATAACCCCAGACAGGTTGATATGCCTTTAAATTCAATCAACCATTACTTCCTAACCACTAGGCATGACGTAACTCCAAATGGGTTGATATTCCTTTAAATTCAATCAACCATTACTTCCTAACCACTAGGCATGACATAACCCCAGACGGGTTGATATGCCATTAAAATCAGTCAACCAATTTTTACTCACCCTCATAATAAAGATAAACTAGCAGGACCTGTGGATATACCACAGTAAAAAGCAAGACCTGTGGATATACCACAGTAAAAAGCAGGACCTGTGGATATACCACAGTAAAAAGCAAGACCTGTAGATATACCATAGTAAAAATGAGAACCTGTGGATATACCACAGTAAAAGCAGAACTGTGGATATACCACAGTAAAAAAGCAGAACCTGTGGATATACAGTAAAAAGCAGGATCCGTGGATATACCACAGTAAAAGCAGAACCTGTGGATATACCACAGTAAAAAGCAAGACCTGTAGATATACCATAGTAAAAATGAGAACCTGTGGATATACCACAGTAAAAAGCAGAACCTGTGGTATACCACAGTAAAAAGCAGAACCTGTGGATATACCACAGTAAAAAGCAGGATCCGTGGATATACCACAGTAAAAAGCAGAACCTGTGGATATACCACAGTAAAAAGCAAGACCTGTAGATATACCATAGTAAAAATGAGAACCTGTGGATATACCACTGTAAAAAGCAGAACCTGTGGATATACCACAGTAAAAAGCAGGATCTGTGGATATACCACAGTAAAAAGCAGGATCCGTGGATATACTACAGTAAAAAGCAGGACCTGTGGATATACCACAGTAAAAAGCAGAACCTGTGGATATACCACAGTAAAAAGTTAATTATTTTTTTTGCAACAGATGGAAAGGAGCAGCTGGTGTTATTGTAATATTTTGCATTCCTAAGACGCAACATACCCTTAACCTTCCCTTAGCACTTTTCAAGTGCACTGTAGTTTCTTGACGTTTAACAAAGTGAGGAATTTAGATCTATTAAAACTAATGTCACTGACTGTTGTGTGACTTTTTCAGTCAACACTTTGATCATCCAATGACGAGATCCCATCTGATAATTCATTACTGTTTCTTTATCTAATATGCTAACAACAGGTGTGTCAAAAAAGAATTGAAACTGAAGCTGTATTTACAAAGACAGAAAGGAACGAGAGAAAGATTACTTTTCTTCAAAATGGTCGCTTTAGCATTTTGGTTATGTCATTTATTTATATCACAGGCTTATGTATCTATCAAAAGAATGACACCTATATGATTTTCCCAACCCTATTGCCCTTATGGCAAGCCCCAACCCCTTTTTATCATATGGGTGCTAGAAGGCGGTGGCTGCGGGTCTACATGTCCTGGGAATGACGTTAAACTCTATCTGATGGTGAGGTTCCAGTTTTGGAGGTTTGGGGAATGTGGAGCACCCCTTCATCACCTTTGCTCCCTGGTAGTACCTGTTAGGGTCCCATCTATGGGTTAAATAGAAAAATGTATTTATAAAAAATTGTATTATCCATTAAGAATTGATTTATTTCAAAACTTTATCGGCATTAAATGACCCACTGAGGTTGATATGCCATAAAACAAACCAAACCAAACCAAACCAAACCAAACCAAAAGAATGAATGAATGAAATAAAGAAAGAAAGCATAAGACAGAAAGAAAGAAAGAATGAAAGAAAGAAGGAAAGAAAACATAATTTGGAAAGAAAGAAAGAAAGAAAGAAGAAAGAAAGACAACATAATTTGGAAGAAAAAAAAAAGGAAAGAAAGAAAGAAAGAAGGAAGAAGAAAGAAAGAAAAGAACAATTTATAAAGAATGAAAGAAAGAAGGAAAGAAGAATGAAAGGAAGAACGAAAAAAACATAATTTGGAAAAGAAAGAAAGAAAGAAAGAAAAGACAACATAATTTTGGAAAGAAAGAATGAAAGATTGAATGAATGAATGAAAGAAAGAAAGAAGGAAATATAACAACATAATTTGAAAAAAGAAGAAGAAAACATAATTTGATAAAAGAAAAAAAGAAAGAAAGAAAACATAATTAGAAGGAAAAACACATTTTGGAAAGAAAAAACGAAAGAATGAATGAATGAAAGAAAGAAAGAAATAGACAACATAACTTGGAAAAAAAAAAGAAAGGAAAAAACATAATTTGAAAAAGAAGAAAAGAAAGAAAGAAAACATAATTTGCAAAAAGAAAAAAAAAAGTATGGAAGAAAAGAGTGACATTAATTAGTGACATAATCATGGACATAATGACATTCCTGAACTGAATTTAGTCTAGAAAAGTCATGTAAAAGTAAATTTAATATGTCTGAAATGATGTCAACCAGGGTAAATACTAGGGAATATGGAGGTAAAGTTGTTGCCAATAGTAGTTGGTGCCTTGGAACAGTCCATTGTTGGAGTTTTTTTAGGATATATATATATATATATACATATACATATATATATTTACATATATATATTTATCATATATTTACCAACCATCCGCACAAGCAGGATGCGACACAAGGTCAATTTCTTAAGCAGAGTTTAACAGGTTTGAATTTCAGAGTTTTCCTTCTCCTAGACCGGTTGCCTAACCAAGGTTAAAGAGCCCAGTCTGTCCAACTATTTACCCATAGCTGGAGGGAGAGTAGGATTCATACCTTTAGGATTACATATTAGTTTTTTAGGATATACATATTTGCTAAGCATAGCTTAGATGCGGCACAAGCCAGATTAGGGGCACCCAGTGAGAATGGAACTCACTAATAATAGTCTGCGAATCTAGTGTGCTAACCATTACACCATGGAGGTGCCCATGTATATTAAGCTTAGCTTAGATGTGGCACAAGGCCTGAAATATGGGGCGCCCAATGAGAATCAAACTCATTAACAATGGTCTGCCTAGTTTTTTTAGGATNAAACTTGAGACCATCCACACAACAGCATTGTCCAAGATTGGCTAGAATACTCAGAAGAGTCCTGGAGATCTGAAGAGAACTTGCTGTTAGTTAGACTCCAGGGAAAGACCACTTGCTAACACTGGTGTGAAAAATTCACAAGGAGTGATATAATAAATAATAATAATAATAATAATAATAATAATAATGTCGCAAACTAGCACAACGGGAGTACAAAACTAGACACCACTGGGTGGGAAGGTGATCCACTGGAATTATGCAAAAAATTAAATTTTGACCATACAACAAAATGGTATTTGCATAAAACCAGAATCTGTTCTTTGAGCAAAAGGCATAACATTCTCAGGGACTTTGAATAAAAATGGATCACCTTATCCCTGCAAGAAGACCCAGACCTAGTGTTGTTAACAAAAAAGAAAGAACTTGTCAACTGGTGATTTTGCACTCCAGCAGATCACAGGTGAAGCTAAAGGAAATGAAAAAATGGACAAATACCTGGACCTTGCCAGAGAACTGAAAAGTATGGAATATGAAAGTGAAAGGATACCAATGTAGTTGGTGCATTTGGAATGGTCCCAAAAGAATTGGAAAAGCGTTGTGAAAATCTGGAAATCAGAGGAAGGATTGATACCATCCAGAACACTGCACTGCTGCAATCTGCAGATTCAGAAGAGTCCTGGAGACTGAGAGGACTGCTGTCACTCAGACTCCAGTGAAAGACCAAATGGAATAACAGCATTGAAAAATGTGCCTTCAGACATGAAGTGTCGACCATATGACCTTTAGGCACCCTTTTTGATCTCGATTAAGAAAGGACATGTTTTTCAATTACACCGTCAAGTTCTTTTAGATTTTTTTTTTAGATTATAAAACTAACCCTAACCCTAACCTCTAACAAACAACGCGGATATTGACGGTGAAATGAAAAACATGTCCTTTCTTAATCAAGATCAAAAAGGGGTGCCTAAAGGTAAAACGAACGAGAATTTCTTGCTTTTAAATTGTTGACCAAAGCATTACAATTATTTTCTATGGCGATGAGTATACAGACCTGAAAGATAGCCAAAAAGAATGAAATAACAAGCCAAAATGTCAGTAAAAAACGAAGCCATGGGTAGCAGCGTGTGATGTGAGAAACGCAGATGTCCTGTACTGGGACAATGGGGGGCTCATATGATGCTAAGCGGAGGAACCCTAAACGGGTCAACGGCCAGGATCAACAGTCCAGTTATGAAACTACTGTTCTCATCTCTAAGACTGGCGCCTATTGATGAGTCAATAGCCCACACGATATATCCATAATCATGGATATCCGTGCTGAAAGCACGACATGATGATGATGATGAAAGGTAATATGGTCCGAACAGTCGATATGGAGAGCCTGCCGCCACTGAGAGAGTAGGTGGTTTATACGAGAGATAAATCTTTTTGTTACATGTGTGATCTGTTGTGTTGATTAAAAACATCATGAAATGCAATGGCTTGTAAAAATAAAAGAGCTTAATTATGTACCGAAGGATTTTGCAAATAAAAACATGTCCTTTCTTAATCAAGATCAAAAAGGGGTGCCTAAAGTTAATTATGGTCGAACAGTCTGATATGGAAACCTGCCGCCACCAAGAGAGTAGGCGGGTGTATGCGAGAGATAAATCTTTTTGTTACACGTGTGATCTGTTGTGTTGATTTAAAACATCATGAAATGCAATGGCTTTGTAAAAATAAAAGAGCTTAATGATGTACCGAAGATTTTGCGGCTGTCATTAGGTACCGAGGATGAGTTGTGTTGTAACTAAATTAGAAAACCACCGGATTGCAGCGGATTGTCTGTTGAGGATCTAAAAGTAAACATACCAAAGCTGCCACATATAACGTTCAGGTTTTTTTTTTTTACAGCAGGAAGTGGCTCGATGTACCGAAGTGGAATTACAATTCGTCAGCTATGAACCACCAAAAGAAACAGCTTCCTTACCACAACTAATGAACATTAAAAAGAAAACTAAAAAAAAACTAAAAAAAAAAACATTAAAAATTAAAAATATCTCTTATAATTATATTAATGATTTGAAGGCAATTACAATGCGTATTAAAAATAAAAACAAAAAGGTGTTATTTTTGTCTATTGATTTCAAAGTGCAGAAACTTTATTTGCAGAGATTAATATAGAGAAATGTACGTTTAAGTTTTTTGTGTGGTTATATTTTTTTTCTATTTTTTCCTCTTCTTTTTTTTTCTTTCTCCTCCTTTCTTTTTTCTTTAAGAATATCTTTATTTATACTAAAGCTGACTTAATCAACATTTGCGCCCTAAAGGCTTTTTTACTGTTAAGTTTAATGACATGAAAAATGATCTAAATATTCTTTACTTTTAGGATTAAATTATGTTTGAAAAAAATTCTGTTTAATTGGTTCTAATAGTCATAATTTCAATTAAGTCAAAACCGCCCAATCTCTTACTTTACTCTGTGTCTATCTCTTTCTTCCCCTCTATGTATCTCTTGACAACCACCTGTTATATAATGTTAGTTTCTGCTGATGTAGAGTAGAGTAAGAGAGAGAGAGAGAGAGAGAGAGAGAGAGAGAGAGAGAGAGAGAGAGAGAGAGAGAGAGAGAGAGAGCCGGGAGAATTTGAAATGTATTTCTATGTTAAATTTCACAACCACCAACTTGTAGCTTTAATGAGGTCAAGCATTTCCTTTCTTAGAAAGCTTACAAAATGATTTTAAGGTATCGTCTGGTTGTATTTATTTGAAAAAAAAAATTTATTTGCTTTGCCCCAACTCCCTTTTCCCTAAATACATTATCTACCCAGAGCTTAATAGTGACCCAATGAGCACATTTTGCCTAGTATGTATTTATATGTATGATAAATATATATATATATATATATATATATATATAAAGTAGATATAATATGAAAAAACAAGTATCAGAAGATAATTTATTATAGTAGAAATATTAGCCAATGTTTAATGTTTTGAATTTTTTTCCATATTAAACATAATCAGGGCATTGTTAATCTATGGGTATTAATAGGAAAAAGATGTATTTATTAAAAAATATTTTTATTAAAAGAAAATTGAGTATCCATTAAGAATGAATTTATTTTCAAAACTCTGTTGGCATTAAATGACCCACCGAGGTTGATATGCCATAAACAAACAAACAGAACAATTTAATGCATTCACTCACTTAAGCTGTTAGTATAATAATGAAAAAAAACCCAAACCCCCCTCAACCATCCCCCCCCAAAAACCCAATGGTTTTGTCCCCCCCCCCAAAAAAAACCCCCAAAAAAACAAAACCCATCCCAACCAAAGAAGAAAAGAACCAAGAATAAACAAAAACAAAAAACAAAAAAAAATAAACATAAAAACGAAACCCAACCGAAGCAAAAGTTGAAATTGATGAGGAATTCAAATTGTGACAGATTTTAATTAATGTTGCAGGTTTTAGGGATGGAGAAGAGACCACCCTCATCCCAAGCAAATACCGCAAAGGCCAAAGATGCAATTTTGCATCTCACTTGTTAGAAATATGAATCCTATGTTCTGCAACGACTTTCTTATAACTTATCTGACGGTGAATCTATTCTAAGTTTAGCAAATATCCACCGTAGCGATTTCTTATCTGTTTGTATGTACACCAATCGGTTTACCACCATCTTTCTGTTATATATACCTATCTATATGTTACTAAAATTATCATATATATATACTAGCAAAATAAAAAACGCCCTCCAGGTGATGTAAAATAGATTTTTGAAACATATTGTCTGGGGTGGGAGTTAAAAATTCAATGTCAGTGAGTTTGTGCCCTAAGTAAGTAAAATCATAAATTCATTAAAGGATTAAAAAATAAAACAATTTGAAATGTAAACTTTAAATATGAATTAAAATAAAACAAACTATATATAGATATATAATAGCAGTCATGTATTTATCAAAACTTGTCTTAAAAAAACAATGAGGACTGTCTAATGTTGCATGTTCAAATTTTGAGTGTATTTATTTTATGTTATGATGATTTTGGGTAATGTGACGTAAGCAGTGACGTAATTTCTGTTACAGACAAAAACCGGAAGCGAATCTCCATTATTAATATACTACATGTGGAAAATGGGATTGGAATGAATCTGACAGAATGAGGTAAAATAAGGAATGAACAAACAAAACTCAGACAAAAATCTGTTGTATATTTCGCTGGAATATTAAATTCCGCTTCTTCAGTCTTTATTGAATCATTAGGATCATACAAGTGTTTTATAGAAGGGGGAAGTGGGTAGGTGGGTAAGTTTTGTGGATGGCTACTTCCCCTCCCCTATCTGGTGTCCTCACCATTCATTTTTTCTACCTACATCCCTCCACTCCTTTCCCTTCTATCTCCCTCCTTATCTCCCAATGATATCTCCTATAACCAATCAAATCTTTCCCTCACTGATGAAGAGGAATTTAACATTCCAGCAAAATATACTACATATTTTTGTCTGAGTTTTGCTCCTTCATTCTTTATTTTACTTCATATATATATATATATATACAAGGTGTGTCAAAAAAGTATTGAGATTTTTTGTACTTTTTTGACTCACCTTGTATTCTGAAAAAATTAACGTTCCATTCATTGTTCATTTCTATCTTGGTAAATACAACTTCAAACTCAGCACTTTTATGACACACCTTGTATTCTGAAAAAAGTAAGTTCCATTCATTGTTCATTTCTATCTTGGTAAATACAGCTTCAAACTCAGCACTTTTATGACACACCTTGTATTCTGAAAAAAGTAACGTTCCATTCATTGTTCATTTCTATCTTGGTAAATACAGCTTAAATCTCGATATTTTTATGACACACCTTGTATTCTGAAAAAAGTAATGTTCCATTCATTGTTCATTTGTATCTTGGTAAATACAGCTTCAAACTTGGCACTTTTATGACACACATTGTATTCTGAAAAAAGTTCTATTCATTGTTCATTTCTGTCTTGGTAAATACAGCTTCAAACTCGATACTTTTATGACACACCTTGTATTCTGAAAAAAGTAACGTTCCATTCATTGTTCATTTTTATCTTGTTAAATACAGGTTCAATCTCAATATTTTTATGACACACCTTGTATATATATATTATTATACTAAAGCTGAGTGAATCAATGATTGTTTCTAAAGGCTTTTTTCCTATTTAGTTTAATGACACAAAATTCATATCAAACTAGTAAGATTGGGGTATTTACTAAACACATAAACCCCCAAGTTGGTTAAAAGCAGCTCCTTGGCCCTGGTTGCCAACCCATCTAGGACAAGGAAGAGCGGCTTTACATGATCCCGAGGAGATGCTAGGAGAGTAAGCCCAGAAAACAAGTCCCTAAGGTGGAGTAACACTGAATTTCAGTGCTACACAGCAACTCCTGCGACACTGCCATTGCCAAACTGTATTGGTTTCTTACTTTTCCTTTGGCAGTGTGGAGAGGGGAGATCTGCTGCTTGAGCAACAGCACATCCTCCATATCAACCCGCCCAGTTAAAAAAAAGAAAATGTATGCTACGCCATATCAAAATATTCCTTAGTTCTAGGATTGAGTTACGTTTGAAAGAAAATCTATTTTAATTAGTTCTAATTTGTAATTAAGTCAAAAACTGATTCGTCTCTTACATAACATTTTCCCTGTCACTTTCCCCCTCTCTCTATATGTCTTGATTACCTCCTCGTTATATATGTTAGTTTCTCTGTGAGTGTAAAGAGAGTGATTTAGAGAGTGTGAAATATATTTGTATGCTAATTTTCTAAAGCAGCAAGCCAGTAGCTTAAATTAGGTAAAATGTTTCTTTCTTAGAAATCTTTCAAAATGATTTTAAAGTTTTTAAAAAATTCTTTATTTTTTAAAACTCACTTTTCACTATTCACAATTATCTATTCAGAGCTCAAAATAGGTTATCCAATGGGTCATGTTTTTTCTAGTATATACAAAAGTTCGCTTTTATTATAAATTAAGATATATGTATGTCAAATAATATATATGTAAAATATAATTATAGATATCAAATATATATATATAAATATATGTGTGTGAGTGTGTGTATTGTGTATATATAAGTATGTGTGTTGGAGGTGGGTGGGCGTGATTGTGTGTGTATGTTATTCAGTATGTCATTGTTTTCCTATTTTTAATGAAATACAGTATTCTCTTTTATAATGAATTAAAATACATATGTAAAATAATATATAAAATATAAATATAGATATAAGATATTTATATATATATATATATAAATTATAAATATATATGCGTGTGTATATATATGCATGTGTTTTGGTGGGGCTGGGCATGACTGTGTGTGTATTTATGTGTGTTATTTAGTATTTTATTGGTTTTATTTTTATTTAAAAAAATAAAATACAGACTTCTCTTTTATTATAAATTAAAATATGTACATGTGAAATAATATATATATGAAATATAAATATTGATATTATATATATATATATATTATATTTGGAAAAGAAAAAAAGGCTTATTTACCAGTCATATTAGCAGTTATAAATGTATTTCCACCGATATGTACATATAGATTTCTTCATACTGCTACCTTTATTGAAATGGAATCAGAATTTTTGGTATAACTTGTATAACTTCCTAACCGTTAGGCATGACATAATCCCAGATGGGTTGATATGCCGTTAAATTCAATAAACAAACAAACAGAATTGTTGGTGATTGTATATATTCTGGGGATTTTTGAACAAACTCAGGCTTCATTTCTTATCATCACCCTAGGAGGTGGTTGTTTATATTCAGAAGATAATTAGACAGGGGGTCAAGTGTGAGGGGTAATAGACTTTATGGGTGGGTAAGCCTACTGCTGTCCATTTCATTAAATTCTCATTTAGGGGTATTGGTTACCCTGCCCCAAGATTTGGTATCTTATGTCAACCACCAACGTTATTCATCCATTACTATTATTACATTATATATATATATATATATATATATATATATATATATATATGTATGTTGAAAAGTGAATAAAGGAAAGAAAGTATAGAATGGATAAAATAGGATATTTTAATCAATTTTACTTACATGTGTTTCGGTCAGGTGTTTATCCATCCTGACCGAAACACATGTAAGTAAAATTGATTAAAATATCCTATTTTATCCATTCTATACTTTCTTTCCTTTATTTCTTTTTTCAACATACCGTCGGATTCACTTCCATTTCCATTTTACATATATAGAAAATATCTATTTAAAAATGTTTGTCAACCATTTTAAATAGTTTTTTTCTTCCTCACATTTGAAGATCAACAAAAAGAAGCCCAACACACCAAAAACAGAGGCTCACAGACAAAAGGTTTTCACTAATAATTTATTTTTTCTTTAAACCAATGAAAGCCCTGATGAAGGTCTATCTAAACAGACTGAAACATTGCAGCATAGGTGTAATAAACATCATTCGTTTATGAAACTTGTGTTTTCAATTTTTACAATATTACATTCTGTCGGATTCACTTCAATTTTTTTCTTCACACACACACACACACACATTCATATATATATATATATATATATATATATATTTATTTATTTTACAATGTTTTCATAGATCAATGTTCAATGAACATTGATCTATGAAAACATTGTAAAATAAATAAATATTAGCTCTTACAAACTGTGATTGAGCACTGTATTTTCTTTGTTTCATCGCAAAAAAAATTTTGTTTTTACATATACCTATATATATATATATATATATATATATATATATATATATATATAAGTAAAGTCGTCGGGGTAGCCTAAAGTCGGTATCAGCCAATCAGCGAGGGAGTCTATCCCCTTTTTACTAGCGCTAGACTAAGGAGAGTTTTTTTTAGTGCCTGAAGTGGAGCGCCACACCTACCATCAACTCCTTACTTTACCGCACAGATCCCTGTGCTACTCATATGCTAAGTTGATGAGGGCTGGTATTGAACTGGGAACCTTGTGGTTTCTAGCTGAACACTCTACCGACTAAGCTAACCCGGCCCTAGTATTTGTTGTGTGTGTGTGTGTATATATATATATATATATATAGTATGTGTGTGTATATATATATATATATATATATATATAATTTTCCTTGTGCTAGACCAGGGAGATTGTTTTGGCATCTGGGGTAGAGCGCCACACCTGCCATCAACTCATCATCTTACTCTGCCAGTATTGAACCAAGAACATTACCGTCTGAACTTAATCAGCTATATATATATATATATATATATATATATATATATAAGTATGATGTAATAGAATCAGTTGGAAATGATAATATCATATGAAACTAGTTATTCTCTTTTCATCTAATTGCAAGCAATCAAGTCAAAAAACTCTTTAAAAAAGAGAAAAGAAAAGAAAATGAATTGCATTTGAGCCGACACTGCAAAGTAAATGAACATCTGAGGTGAGTAAAATAAGTAGAAAATTTCCAGGATGAGAAAAAGCTGCGGGTAATAATTTTTATTTTGGATACTTAAATAAACAAGCAAGAGAAAACCTGTGAGCTAAATTTGTATGAGAGCAAAATGAATACAGATTGGAGTTCTTTGTTGGGCAAATTGTATAAACAGGTTGCCTCCTGCCGGATATATTTGATGTTCTGGTAGATCTGATGCTTGAATATTATGGCCACTGGTTCTAAAAATGCAACTACCTCATCCACTGGGTCAGCCCAGATATACAATACTAGTAAACTTAGTACACACTTTTCAATGAATAAAGAGCCTGTGGGTCCTATCAGTGGGGAATGAATATGTCTGGGTAGAATTGATTAATATGAATGTGGTTAAACATGTAGTAAGCCCAGATATACTAGTAAACTTAATACAATTACAATGAATGAATAGAGAGTACCCAGTGGGTTAAATAGAAAAAAAATGAGTCTAAAAAATGTGTTAAAAAATATATATATATACCCATCAAGAATGAATAAAACAAATGTCTTTAACATAAAATAACCCAACAAGGGTTTATATGCCATAAAAAACCAACCAACCAACCAACCAACCAACTACAATGAATAGAGATTGATTATCTTGACATGAATACTAAATTGGTTCTAAACATGCAACAGGTCAGCCCAGATACAAGTAAACTTAGTACACACTTTTCAATGAATAAAGAGCCTGTGGGTCCTATCAGTGGGTTAAATAGGGAAAAATAAGTTTAAAAAATATGTTTAAAAAAAAATATACCCATCAAGATTGCCCTGTCGGCTGGGGGCATTAGAATGCGCCAACTGCCCCTCTGCAGAGGGGTAAGACTCCCCCAATGGGGCCACTCGTTGGCCGTAGGTGGCAACCCGTGATGCTTAAGGATAGAACCCAGGTGGATGAGTAGTTTATGACTTTCAATACTCCACTTTGGTCCTATCTTGGGTTAGACAGGCAGTCAGAGAGGCCCCCTCTGATCAATCGGCTGGTCGCGTCAAGCCCTAGCACCTATATGATTTCCCAACCCTATTACCCTTATGGTAAGCCCCAACCCTTTTTTATCATATGGGGGCTAGAAGGCGGTGACTGAGGGTCTACATGTCCTGGGAATGACGTTAAACTCTATCTGATGGTGAGGTTCCAGTTTGGAGGTTTGAGGAATGTGAAATGCCAACAGCTTCGTCTAGGAATTGAACTCGAATCAACGAGTCCATTTCATATATATATATATATATGTGTGTGTGTGTAAATATCATCTTGAAATTCCTGTAAAAACTTGTTGGTTTTTGCTTTCATTATAAACACAAATTTATTCTTTTTTGAGTTGGTTTCCTGTGCGTATCTCCTATCAGCTAAATGAATAAAAATATCTGCTCGAATATAGTAAAAACAAGACAAAGTAGTCATTAAGGCAGGTAGGTATTATGAACACATCATGTAAAAAATAAATAAACAATCTTGAATCATGGAAGTGATGTATAATACTCAGAGAGAAACAAATTTGAATCTAATCCGCTGCAGCTTTAAGCTTAAAATACACACAAACTATAGACAGATGGGAATATCATTTCTGGTAAGTATGGTTGAAAGTATTTGCAATTGAAGGAGTGTTTGTTTAGGTGTAACCTGAAGTCAAAATCATATATATATATATATATATATATGATATAATATAATGAAGAATGAATGTGAAAATTTTTAGCATATGAAGGTGCTCAATGCTAAAATAGCAGAGCAGTTTTAAAAACAGATGAAATATTATGGTGTTAATTTTCCGTTTCATGTATATTATGCAATCTTCATATTATGCAACATAGTACTAGTACCCTTGGGAAAGGTATGAATCCAACTAGTGTCCCTCCAGTTATAGGTAAATATTAGGGCAGACTGGGTTCTTTAACTTTGGATTGGTAACCAGTCTTGGAGAAGGAAAACTCGAAATTCAAACCTGTTAAACTCCGCTTAAGAAATTGACCTTGTGTTGCAGCCTGCTTGTGCAGAGAGGTTGGTAAATATATATATATACATATATATATATATATATTATGCAATCTTCAGAGGGTCAAATATTGAAATATTAAAATATTAAAAACGGTGGCTTGTTTGGCATTTAGATGACATGAAATGTGCTCATGGAATTGAATGTTATAATGTAAGACTTATATTTAAAAACATAAACATGCTTAGGTCTTAATGCACACATTGTCCAGATGAAAAAATATATAACTATATATATACATACATAAACATACACAAATATATATATATAAATATATATATATCTATATATATATATATATATATATATATATATATATATGTGTGTGTGTGTGTGTGTGTGTGCGTATGTATGTATTTGGGCAGCATTCTTTCATTTATACATGTAGAATTAAACAAAAGGCACATCTAAAATTGTTAAACGGAGACATGACTTTTGTTTAATTCTATATATATATATATATATATATATATATATATATATATATAGTGTCTGTCTCTCCCTCTCTCTCTCACTGGGGATGTGAATTTGTCTGTATGTTTTGTAATTAGATGTTGTTTTATGCCACTATTATCAGAGAGATGGTATGTAAGACGAAGGGAGAGTGTTATGGTAGTGTGACCAATATAGGTATTAATATTTGATTTGCTTGTTGAGAGGCTCTTATGTTTTTAACATCTGCAATGTTTTAAAATATGAATTGAAGATAAATCTAAAATCTTGTGACTTTATTATAAATTTAGATTTTTTGAATAGTATAAAAATAAATTGCTGGATCGTCAATACTTGCAACCTAGGTAAATACCTACTTTCTAGACACAACGCATTTTTGGCCAAAATGTTCAGTGGTATAAAGGCCCCCTTACTCCACTGATCTAAGTCCTTGTGACTATTTTCAGTTTACAAAAATCAAAACCCACATCCATGGTCACCATAAGCAGGATTTGACACATGATTGATTTATATATATATATATATATATATATATATATATATATATATATAGTAAAGTTGTCGGGACGGCCTAGTGTTGGTATGAGCCAATCAGCAAGGGAGTGTATCTCCTTTTCACTAGCGCTAGACCAAGGAGATTATTTTTAGCGTCTGAGATGGAGCGCCACACCTACCATCAGCTTCTTACTTTACTGCACAGATTCCTGTGCTACTCATATGCTGAGTTGGTGAGGGCCGGTATCGAACTAGGAACCTTGTGGTTTCTAGCCGAATGGTCTACCGACTGAGCTAACATCATTGGCAATTAAAATCCAGAAAGAGTAAATAAATATCTAAATCTTATTATAATGGAGATTGTGTGTTTGTCTGTAACCGAAACTATGTGATTACTCAACTCACAATTCCCTTAGTTATTTATGTCACATTCTCCACAATTTTATTTTTATTCAAACCTCAATTATTAATAAAATTGTTTTACATCATTAAGACTGTTGACCATATCTACATATAGTGGCCGGGTTAGCTCAGTCGGTAGAGCGTTCAGCTAGAAACCACAAGGTTCCTAGTTCGATACCGGTCCTCGACAACTCAGCGTATGAGTAGCACAGGGATCTGGGCGGTAAAGTAAGGGGCTGATGGTAGGTGTGGCGCTCCACCTCAGATGCTAAAAACAATCTCATTGGTCTAGCGCTATTGAAAAGGGGATAGACTCCCTCGCGGACTGGCTGATACCGACTTTAGGCCGCCCCGTCGACTTTACTTTACTTTTTATATCTACATATTGATAACATGCAATTGTATTTATGTATACAACAAAATAGCGGTTTACAGTGTGAACGGGAAGGCTAATTTGCATATTGATATTAAAAATTTGATTTTAATAAATATGTCAAATAAATATGTGCTTGGTATTATTGATTTCTAATTGTTTGGTTTTATCTTAATGAATATGAGTAAAAATTTTGGGGATAAATCTTAAAAGAAATCTATTAACAAGAGGACGTAACTGTAATTTTATTCTTTACTTCCTATTTAACTCAATAGTTGAATTATTAAATTTTAGCAATGAAAGATGGGAGTGATAGAAAAGTAAGTTTCAGTTGTTCTAGTTTTGATTATACCCACTTCTGTTTTATCTGCATTCTTATTTAGTTTCATTAGCTTTTCTAATTTAATATATTTTATTACATTAAAATTTAAATACTTGCGGTGGGTGCATATATTTGATAGTTTAAATAAAGCACCTTCACACTATGGTAATCATCAACCTTGCATTAGGGCCCAGTCTGCCCTAATATTTACCCATAACTGGAGGGAGAATAGTTGGATTCATACCTTTCCAAAGGGTACTTGTGCCTACAGGGAAAATCAAAAATAGCCAAATTCAATGACCCTAAAACCTAACAAATAGGTGCAGACACGAAAATAAGCACAACCTCTGTCTTTTGAATTTGGGTATAACATAGGAGTAGGTAAAAATACTCACCTGTCTGAAAATGGGAACTGTCCACCTCTATATAATAATAGAGGAACACCTTTTACTGTGAAGATTTGTTTATTAGTTTTGTTTTATGGCATATCAACCACGGTGGGTCATTTAATGCTGTATCCAGTATCAGCACAAAAAATAAGCGAACTGGAGATAGATAGATAGATAGATATGATGATGACTAGATAGATGGATATGAAGATGACTAGTGGGTGGATAGGTAGATATAAACAAAGTAAAAAATGAACAAATTGTGATAGATAGATAGATAGATAGATAGATAGATGGATAAAATATCTTACCCCACCTCCAGTATATTTTCGACAAGTAAATGTAATATACATATATATAAAATATTTTTTTTTTGGGGGGGTAAATATGACTTACTTTCTTCATATCTATCTATCTATCTATCTCCATTTGTTGATATCTATCTATATTATTTTGTTTGTTTATCTATCTATGTATCTCAGTCTATTCAAAACTATATATCCATCTTCATATCTAAATAGCTATGTGCAAAACACGCTCTTTTAATATGCACTAGGATTGTTAAAAAATATTTTAAAACCTCAATAAAAAATGGAAAATTAACTTTTTAATGTTTTATTTTATGTTTAATATAAAGAACAATTCCAAGTTTATGTGTTATAAAAAAGCTGATTAAGATAAGTGGTCAACCCACTCTTGTGTGTCAATGTTTTGGTGTCCACAGTAGATTGTTACTTATGAGTCTGTCCTTGCTTCTCCAGCAGTGTCCAGCATGCCTTGACCATCTTACTTTGGATTTCATTTGGTTAGTTTTGTTTTACGGCATATCAACCTCAGTGGGTCATTTAATGCCAATAAAGTTTTGAAATAAATCAATTCTTAATGGATAATACAATTTTTTTTATAAATACATTTTTCTATTTAACCCATAGATGGGACCCTAACAGGTACTACCACTCCGGGTCAGAGTGGACCAGGGAGCAATGGTGATGAGGGGTGCTCCACATTCCCCAAACCTCCAAAACTGGAACCTCACCATCAGATAGAGTTTAACGTCATTCCCAGGACATGTAGACCCGCAGCCACCGCCTTCTAGCACCCATATGATAAAAAGGGGTTGGGGCTTGCCATAAGGGCAATAGGGTTGGGAAAATCATATAGGTGCTAGGGCTTGATGTGACCAGCCGATTGATTAAAGGGGGCCTCTCCGACCGTCCGTCTAGCCCAAGATAGGGCCAAAGTGGAGTATTGCAAGTCATAAACTGCTCATCCTCCTGGGCTCTATCCTTAAGCATCATGGGTCGCCACCCACGGCCAACAGGTGGCCCCATTGGGGGAGTCTTACCCCTCTGCAGAGGTGCAGTCGGTGCATTCTAATGCCCCAGTAGACAGGGCGGCTTACTTTGGAAGGTTTGAAAGGTTAGTTAGTAGGATTTTACATCAACCCTTGTTGGGTTATATTATGCCAAAGACATTTTGTTTTATTCATTCTTGATGGGTATTCAATTTTCTTTTTCAAGCTCAATTTTTTTAAACACATTCTTTAAAACTCATGTTTACTATTTAATGCATAGATGGGACCCTTACAGATACTACCACTCTGGGTCAGCATGGATCTGGGAGTAACAGTAATGAAAGGGTACTCCACACTCCCAAGAGTTCCAAAATTGGAACTTCACCAATTGATGCATTTTAACATTATACCAAGGACACTAAGGCCCTCAGCCACCACATCTATGATGAAAATGGTTGGGGCTTGCCATAAGGGAAATAGGAACAATCATATAGGGACAATGATATAGGTGCTAGGGCTCGACGTGAATAGCTGATTGATAAGGAGGCCTCTCTGACCATTTGTCTAGACTAAGTAAGAGCCAAAGTAAAGTCTTGCATGTCATGGACTGCTTAACCACCAGGGTTCCATCCTTAAGCATCACAGGTTGCCACCCATAGCCAACAAGTGTCTTCATTGAGGGGATTTTACTTGTCTACAGAAGTGCAGTCAGTGTATTCTACAGGACGAATCTTACTTTGATGGTTAGTGTGATGGGAGGTAAGAAGCCATACAGCTGCTTTTTTGTGGGTAGCTGCTTCCAGGATTTATTCAAGACAGCATGTAGCACTCTTGTGTAGTTCCGATCAAGATTTTACTCATTTAATCATTTCATTAGAGTCCAAGTGGTGTAGCCATACAGTAGCACTGTGTGCTGCTTCCAGGATTTATTCAAGACAGCATGTAGCACTCTTGTGTAGTTCCTATCAAGATTTTACTCATTTAATCATTTCATTAGAGTCCAAGTGGTGTAGCCATACAGTAGCACTGTGTGCTGCTTCCAGGATTTATTCAAGACAGCATGTAGCACTCTTGTGTAGTTCCTATCAAGATTTTACTCATTTAATCATTTCATTAGAGTCCAAGTGGTGTAGCCATACAGTAGCACTGTGTGCTGCTTCCAGGATTTATTCAATACAGCATGTAGCACTCTTGTGTAGTTCCTATCAAGATTTTACTCATTTAATCATTTCATTAGAGTCCAAGTGGTGTAGCCATACAGTAGCACTGTGTGCTGCTTCCAGAATTTGTTCCAGACAGCATGCAGCATCCTTGTATTTTACTTTTGGTAGGGATGGTGAGAAACATGGGTTGAAAAAAAAATAGAAACAATGTTATGAATATAATTTATTATTAAACTAGATGACCTAAGAACTATTTATGATCTTTGTGGTAACAGTAGTCCATGATTATATTGTTGCTTTGGTTTAGGAAGGAGTAAAGTAGGTAGAATAGATAGAGTGACCTATTGTTACATAATTATTGGATCCCTAATGCTTTTATAAGGTATTGTAGAAATCATTATGGCGATTAGTACAGCTGATGGCCTTGAGGGTGAGTGACAGTGTTTGACCTCACTCTGACCTTGCTTTCTGGGGATAGGCCGTGAGAACTGGAACCCCCATAGAAAGCCCTCTTCCGGTTTAAGGATACTAAGTAAGTAAGAATCAGTTAGAACTTAGAAGCCGAGCTAGCAACATGTAAGCCTCATCTGCGCAGATTGTCTGGGTGGGGATTTGGAATAAAGTAACATCAACATAAATCGAAGTCTTGTGTTTATTACCAAAAACAAACAATGACACAGGGCTTCTGATAACAAGAAATCCCTACTAACAGAAACCAGACCCGGAATCCCAAGAAGACCAGACCTTAGAAGATATGCCAGACCAAGATAGATGATAGACAATCAGAACCAAAGCCGGCCAGAAGAATAGACGACAGAGTAAGAAGTAAGAAAGGTATATAACGTTATATAGATTTGGTAACGTGAAAACCCCAGTATATAACACTATTGTTGGTATCAGTCTATTCATTTTTCGCTATTGCTAGATCATGGAGATTGTTTTTGCATCAGAGGTGGAGCACCACACCTGTCATCAGCTTCCCACTTTACCATACATATCCAAGCCATGCTATTCATGCACTGAGTTGGCAAAGGCTGATATTTAACCCAAAATCTAATTAATAATTATCATTACATCAAGAATTTGGATGCTTAAAAATTACATTCAGTTGCATTAAAGTCCAATTTAAAACTCCTAAATAAGGAAAAAAAATTGCCAAACTTGCTGAGTTTTTAATGAATGCTAAGAATGAATAATAAACAAAAATTAATTTCAAATAATATATAAAATAATATATAATAATATATAAAAATGTGACACCTGTGAAATTTTGTGGGGTGCTACTTCCAGAATTTGTTCAAAAAAGGTATGCAGCACCCTTGTGTAGTTCCCATCTAGCTTTTTTCTCTCTAAGCATTTCATTAGAGGCAAAATGGTGCAGCTATACAGTAGCACTTACACAGCTACAGCTTGGAAGAATTCACACTTTATCTTATCACAGAGATCAGTTTTCCATATGATCGATAATCTGTCTATAGTGCTTATCTTAACGATAACTGGTTTGTGTGATAGGAGGTAAGTGGCCATACAGCTCTTTTCTTGTGGGGTGCTACTTCCAGAATTTGTTCAAGACAGCACGAAGCACCCTTGTGTAGTTCCCATCTAGCTTTTTTCTCTAAGCGTTTCATTAGAGGCAAAATGGTGCAGCCATATAGTAGAATGGACACAGCTACAGTTTGGAAGAATTCACACTTTATCTTATCACAGAGATCAGTTTTCCATATGATCAATAATCTGTCTATAGTGCTTATCTTAAAGATAACTGGTTTGTGTGATAGGAGGTAAGTGGCCATACAGCTCTTTTCTTGTGGGTTGCTACTTCCAGAATTTGTTCAAGACAGCATGTAGCACCCTTGTGTATTTCCCATCTAGCTTTTTTCTCTAAGCGTTTCATTAGAGGCAAAATGGTGCAGCCATATAGTAGAACAGACACAGCTACAGTTTGGAAGAATTCACACTTTATCTTATCACAGAGATCAGTTTTCCATATGATCAATAATCTGTCTATAGTGCTTATCTTAAAGATAACTGGTTTGTGTGATAGGAGGTAAGTGGCCATACAGCTCTTTTCTTGTGGGATGCTACTTCCAGAATTTGTTCAAGACAGCATGTAGCACCCTTGTGTAGTTCCCATCTAGCTTTTTTCTCTAAGCGTTTCATTAGAGGCAAAATGGTGCAGCCATATAGTAGAACAGACACAGCTACAGTTTGGAAGAATTCGCACTTTATCTTATCACAGGGATCAGATTTTCCCAATGATCAATAATCTGTCTATAGCAATCTATACCTTTCCCCTGTGTATAATATTAATAGATTATTATTACTTGCAGTCTATCGTAGTGGTACAGCCATACAGTAACACTGACATGGCTACAGCTTGGAAGAATTCTTACTTTATTTTATCACAGAGGTCAGATTTCCATATGATCGATATTCTGTCTATAGTGCTTATCTTAATGACAACTGGTTTGTGTGATAGGAGGTAAGTGGCCATACAGCTCTTTTCTTGTGGGATGCTACTTCCAGAATTTGTTCAAGAGAGCATGCAGCACTCTTGTGTTGTTCTCTCTAGCTTTTTCTCTAACATTCATTAAAGTCCAATTTAAAACTCCTAAATAAGGAAAAAAATGCCAAACTTGCTAAGTTTTTAATGAATACTAAGAATGAATAATAAACAAAAATGTATTTCAAACCTAATTATACAAAAAATGTAACACATGTGAAATTTCTTTAGTTAATAAAAAAAAAGAAAAATCCTATTTTTCTTTATGAAAAATGATTTGCGCATTGAATTTAAATTAAAAAATAAATTGAATTAAATGAAAACCATTTTGCAGATCGTATGCTATTTTTTATCATAAAATATCTTTCTCATCGGATAAGACCCATAATCTTTTACACACATACAAAAAAAAAATGGACTCTCTCGTCGATTTTTCGATGCATGAGTGTTCATTCGATGAACTACCAACACAGTGATTTGTTTATACTGGTGAAGGCTTGTGTAGGACCATCCACACTTTTTGGCACAGTCGATAGGAAAGAATTGGTGCATCAAGGAATGCCACAAACCCAATCAACGACCGACCTCAGGAATTTTGAATTCAAAGTTATCCCTCTCCTAGACTGGTTACCTACACAAGGTTAAAGAGCCCAGTCTGCCCTACAATTTAACCCATAGCTGGAGGGAGAATATATGGATTCATACCTTTCCCAAGGGTATTAGCACTATGTGAAATGCCACCAGCTTCGTCTAGGAATTGAACTCGAATTGACAAGTCCATTTTCACGACTCTAACCACTAGCCCACGCGCCTCCATATACACATATACATATATATATATATATGTATACATATTAGCAGGCTATATTAGCAGGGATGGAAACCCGATCGATTTATCATGTCAGGCTTCTTGACCACTCAACCATTAGTACCTACAGACTGGGATGCGGATTTTAACTGATGAATACATGCATATGTAATGGCTGCCAGAGAGTGCTCCAACCGTTCGATAGAAGAGTGTTGTCTATATATATCTAATGAATGCAAAGAATGAATAATAAACAAACTTTATTTAAAAAACAATATATACAAATTTAGTTGGTATATATATATATATATATATATATATAGATGCGAGGTACCCAAAACTTGGTAGTAAGGGATGATTCTATATGTGATATCTAAGACACACTGTATTATTATTGTATGATCCACTATCTACAAATACAGTGAATCTTTAAATCACTACAGAGAGCTCAATGTATAATAATCTTTATAGATTATATACAGAGCAATATTTATCTTTGAAACAATATTAGGGAATAACGGTGTTGAGTTTTTCCTTCCTTTCAAAGATATATATATATATATATATATATATATATATATATAAGTTAAAAGAAAGGAAATGAATCCGACAATATGAGTATGAAAAGGTGGAATGAAAACATCACACAATTATAATGCACACATTATAAATTGTTTTCTCTTTAATAGCATTGTGTGATGTTTTCATTCCACATTTTCATACTTATATATATATATATATATATATTTTTTTTTTTGAGAGCTTATGTGCTTAATTAAAGTCATACCTAATTTGTTAATTAATTAATTATAATTAAATGAATTAGGCGTGCATATCGGTTTAAATGTAAATCGTAAACAAATCGAGAAATATATATATATATATATATATATATATATATATATATTTGTGTGTGTGTGTGTGTGTGTATGTATGTGTGTGTGTCTTTGTGTGTCTTTGTGTGTATGTGTTTGTGTTTGATGTCTGTTACTGATAAAAAAATGCACAGTTGAAAAAAAGAGAAAGAAAATAAGAGAGTGAGAGAGAGACAAAGACAGAGACAGAGACAGAGAAAGAAAAATAAAAGAGAGAGAGAGTTAGTGAGAGGGAGAGAGGGAGAGAGAGAGAGAGAGACGAAGAAGAAGAAGAAGAAGAAGAAGAAGAAGAAGAAGAAGAAGAAGATAAAAAAGAAAAAAGTGAAAGAAAAGAGAAAGAGATTAAAGATAAGCTGTTGATATCCTAAAATAAAGAAAAACAAACTGTTTGGTTATTGTCCATCGGATTATTCTGCGGAAGTTGCTGTTATTTGCACAAAAAAACGAGACAGACATGCAATTCATTTGACTTTTGAAAATGTTTTATCGAATTCAAATCTTTCTCAAAGGAAAAAAACGCCAAAGTTTGCAAAGAAATTCTATCATTAAAATTATGAAGTTATTTTACTGACAATGTTAATAATTTGAAAAATAACTTACATTCCTTTCACAATCTTGATGATGTGTATGTAAACATATCTTCTTTCTTTCTGTATATATATATATATATATATATATATATATATATATATATATATTTGTGAATAAAAAGGCCATTATATATATATATATATATAATCCAAAAGTCCAGAGAAGAAATCTTCCTTACGACAAAAGAGTTTTATTTTAAAAACCTGTCGCAGTTTGAGAGCTCAATGTGTGCTCTTAATGTTAGAGTCACAGAGCAAATATATAAGTAAAGAAATAACAAAAGACTTAGAGATTGAGCCTTATAGTCTATTTCAGGGAGCTTAGACAAAGTGTCTAACTCTCCCGACTCATCAGATGCGAATGATGAATTCTTTATTACCATAAGTCGGGAGAGTTAGACACTTTGTCTAAGCTCCCTGAAATAGACCATAATGCTAAATCTCTTTTGTTATTTCTTTACTTATACATATATATATATATATATATATATATATATATATATATATATATATTATTTAAAAAAATAATTTTGAAGGCAATTACAATGCGTATAAAATAAAATAGTGTCCAATGTCTGATTAATTTTGAAGTATCTTTTTGAAAAAAACAGTCTCTGAAGATGAAGATACTTCGAAATTGATCAGACATTGGACATTATTTTATTTTATATGCATTGTAATTGACTTCAAAATATAAATAATAATTACTTTACTTAACAATGCTTCAAGCAAATTATCAAATACTATTTTATATATATATATATATATATATATATATATAAATATAAGTAAAAGTAAAAAGTAAAGTCTGTGGGGCAGCCTAATGTTTGTATCAACTAGACATGAGGGAGTCTATCCCCTTTTCACTAGCACTAGACAAACGAGATTATTTCAGCATTTGAGATGGATTGCTTTTGCATCTGAAGTCAAGTGCCACACCAACCATCAGCTCCTTACTTTACCACACAGATTCCAGGGCTACTCATACGCTCAGTTGGCGAGGACCGGTATCAAACCCAGAACCTTGTTATTCCTAGGAGAACGCTCTACTGACTGAGCTAAACAGACCCTTATATATATATATATATATATATATATATATATATATATATTTTGATATTTTAATATACACTTTTTGAAACAATTTTACATCAGGCTCTTTTGAGTCTTATTATAAACTGTAATGCTTCTGATTTTTAAAAAAAAATAAAATTCATTTTATTTTTAATACAGACTAAGCATTTTTTGAAAAATTCCAACTTTGACTAACAGCGTTCTGTTTGCACATTCTTTTTTAACGGTCATTTCATCCCGTCTTATTTTTGTTGAAGACCGATCTATTACATACGGTCGATACAGATATTCCGAGGGACTTCACATCAGTGAAGGGGGCGATGTGCTTTTTAAAACCGTTGAGAGGAAGGCCCCAAAACGGTGCACATTCTCTCCTGATGATCCCATGCATTTGTAAACATCATTTGTTTTTTCAATATATCAAATTCACACTGTCGGATTAATTTCCTTTTATTTCACACACATATATATATATATATATATATATATGTGTGTGTGTGTGTTCAAGTGGTGCTTTAGTATTTTTGAACCAGTGGCATAAGTAATTTATCAAAGAATGCTCAATATATCATAAATATAGAGCTATGATAATTGTAGGAAAAATTATGGGTCTACCACAGTTTTGATCGAAGCGTTCTTGACGTTAATTGGTGCTATGTAACTTAGTCCAATTAATGTCAATATCCTGATGAGATTGCTAAGATTGAAACCATGGTAGACCCATGATTTTTTCTTCTATTTATATATATCATCATCATCATGATGTCTTGCCCACAGCACAGATATCTATGACAACCTCTCATCAACCATCCCTATCACTCATCTGTTGGGTGGTGTGTGGATGGTCGCTTTTTATGACATCCTTTCTTTTTTCTTCTTCTGTGGGTGTTATTTTGTTTTTGTTTTTTAGTTGTTTGTTTTGTCTTTACTGTCCGATGGTCACTTCTTGTGGTAAATAGTTAGATAAATTTTTTAAAGTAAAAAAAAAAAAAATCCAAACACAAAAAGGAGTTGCCTGGTTAGAAATTCGAATAGATTAATTTAACAGTGAACCCTATCAATGACAGAAAATGGACAATCAACTGTTTAAGAATTTAATTTTTGACCATCTGTTAAATTATTTAAGATGTGGCTACACAGGACCTGGACTAAAAAAGAAAAAAAAAAAAGAAAAAAACAAACGAACAAAAAATCATCTGATTTCGATCGCCAAGCATCCAGTATCTGCACAGAGCTGGTCTATGTAGGCCTTGTTGGACGACCCGCACTAGCATGTCGATGGGCTGGTTTGCACAGTAGGACGTCACTTATGAGTTCTCTTTACTTCTCCAGCAGAGTCCAGCATGTCTTGTCGCTCATAATCGGATGCTTTGTGTGATAGGAGGCAGGTGGCCGTATAGCTGCTTCCTTGTGGGGTGCTGTTGCCACGTTTTGTTCAAGATTTCACGCAGCATTCTTGTGCAGCTCCCATCTAGCCTATTCTCAAGGCGCTTCGTCAAGGTCTAAGTGGTGCAGCCATACAGTAGCACTGATACCACGAATGCCCTATTATTATTGTAATCTGAGTGTTATGTTAAATGGCAGAGACACTGATAGGTATGCAATCTGCATCTCTGATGCAAAAAAAATTTCTTCTCAGAAATTTTATTCAAATGATGATCATCATCATGTCGCACTGGTGTCACGGATATCCATGACACCTTTCACCAACCGTCACTTATCAACCCTATCACTCATTGCCCCAGGCAGGTGCTCTGCAGCATCCAGTATCTGCACAGAGCTGGTCTATGTAGGTCCTTGTTGGACGACCAGCACTAGCATCACTTATGAGTTCACCTTTACTTCTCCAGCAGCGTCCAGCATGTCTTATCCATCATACTCGGATGCTTTGTGTGACAGGGGGCAGGTGGCCGTATAGCTGCTTTCTTGTGGGGTGCTGTTTCCATGATTTGACAATTCTTTCATGCCTAGGGATATCAGTGCTACTGTATAGCTGCACCACTTGGACCTTTTCGAGGCGCCTGGAGAATAGGTTAAATGGGAACTGCACAAGAATGATGCCTTAAGATCTTGATCAAATTGTGAAAACAGCACCACACAAGTAAACAGCTATACAGCCATCTACCCCCTATCACACAAACCTGAATACTACATGGTTATATATATTATATATATATATATATATATATATATATATATATTATTTAAAAGCATTTTATAATTTGCTTGAAGCATTGTGTATATATTGGTTTGGAGGTTGATTTTGAAGGCTATCAAATGCAGGTGTAAAGAAAAAAATAATAAGGTAACAATGATGTTGTGTGTTAACCTGTGATTTATTCTTGATATTTCGAGATAAAATCTCTTTTCAGAAGAACACTGGAACTGAAGTAGTTGTCGTCTTGTTATGACATTTTTAGTTAAAATTTTAATTTTAACTAAAAATGCCATAACAAGACAACAACTAAAACTCTTTTTTTCCCATTTAAGCCATCGATGGGAGCCTAACAGGTACTACCACTCTGGTTCAGAATGGACCTGGGAGTAATGTCAATTAACAGTGACTTCACCCCTAGCAAAGCTCCGGAACTGCACCACTAGATGCAGTTTAACATCTTACCCAGGACACAGACTCTTCCCAGCTATTCCTGTGCAAGCATGCTAATAGTGTTACAATGACTTTTATGTAAACCTTTTAAAAGAAATATGTATTTAAGTTTTTAAATGCTTTAACTAAAGTAACTTCAACCAACTTTAGTGTGTTTAAAAGAAACCGGCTATAGTCTTACAATGGTGTCTTGAAAAAGAAAGAAAAATAAAAGAAGAGAAAAGAAAAAAGTATTGACCATGATCAGAAAATGCTTCAAAAGCAAATGATCAAATACTAAGGCCTAATTTGTGATTCTCTCAATGCTTATTATGCTAAGTTCTATATAGTAGTGGCGTGTTTATCATTGACAGGTTGATTAGGTGTGTTTTAGTGGCGAATGAAACTAAGAAAATAAAACAATTAGCGACAAAGTAAATATAAAAACACATTAGATATTTTATGCTGAATTTTTTTGTAATACATTTTTTAAAAATTCTTTTTTTCCCATTTAAGCCATAGATGGGAGCCTCACAGGCGCTACCACTCTGGTTCAGAGTGGACTGGGAGTAATGTCAATGAACAGTGACTTCACCCCTAGCAAAGCTCCGGAACCGCACCACTAGATGCAGTTTAACATCTTACCCAGGACACAGACTCTCCCCAGCAATTCCTGTGCAAGAATGCTAATTGAGCAAGTGGCCCCATGACCAAATAGGTTACAGAGCCAGTGATTAGTGAAAAACAGATAAGGCATGGATTTTTCAGAAAGCACTTTAAAAAATTCTATGATGCAAAAAACACTTGTAGCTACTAGATGAAGTACCTACTTATGTTGGGTAAAAAGTCAAATCTTTGATTATAAAATTCTTTAACAAAGGTATTTTTAAGTACTGGTTTGGCTCAGTTGTTAGAGCATCCATTGAGGAGTCTCAAGGTTCTGGGTTTTATACCAGTCCTTGATAACTCGATGCGGTAAAGTGGGGAGCTCATGGTAGGTGTGGTGCTCCAACTCAGACAAAAGAAACAATCTCCCTGGTCTAGTGAAAAGGGATTTGACTCCCTCACTGTTCTGCTGATACTAAAAATAGGTCACTCCACCGACTTTACTTTTTATTTATAATGATAGTAAAATGAGGAGCTGATGGTAGGTGTTGTGCTCCAACTCAGACAAAAGAAACAATCTCCCTGGTTTAGAGCTAGTGAAAAGGGGTTTGACTCCCTCATTGTTCAGCTGATACTAAAAATAGGTCACTCAACTGATTTCACTTTTTATTTATAATGATAGTAAAATGAGGAGCTGATGGTAGGTGTTGTGCTCCAACTCAGACAAAAGAAACAATCTCCCTGGTTTAGTGCTAGTGAAAAGGGGTTTGACCCCATCACTGTTCTGCTGATACTAAAAATAGGTCACTCAACTGATTTCACTTTTTATTTATAATGATAGTAAAATGAGGAGCTGATGGTAGGTGTTGTGCTCCAACTCAGACAAAAGAAACAATCTCCCTGGTTTAGAGCTAGTGAAAAGGGGTTTGACTCCCTCACTGTTCTGCTGATACTAAAAATAGGTCACTCAACTGACTTTACTTTTTATTTATAATGATAGTAAAGTGAGGAGCTGATGGTAGGTGTTGTGCTCCAACTCAGACAACAAAATACATGACATTTGAATGTGAATATTTGTTCATTTGTGTTGTACCAAAGGTTTATTCTTTAAAATCTTAGCTAAAAGTTCCAACATTTAGGCTACAGTCCAAGAGGCGAAAAGTACTTTACTTTTTAAAATCTGTCGGATGTAAAAGATTCATTTAAAACTTAATTATGAAACCAAGAAACATAAAGCTAATAAGTAAAAAGCGCTCAATACCTAAACAAAAAAAATATTTATTGACATATTCTACAAATTGTAAAATTTTGTACTTTTTCTGATTGGCTGATTATAAAATGGCAGATAAAATCACTAATCTCATTGGCTAATTTTTATTTCGGAGGTAAGTGTTTTTTTTACATATTTTATTCATTTAAAACTTAATTAATTAATTATGAAACCAAGAAACCTATGCGCGAAAAGTAACTGGACTCTTTTCGTGATTTTATCTTCATCATTACGTAAAAATTATTGAGCCATCTTTTACATCCGACAGAACTGAACGAAAATAGCTTTGGGACTGTGGCCTAATTTTTTCCACCCTGTTTTCTGAGGCAGTAGAATATGCTGACTGCACCTCTGCAGAGGGGTAATTATCCCCACCAATGGGGCCACCTGTTAGCCGTGGGTGGTGACCCATGATGCTTAAGGATAGAATCCTAGTAGTTGAGCAGTCCATGACATGCAATACTCCACTTTGGCCCTTACTTAGGCTAGATGGGTGGTGAAAAAGGCCCCCTCTGATCAATCAGCTAGTCATGTCAAGCCCTAGTACCCATCTGATTGTCCTTATGGTAACCCCTAACCCTCTTTATCATCTGTGTACTATCAGGCAGTGTCTGAGGGTCTTAGTTTCCTGGGTATGATGTTAAACTGCATCTTTACTCCCAGATCTACTCTGACCCGGAGTGGTAGTACCTGTTAGGGTCCCATTTATGAATTAAATAGATATCAAATGTGTTTTAAAAAATTGAATACTCGATAGAAATAAATGGAACAAAGCATCTTTCAGCCAGACATCGAGGGAGTCTATCACCTTTCCACTAGGGCTAGACCAAGGAAATTGTTTTGGCATCTGAGGTGGAGCACCACAATAACCATCAGCTCCTCACTTTACCACACAGTGCTACTCATTGCGCTGAGTTGGTGAGGGCCGGTATCGAAACAAGAACCTTGTGGTTCCTAGCCGGACACTTTACCGACTGCGCTAGACCAAGGAGATTGTTTTGGCATCTGAGGTGGAGTGCCACACTAACCATCAGCTCCTCACTTTACCACACAGGTCCCTCATTGCACTGAGTTGGTATCGAACCAAGAACCTTGTGGTTCCTAGTCGAACATTTTACTGACTGAGCTAAACTGGCTCTGTACATAATAAAAAGGACAAATTTGAATAGAAACCTCCCTGTACTAATAGAACAACAACCACAATGTGAAACATGTCAAACACCCCTGACAGTTAAACACTTATTCATGGAATGCAGGTTTTTTGCTCACATCAGAAATCGTTATTTTAAAGCAAACAATATGAAAGAGGATATTCTCTCTTTTTTGAGAGAAATAAAATTATATCATACATGAAACAAATCAATGCCATATAATATAATCCCCAATAATGCTAACACATTGTTAAAACCAATTACTAAAAGTATATATATGAATACACAATATGTATTGCACCCTAACCGTTAGGCATGACATAATCCAGACGGGTTGATATGCCGTTAAAATAAATAAACCAAACCAAACCAATCCTTTTATTAATAGGCCAACACAATAAATTTCATATTCTGCTTGTTTCAAATTTTTATTCCCATAACCTTGCTGGAGGCCACATTGTTACACAATAAATAAGTTGGCCTATTAGTAAAGGGAGGTTACAATTCAAATTTGTCCTTTTCTTTGACTTGG
>CM042169.1:30450622-30470622 GCA_023376005.1 Doryteuthis pealeii
CAGTATTTTCCTATCTAATACTATTAATTATGCACACAGTTGTATGTATCACAGTATTCCTATCTAATACAAAATAATTGCACACAGTTGTATGGATCAGATATTCCTATTCTAATACAAATAATTTGCACATCAGTTATATGGTATCAAGTACTTCCTATCTAATACAAATAATTTGCACAGTAGTTATTATGGTATCAGATATTCTATCTAATACAAATAATTGCACCACAGTCTATAATGGTATCAAGATTTCCTACTAATACAAATAATTTGGCACATATATATTGGTATCAAGTATTACTATCTAATACAATAATTTTACACATAGTTAATATGGTATCAAGTATCCTAATCTATTACAAATACATTTGCACATAGTTATATGGTATCAAGTATATCCATTCTAATACAAATAATTTGCCACATAGTTTATATTGGTATCAAGTTATTCCTATCTAATACAAATATTTGCACATATTATATGGATCAAGTATCCTATTCTTTTAAATTACCAAAATAATTTTTTGCCCAACCGCCCAGTTATATGTATCAAGTATTCCTATCTAATACAATAAAAAAAAAAAAAAAAAAATTGTTACGCAGTTATATGGGTATCAATATTCCTATCTTAATACAAATAATTTTGCACACCAGTTATATTGGTATCAAGTATTCCTATCAAAATACAGAACAGGGCAAGAGATCTTATGTTCTCATCTCTAGGACAGATTCTGGTTTGTGCATTATACCATGGTAAAAATGTTGTATTTCTATTGAAAATTTCCAGTTGTCACCTTCCAAACCGCTCATGCCTAGTCTTCGCTAACTCCTTATTTGCTGCATTTGCTTAATATTTGATTAACCATTTCATCTATTGTCGCCACATACTGGATTTAATAAATAATAATAATAAATGAAAATTAAGAGTGATGGTAGTGCAGCGCCCTCCACCCTCATACGCTAAAAATAATCTCCTTGGTTCTAGCGCTAGGTGAAAAGGGGGGATAGATCCATCACTGTCTGCTGTACCGACATTAGGCCGCCCAGGGACTTATTATATAATATAATATATATATATATATATATATATATAATACATGATATAATAATAAATAATAATAATTAAAGAAATTTTATATGTGTTAGAGTGCTCAGTGCACCACAACTCTTCCAAAGTCTCAGTCCAAGTACACAGAATAATGTATTAGTGTCAGGAACATGAAACACCCAAAAAAAAAAAAAACAAAAAAAAAAAACAACAATAAAAAAACTTTCACAGTAGTAATACTGCATTATGTGTGTGCAGTGTCGTGGCATATGGAGAGTGGCATCAGGTATTACGATGTCAGCAGGACTACAGGAAGCATGGAGGCTTTAAACAGGTTCAGTTGCTTCGGCAGCACAAAGACGCCGGCAGTTATTCCATGTCTCCGCAATTCTGCAAGTGAAAAATGTTCCGAAAGTCATGTGAGCGTGCTGTTTCTGATTATTTAGGTATGCCCACAATGTGTTAGGAAAGACTGGAGATCAAAAAGGTTGCTCAAGAGTTGCTGTTGATTAAGATTATTATACCTTACTCATTACGCTTGTAAATACTGTTGTGTTTTATAAATTTGCTTTAAGCGGCGTGGTGATAATGGTTAAAGTTCAATGGGAAATGGACTCGTTGCCCGAGTTCAAATCCATGGATAGTGGTAATTGCATTTCACTAGCACTAAGTACCCTTGAAAGGTATGCATCCTACTCTCCCTCCAGCTATGGGTAAATAGCCAGGGCAGACTGGGTTCTTTAACCATGGCTAGGTAACCAGTCTAGAGAAGGAAACAACTCTGAATCAAACCTGTTGAACTTCCGCCGATTAAGAACTTGACTTGTTCGTATCTTCGTGCGGGAGGAGTTGGTAAATATAATATAATTTATGCTTTGAATACACTGGTTCAATACCAGCCCTTGTCCAACATCAACACAATGAGTGTCATAGCTCCAATGGATCTGTGCAGTACACATGGAGACTGATACTAGGCGTGGCACTCAATGCAGACACAAAAACTCTGCCTGGTCATAAACACTACGAAAAGTGGATAGACTCCCTTACTGCATTTACAGATTTAATCATTTATTTAAAGGTTTTGATTTTATTCTCTTTATCTAGAAACATTAAGTGTATACTTATTAGCTCATGTGGTAAAGTAAGGAGTGGTAGTAGGTGTTGGCACTCCACCTTCAGATGCTAAAAATAATCTCCTTGGTCTAGTGCTAGTGAAAAAGGGTAGACCTCACTCGCTGTATGGCTCTATCGACAATAGGCCGCCCCGACGACTTTTACTTTTACTATTAGCTCAGTCGCGATAGAGCGTTCGGCTAGAAACCACAGGTTCCTAGTTTCGAACGGCCCTCGCCAACTCAGCGTTATTGAGTAAGCACAAGGATCTGCTGCATAAAGTAAGGAGCTGCATGATAGGTGTGCGAGCTCCACTTCAGACATCAAAAAACAATCTCCTTGGTCTAGCGCTAGTGAAAAAGGGATAGACTCCCTTGCTGATTTGGCTGATACCGACTTAGGCACCCAACGACTTTTGTATATATATACATATATATGGATTCAATAAGAGGAAATAATCCAAAACAGTAATGTGGAGAAAGCGTAGACAAACCCAAACACCAAAGGATGTTGTAGAAAATAAACAATCCATTCTTCTACAACATCCCATATCTGTCTACCTTTCGGCCACACTCACAGACAATATATAATATATATTATATATATATAATATATATATATAATATAAGATGTTTGTTTTTTTAGAAGCATTGTTGATAAGTATATATTATATTTGCATTGAAGGCAATTACAATGATGTATCACATACAAATATCAATACTTTTTTATAGAAATGAACTTGACAAGTGTTTAATCCTGCAAGATCCACTCAGTGTGTGCACATCGTACAGACGTTCGCTTTATTAGTCGAACAGTCTGTACGTGTGCTACACACTGAGTTGATCCTTTGCCCAGGATTACACTTGTCAATGTTTTCATTTCTATAAAAAAGTAATGAACTTTATGTGATACATGCAATCATTGTAATTGCCTTTCAAGCAAAAATATAATATATAATTTATTATATATAGTATGTATCGTATGTGGGATTGTTAATGAGTAGGTGTGCTTAGAATCTTTTTGAAAATTGCAGATGCGAAAAGTCATTAAAAGTTACCAAAAAAAACTGTCAAGTGCATCGTTCCTTCTTAACGTAAAAATTTATACTTATAAATATTATAGCTTCTCCAAACAGAGTAGTCGATGTACCTGTATACTAGCAGCGGTAGGAAGTCATTGTCTTTTATCCCAGCTGTTATAATAACAGTAAAATGGATTCCTTTTATACCGTTGATCAGATGATTACATTGGTGTTTCCATCAGAGTCAAGTTATCCTAAAACTGGCTGGGTATAGGCAGGTGAGAGTGTGTACCAAAATAAATTGGGCACCATATTTGATATATATTAGTATGTTTTATATTTATAATTTATAGTAGAAAGCGCGTGGTATAAATGGCTAAAGTCATAGGAAATGGACACGTTGCCCCCGAGTTCAAATCCTGGACGTGGTAATGTGTATTTCACTTAGCGCTAATACCTTCGGCGAAAGGTTGAATTTACTCTCCCGCATCTAGGGTAAATTATTAGGCTTTGTGCCACATCTAAGCCTAAGCTTAGTAAATAATTGGTCATTCACGTGAGTGTAATGGTTTAGCAAGCTTGATTAGCAGGCCATTGTTATTGAGTTCCGATTTCTCACTGTTGCCCCATATCTGGCTTTGTGCCACAACCTAAGCTATGCTTTACGTAAATATGTATAATCTAAAAAACTAATATGTATATCCAAAAAGGTTGAATCTACTCTTCCTCCAGCTATGGCAAATAGTAGGGCAGACTGGGCTCTTAACCTTGGTTAGGCAACTGTCTTAGGAGAAAGAAAATTCAGATTTCCAAACCTGTTTTAACACTCCGCGTTAGAAATTGACCTTGTGTCACATCACTGCTCGTGCTGAGGGGTTGGTAATTATATATATAGTATATTTTTTCTGGTTTCTTAAGGTTTTTGCACAACAATAAATTCAACCTCAGTATGCATGTTAATAATATTCTAATCTAATATTAAAAAGTTTCAAGTATAAAAAACAATCCTAACGTTTAATCAATTATAGTTCAACGTAACTATTTTTGGGACCAATGACCTTAAGGCACCCTTCTTGTGATTCTCATTCGTGGAACAGTTTCTCATTTACACCGTAAAAATCCGGTTGTTTGTTAGGGCGTTAAGTTTAAGGGATAGGGATTAGGGATCTGTTCATTATCCTCATATTACTTTTTTCTAAAGCTTTGCGTTTCTTAAAAGGTTGGGTACCAATTATGACCGGTTAGGCACCCCTTCCGCAATCTCGACCTCACAACAGACAACTTTTCTCATTTTACACCGTAAAAATCTGCGTTGTTTGTTAGGGGTTAGCGGGTAGGGCTAGGAATTAGTTTTATAATTAAAAAAAACTTAAAAATCGTCTGTTTAACAATTAACCGAATTTTGACACTGTAAATGAGAAAAAAATGACACAAATCGACGATCGCAAAAGGGGGGCACTAAAGGTCAATTGGTCAAAAAGGTTGTTTTTTTGCAAGTAATGTGATATTAAGTTATTCCATGCTATATAAATAAATTTGACACAGTTGTATGCGTTTAAATTTATTCCTATCTAATACAAATCATTATTCACACTGTTATATGATTTTTCAGTATTCCTATATATACAAATAATTACACACGTTGAATGGTTTAAAGCTTACAAATAAAAATGATCCTTAATAATGATTGAACCGTTCTGTTTGACCCATAGATTGGGGACCCTTAATAGGTAGACACTCCAGGAGAGAGTGGACCTTGGAGTAATTGGCAATACAAGGGGTACTTTTTTGACACTATAAATGGAAAACATGTCCCCACGATCGAAATCGGCAAAAGCGGGTGCCTTAAGGTCATATGGCCCTATTCTTAATACAAATGATATTACGAGTTTATATAGCATCAAAGTATTCCTATCAATAAGAATGATTTTTTAACAGATTGATTTGCTTCATAAGACCTGCGACCCTAACAGGACTACCACTCAAGTTCAGAGAGGACACTTTGGCAATGAAGATACACATTACACTTCCCAGATCTCCAGAATGGAAGCCTCACTCAGAATACAATTAACTGTTCACAGTTAGCCCACAATACAAATAATTTGCACTCAGTTGCTGTGGTTTTAAATATTGTATTTTATTGTATACAATATCTAAAACCACACAACTGAGTGGCAAATTATTGTAAAATATCTATTAATAATGGAGATTCGCTCGGTTTTGGTCTGTAAACTAAAAACTATGTCATGCTTACGTCACTATACCCATCATAATGTCATACTCATCAGACATAATACACTCAAAATTTGAACATGCAGCATTAGACAGTCTCATTGTTTTTTAAAACAAATATTTAAAGAGACATCCCCTGTATCATTATATTCATATATAGTTTGTTTATTTAATAGATATAAGTTAAAAGAACTTAGTAATTCGATTTCAAAATGTTTTTTTGTTTTTTTACTCCCTTCGATAAATTTTGATGACTATCATTGCATTTTATGATTCAAATTCTTGACATTTAATTTTTAACTTCCACCTCCTCCAAGCAATATCTTTCAAAATGTATTTTAATCACCTTGGAGGGTGTTTTTTTTATTCTTGCTAGTGGTTTTAAATAAACTAATAATAATAATAATCCATAGTAAATGATGAAATAGTTCTAATAGCTACACCACCCTTGTCAGAGTGGACTGGGAGTAATGGCAATGAAGGGTACCCACACTCCTTAAGTTTTAATCTGCTGATCGTCTCAATCAAGCTGATACATGTTATCAAAAACTGCGGTAGGTAAGTGCGTGTGCAAAATAAAGAAAATTTAGGACAAACTCCTATTGTATTCATTATACTAGCTGAAGTACATCTCATACAAATTATTTTGCAAGGGCCGGGATTAGCTCAGTTGTTTATCGAGCGTTCGGCTAGAAACCACAAGGTTCCTAGTTCGAACGGTAGCTATAGTGACACAGGGATCTGTGCGGTAAAAGTAAGGGGATCTAATGATAGGTGTGGAGCTCCACCCTCGATGCAAAACAATCTCCTTGGATCGAGCGAGGCTTTCCATTGCACTCGGATTGTTGACCTCTGCGACTTGCCCCAAAATGTTGGGCGACTCGGTTGAGCCTTGTGCCCATCAAACAGGTGGGATAGACAAATTAAACTCCTTGTTTAGCGCTAGTGAAAGGGTATAGACTCCTCGCTGATTGGCTGATACGACTTCTGGCCACCCGAATGATTTACTTTTTTTTACTTTTAGCATGGTTTTAAATAATGATATAGGGTTAATTCCATGTCAAATCACCCAGGCCATGTCCACCCACCCTCATTTCAATTTTTTCTGAAATTTTGTATATTGTGGACTATGTTAAACATAGACAATCCCCAAATTTGAGCTTCCAATTCAAAAAATGTGCAAGATTCTTCAGGCCAAAATGCTTTTATAAATGCTTTTATAAAATAATTTTAGTAGTAGGGAAGCTTAGAGCTCATTTTATTGACAAAAATAGATACAAAGTCACCATTTTATCACCAACCCCACAAATTTTGGAGAGGTAAACAATCGACATGACTCTGCCATTTCTTAGAATTGGAAGCTCAAATTTTGTGATGTCAACATAACATAGCGCCAACCACGGAAAAATGTCAAGAAAAATTGGAGAGGATGGGGTTGACATACCCAGATAATAATTCCTTTATAAATTGATTCAATAGTTCTATTTGACCAAAAGACAAAGACCGAATAGGTACTACTACTCCTGTCAGGGTCGACCTGGGGATAAATGGCGGACCATATGACCTTTAAGGAACCCCTTTTTGATCTCGAATAAAAAAAGGACATGTCTTCATTTACACTGTCAATATCAGGTTGTTTTAAAACAGATGTTTTTAGATTTTTTCTTTATAAACTATAAAACTAACCCTAACCCTAACCCTAAACAAACACCCGATATGACGGTTGAAATAAAAACATGTCTCTTAATCGAGATCAAAACGGGGTGCCTTAAGTATAATATGGCTCCGTAAGACAATGAAGGAATACTCCACAATCCTCAGGTCTTTCAATCTGTTGATTCTGCTTGTATACATAGTGTTTTCGTCAGAAGACAATTATTTTCAAAAACTGACTGGATATAGGTAGGTGAGTGTGGTGTGCAAAAACACATTCAGGCACTCCTATTAGCTATACGTTACTAGCTGAAGCGTACCAATCATACTTGGTGTAAATGTAAAGATTGGATTTTAAACTGATCTCTAATTGACAATGCAAAGCAATGGTGAGTTGGCCAGCAAATCCTACATTGATCAGTCTACTATGACACTGGATGTGTGTGCAGAGGACCTCCCAGAAGAGCTGAGTTGGTACAGGCGTATCGAACCTGTACTTTGTGGTCCCAAAGGCAGTGATTTATCTATTCTTTCAAGTCAAAATGGGCAATAATGCCATAGAAGCAATCAAAACATTTGTGTGTGAAAAGTGATGGCCCACAGTTGATACAGACAGCTGAAGAAATGTCACTCGGGTTGCCATAAACCTCAAAGATCATGAAGGCCTGTGTTTCAAACTATAGAGACCAAATTATGGTGATGATTGTAAAATATTTAATATAAAAATTGACTTGAATAATGCTTATTTTAAAATACATTGGAAAATAATTTTATGATAAAAGTGCATTGGCTATGAGTTTGCTATAATAATGTCATCTGGAAAAAATTTTATATCATTTACAAAATGCATGGAAAATTTTTAAATAAAAATGCAATAGAAAATAATTTTACTGAAAAAGACATGTAAAATATAATCTTTACTATAAAATGCATGGCATCATTGACAAATTTTATATAAAAATACATTAGAAATAATTTTCACTATAAAATGCATTCAGCACTTCATGATATTCAACAAAAAGCATCACATTGTGTTTCAGGTTACTAAAAATGATTGCAAACAACTTTTGACTCACCAAGTAAAATTTGCAGAGTGGTCATTCGTCTCAGTATCAGTTATTACAGTGAGGGAGTCTATCTCCTTTTTGCTATTCCTAGACAGGAGATATATTTTTTTTGCTGAAAGTAAGTTGCAATTTACTGTCAGATTCCCCACTTTACCTTAACAGAATCAGACTTACCCCAATCATGTAATGAGTTTGGCAAGAAGCAGTTATTTTGAACCGGAACCTTGCAATCCCTAGGCCTGGGTGCTCTACTAACTGAGCTAACATGAAAACAATTCTTCTTGTTTTCTTATATTCTGTTCATGCCTAAGTCAAATTTAGCCTTGAAACTTTTCTGCGTTATCAAAGATTAGATGAAACTGTATTTCTTGTTCACATGTTTATCTTTAAACTTACCTGCTATGAGATATATGTATATATATATGTGTAGAAAGTTTTTGTAGAAAAAACAACAAATGTTAAAAGTTTTGATGAACAGAATCTGTTTCGACATTATGCAATATGTCCTTTAATCAAAGCAACATTGTAAACGACAATACGAAATAAGATATATCTAATCATGAGGCACAGAACGCCTTCTCGACCTGTACCGGAATTTTCAAAAAATTTTTTTTAAGAATGCGTTATTTATGTTAAAAATAAAATAAATTTTATTTTTTAAAAAATTATAAGCATTTTTATCATTTAAAAAAGCTCAAAAGAGTATTGATATTCATATACACTTTTACTTGCAAACTCTTTTTGAGCTTTTAATGATAAAAATGCCTTTATTAAAAAATTTTTTTTTTGGGTTTAATTATATTTTATTTTTAACAATAAATACGCATTTCTTAAAAAAATTTTTTTTTTTGAAATTCGGTTTACTGTCGAGAGCGTTTCTCTGCCTCGTGTTAATTGACTTATATCTATTTCGTATTTCCAATACAATGTTGCTGTGTAAGACATCCTTCATTAATGTCGAAACAGATTTCTGTCAGCAAAACCTTTATTACAAATCTTGTTTTTTCTACAAAAACTTCTACACATATGTCGGATTCAATATCCCATTCTTACCTTTTCATATTATATATATATATAATATATATATTATATATATGCATCCAACTATTCTCATTCAAGCTATGGGTAATAGTAGGGCAGACTGGGCCTCTATTAACCTTAGTATGGCAACCCAGTCTAGGTTGACCTTAATGTCATATCTTGGTACTTAATGCACAATCGTGCACAAGAGATAATATCATTAAAGTATCAGGATGAAATGGGATGAAATTGGGATTGAAATGTATAAATAGCATTAGATGTCAGAAACTACTGAAGCAGTCTAACCCTAACCTAACCCTAACACTAACCCTTACCCTAACTCTAACCCAAGTGTCTCAAAGATCTTGGGTATTTCCGTGAAATGTAATGCTTTTTTATAGATAATCTAATGATATTATAGATAATCTTATAATGATATTATCTCTTGTGCACGATTGTGCATTAGTACCAAGATATGACACAAGTCAACCTAGACTGGTTGCCATACTAAGGTTAAAGAGCCCAGTCTGCCCTACTATTTACCCATAGCTTGAATGAGAATAGTTGGATGCATATATATATATATATATATATATATATATATATATATGAAAGGTAAAATGGATATTGAATCCGACAATATGTGTAGAAAGTTTTGTAGAAAAAACAAGATGTTAAAAGTTTTGCTGACAGAAATCTGTTTCGACATTATGAAGATGTCTTTATCAAAGCAACATTGTAAATGGAAATACGAAATAGATATATCATTAATCACGAGGCACAGAACGCTCTCGATCAGTACCGGAATTTTCAAAAAAAAAATTTTTTTAAGAATGCGTATTTATTGTTAAAATAAAATAAATTTAAAAAAAAAAAAATTATAAGCATTTTTATCATTTAAAAAGCTCAAAAGAGTTTGCAGTAAAAGTGTATATGAATATCAAACTCTTTTGAGCTTTTTTAATGATAAAAATGCTTATAATTTTTAAAAATAAAATTTATTTTATTTTTAACAATAAATACGCATTCTTAAAAAAAATTTTTTTGAAAATTCCGGTACTGATCGAGAGCGTTCTGTGCCTCATGATTAATGATATATCTATTTCGTATTTCCGTTTACAATGTTGCTTTGATAAAGACATATTCATAATGTCGAAACAGATTTCTGTCAGCAAAACTTTTAACATCTTGTTGTTTTTTCTACAAAACTTTCTACACATATATATATACATAACTCATAGCAGGTAAGTTAAAAGATAAACAGTGACAAGAAATACAGTTTCATCTAATCTTTGAAACGCAGATAAAGTTTCAGGCTAAATTTACTTTGGCATTGGTAAACAGAATTATAAGAAAAACAAGAAGAATTGTTTCATGTTTAGCTCAGTTAGTAGAGCACCCACCTAGGGATTGCAAGGTTCCGGTTTCAATACTGCTTCTTGCCAACTCATTACATGATTGGGTAATCTGATCTGTAAGGTAAAGTGGGGAACTGACAGTAAATGTGGCACTTCACTTCAGCAAAAAAAATAATCTTCCTGGTCTAGGGATAGCAAAAAGGAGATAGACTCCCTCACTGTCTAACTGATACTGACTATAGACCACTCTGCCAAATTTTACTTGGGTGAGTCAAAAGTTTTGCAATATTTTAGTAACCTGAACACAATGTGATGCTTTTTTGAAATCATGAAGGTGCTGAATGCATTTTTATAGTAAAATTATTTCTAATGTATTTTTATAATAAAATTTGTCATAGCCAATGCATTTTATAGTAAAATAATTTTACATGTATTTTTACAGTAAAATTATTTCTATTGCATTTTTATAGTAAAATTTTCCAATGCATTTTTATGATAAAATTTTTCCAATACATTATTATAGCAAACTCATAGCCAATGCACTTTTATCATAAAATTATTTCCAATGTATTTTTAAAATAAGATTATTTCAAGTCAATTTTTATATTAAAATTTTACAATACATTCACCATATTTGTCTCTATAGTTTGAAACACAGCCTTCATGATCTTTGAGGTTTATGCAACCCGAGTGACATTTCTTCAGCTGTCTGTAATCAACTGTGCCATCACTTTTCACACAACAAATGTTTTTGATTGCTTCTATGGCATTATTGCCCATTTTGAACTTGAAAGCATAGATAAACATCTGCCTTGGAACCACAAAGTACCAGGTTCGATACTGGCTCTTACCAACTCAGCTCTTCTGGGAGGTCCTCTGCACAACATCCAGTGTCATAGTAGAGCTGATCAATGTAGGATTTTGCTGGCCAACTCACCATGCTTTGCATTGTCATTAGAATCAGTTAAAATCCAAGTCTTTACATTTACACCCAATGTAGATGGGTACTTCAGCTAGTATGTATACTAATAGGAGTGCCTAATGTGTTTTTGCACACACACTCACCTACCTATATCCAGCAGTTTTTGAATAACTTGTCTCTGACGAAAACACTATGTATCAGCAGATCAACAGATTGAGACCTGAGGATTGTGGAGTATTCCTTCATTGTCATTACGGACCATATTACTTTAAGGCACCCCTTTTTGATCTCGATTAAGAAAGGACATGTTTTTAATTTACACCGTCAATATTCGGTTGTTTGTTAGGGGTTAGGGTTAGGGGTTAGTTTTATAGTTTAAAAGAAAAATCTAAAAATCATCTGTTAAAACAACCTGATATTGACAGTGTAAATGAAAGACATGTCCTTTTTTAATCGAGATCAAAAAGGGGTGCCTTAAGGTCATATGGTCCGCCATTACTCCCAGGTCGACCCTGACCAGGAGTAGTAGTACCTATTAGGTTCTTTTCTTTTGGTCAAATAGAACTATTGAATCATTTACTAAGGATTATTATTGGGTAATTGTCACCCATCCTCTCCAATTTTTCTGACATTTTTTCCGTGTGTGGGCTATGTTAATGTTAGACAATCCCAAAAATTTGAGCTTCCAATTCTAAGAAATGGCAGAGTCATGTCGATTTTTACCTCTCCAAATTTGGTGGGGTTGGTGATAAATGGTGACTTTTTGTAATCTATTTTTGTCAGTAAAATGAGCTCTAGAGCTTCCCTACTACTAAAAATTATTTATAAAAGCATTTATAAAAGCATTTTGGCCTGAAGAATCTTCACCATTTTTTGGAATTGGAAGCTCAAATTTTGGGGATTGTCTAATGTTAACATAGTCCACACATATACAAAATTTCAGAAAAATTGAAGAGGGTGGGTGACATGGCCTGGGTGATTTGACATGGAATTACCCTATTATTCATTATTTAAAACCATGCTAAAAGTAAAAAAAAAAGTAAAGTCATCGGGGTGGCCAAAGTCGGTATCAGCCAATCAGCGAGGGAGTCTATACCCTTTTCACTAGCGCTAAACCAAGGAGTTTATTTGTCTCATTCCCCACCTGTTTGGACTGGGCACAAGGCTCCAACCGAGTCGCCCACATTTGGGGCAATCGCAGAGGTCAACCAATCCGGAGTGCAATGGAAAGGCCTCGCTCGACCAAGAGATTGTTTTTGCATCTGAGGTGGAGCTCCACACCTATCATTAGATCCTTACTTTACCGCACAGATCCCTGTGCTACTCATATGCTACCGGTATCGAACTAGGAACCTTGTGGTTTCTAGCCGAACGCTCTACCAACTGAGCTAACCCGGCCCTTGCAAATTATTTGTATGAGATGTACTTCAGCTAGTATATATACAAATAGGAGTGCCTAATTTTCTTATTTTGCACACGCACTTACCTACGCAGTTTTTGGATAACATGTATCAGCTGATTGAGACAATCAGCAGATTAAAACTTAAGGAGTGTGGAGTACCCCTTCATTGCCATTACTCCCAGGTCCACTCTGACAAGGAGTGGTAGTACCTATTAGAACTATTCAATCATTTACTATGGATTATTATTATTATTAGTTATTTAAAACCACTAGCAAAATAAAAAAAACACCCTCCAGGTGATGTAAAAATACATTTTTGAAAGATATTGCTTGAGGAGGTGGAAGTTAAAAATTAAATGTCAGAGAATTTGAATCATAAATCATGAAATCATCAAATTTATCAAAGGAGTAAAAAAAAACAAAAAAACAATTTGAAATCGAAACTAAGTTCTATTAACTTTAAATATCTATTAAAATAAAACAAACTATATATAAATATATGATACAGGGGATGTATCTATTAAAATTTGTTTAAAAAACAATGAGGACTGTCTAATGCTGCATGTTCAAATTTTGAGTGTATTTATTCTATGATATGACGATTTATGATGGGTATAGTGACGTAAGCAGTGACATAGTTTTTGTTACAGACAAAAACCGGAAGCGAATCTCCATTATTAATAGATATTACAAATAATTTGCACTCAGTTGTGTGGTTTTAGATATTGTATACAATATACAATACAATATTTAAAACCACACAACTGAGTGCAAATTATTTGTATTAGATGGGCTAACTTGTGACAGTTAATTGTATCTGATGGTGAGGCTTCAGTTCTGGAGATCTGGGAAGTGTAAGTGTATCTTCATTGCCAATGTCCTCTCTGACCTTGAGTGGTAGTACCTGTTAGGGTCCAGTCTATGAATCAAATCGATCTGTTTAAAAATCATTCATTATTGATAGGAATACTTGATGCTATATAACAGTAAATCATTTGTATTAAGAATAGGGACCATATGACCTTAAGGCACCCCTTTTGCGATTTCGATTCGTGGGGACATGTTTTTCCATTTATAGTGTCAAAAAAGTACCCCTTTATTGCCATTACTCCCAGGTCCACTCTCTCCTGGAGTGGTCATACCTATTAAGGTCCCATCTATGGGTCAAACAGAACGGTTCAATCATTTATTAAGGATCATTTTATTTGTAACTTTAAACCATTCAACTGTGTGTAAATTATTTGTATTATATAGGAATACTTGAAATCATATAACAGTGTGAAAATGATTTGTATTAGATAGGAATACTTTAAACCATACAACTGTGTGCAAATTATTTATATTAGATAGGAATACTTAATATCACATTACCGTGTGCAAAAAAACAACCTTTGGACCATATGACCTTTATGCCCCCCTTTTGCGATCTCGATTTGTGGGTACATTTTTTCCATTTACAGTGTCAAAATTCGGTTAATTGTTAACAGACGATTTTTAGAGTTTTTTTTTAATTATAAAACTAATTCCTAACCCTAACCCTAACCCCTAACAAACAACCAGATTTTTACGGTGTAAATGAGAAAGTGTCTTTGTGAGTCGAGATTGCGGAAGGGGTGCCTAACGGTCATATGGTCCCAACCTTTTAAGAACCAACTTTAAGAAAAAAAGTAAATATGAGGGCATAATGAACAGGATTCCCTAACCCTATCCCTTAACCCTAACCCCTAACAAACAACCGGATTTTTACGGTGTAAATGAGAAAACTGTTCCCACGAATCGAGATCACAAAAGGGGTGCCTTAAGGTCATATGGTCCAAAAATAGTTACTTGAAACTATAATTGATTACTTAGGATTGTTTTTAATTACTTGAAACTTATTAATATTAGATTAGAATATTATTAACCATGCAACTGAGTGTGAATTATTTGTGCAAAAACTCTTAAGAAACCAAAAAATATACTATATATATATTTACCAACCCCTCAGCACGAGCAGGATGTGACACAAGGTCAATTTCTTAAGCGGAGTTTAACAGGTTTGAATTCTGAATTTTCTTTCTCCTAGACCAGTTGCCTAACCAAGGTTAAAGAGCCCAGTCTGCCCTACTATTTGCCCATAGCTGGAGGGAAAGTAGGATTCATACCTTTTTGGATATACATATTAGTTTTTTAGGATATACATATTTACTAAGCATAGCTTAGTTGTGGCACAAAGCCAGATTATGGGGCACACAGTGAGAATCGAACTCAATAACAATGGCCTGCTAATCAAGCTTGCTAACCATTACACCACGTGAAATGACCAATTATTTACTAAGCTTAGCTTAGATGTGGCACAAAGCCCTAAATATTTATCCATAGATGGCGGGAGAGTAGAATTCATACCTTTCCCAAGGGTATTAGCGCTAAGTGAAATACAATTACCACGTCCAGGATTTGAACTCGGGCAACGTGTCCATTTCCTATGACTTTAACCATTATACCACGCGCTTTCTACTATAAAATATAAATATAAAACATACTATATATACAAATAGGAGTGCCCAATTTTATTTTGGTACACACTCTCACCTGCCTATACCCAGCAGTTTTAGGATAACTTGACTCTGATGGAAACACCATGTATCATCTGATCAACGGTATAAAAGGAATCATTTTACTGTTATTATAACCAGCTGGGATCAAAGACATGACTTCCTACCCTGCTATATACAGGTACATCGACTACTCTGTTTGAGAACTAATAATAATTTATAAGTATAAATTTTTACGTAAAGAAGGAAGATGCACTACAGTTTTTTTTGGTACTTTTTTAATGACTTTTCCATCTGCAATTTCAAAAAGATTCTAAGCACACCTACTCATTAACATCCTCACATACATACATACATATATATATATATTTAATATATTATATTTTTGCTTGAAGGCAATTACAATGCATGTATCACATAAAATTCAATACTTTTTTATAGAAAATGAACTTGACAAGTGTAATCCTGGCAAAGGATCACTCAGTGTGTAGCACATCGTACAGACTGTTTCGACTAATAAAGTCGAAACAGTCTGTACGATGTGCTACACACTGAGTGATCCTTTGCCAGGATTACACTTGTCAAGTTCATTTTCTATAAAAAAGTATTGAATTTTATGTGATACATGCATTGTAATTGCCTTCAAAGCAAAATATAATATATACTTATTCAACAATGCTTCTAAAAAACAAACATCTTATATATATATATATATATATATATATATATATATATATATGTCTGTGAGTGTGCAGAAAGGTAGACAGATATGGGATGTTGTAGAAGATGGATGTTTATTTTCTACAACATCCCGTGTTTGTCTACCTTTCTCCACATACTGTTGGATTAATTTCCTCTTATTGCTCCCATATATATATATATATACAAAAGTCGTTGGGTGGCCTAATGTCGGTATCAGCCAATCAGCGAGGGAGTCTATCCCTTTTTCACTAGCGCTAGACCAAGGAGATTGTTTTTGTGTCTGAAGTGGAGCTCCACACCTATCATCAGCTCCTTACTTTACTGCACAGATCCTTGTGCTACTCATACGCTGAGTTGGCGAGGGCCGGTATCGAACTAGGAACCTTGTGGTTTCTAGCCGAACGCTCTACCGACTGAGCTAATAGTAAAAGTAAAGTCGTCGGGGCGGCCTATTGTCGATATGAGCCATACAGCGAGTGAGTCTATCCCCTTTTCACTAGCACTAGACCAAGGAGATTATTTTTAGCATCTGAGGTGGAGTGCCACACCTACTACCAGCTCCTTACTTTACCACTGAGCTAATAGTAATACACTTAAAATGTTCTAATAAAGAGAATAAAACAAAACTCTTTAAATAAATGGATTAAATCTTAAATCAGTAAGGGAGTCTATCCACTTTTCAGTAGTGTTAGACCAGGCAGATAGTTTTTGTGTCTGACATTGAGTGCCACGCCTAGTATCAGCTCTCCATTGTACTGCACAGATCCAAGCTATGACACTCATGTGTTGAGTTGACAAGGGCTGGTATTGAACCAGTGTATCAAAGCAAAATTATATATATATTTACCAACTCCTCCGCACGAGCAGGATACGACACAAGGTCAATTTCTTAAGCGGAGTTCAACAGGTTTGATTTCAGAGTTTTCCTTCTCCTAGACTGGTTACCTAGCCATGGTTAAAGAACCCAGTCTGCCCTGCTATTTACCCATAGCTGGAGGGAGAGTAGGATGCCTACCTTTCCCAAGGGTATTAGTGCTAAGTGAAATGCAATTACCACATCCAGGATTTGAACTCGGGGCAACGAGTCCATTTCCCATGACTTTAACCATTACACCACGCGCTTAAAGCAAAATTATATAAAACACAACAGATTACAAGCGTAAGATAAGGTCATTAATAATCTTAACAACAGCAACTCTTGAGCACCTTTTTGATCTCCATCTTTCTAACACATGTGGGCATACCTACAAAATCAGAAAACAGCACTGCTCACATGACTTTCGGAAACATTTTTTCACGTTCAGAATTGCGGAGACATGGAATAAACTGCCCGCGTCTGTTGTAGGCTGCCGAAGCACTGAACCTTTTAAAGCCTCCATGCTTCCTGTAGTCTGCTGACACTATACCTGATGCCACTCTCCACATATGCACACACGCACACACATACATGCATATTACTACTGAACTGTTCATGTTCCTGACACTAATACATTATTCTGTGTACTTGACATGAGACTTTGATGAGTTGTGGTGCACCTGAGCACTCTACACAATAAATTTCCTTATTATTATTATTATTATTATTATTATCATTATTATATATATATATATATATATATATATATATATATATAATAAGTCTGGGCGGCCTAATGTCGGTATCAGCCAGACAGTGAGGGAGTCTATCCCCCTTTTCACTAGCGCTAGACCAAGGAGATTATTTTAGCGTATGAGGTGGAGCGCTACACCTACCATCAGCTCCTTAATTTCATTATTATTATTATTATTAAATCATATGTGGAGACAAAGATGAAATGGTTAATCAAATATTAAGCAAATGCAGCAAAAAGGAGTACAAGACTAGGCATGACCGAGTGGGAAGGTGATCAACTGGAAAATTTTCAAGAAATCAATTTTCACCATGGTATATGCACAAACCAGAATCTGTCCTAGAGAATGAGAACCATAAGATTCTCTTGGCCTGTTCTGTATTTGATAGAATACTTGATACCATATAACTGTGTGCAAATTATTTGTATTAGATAGGAATACTTGATACCATCTGCGTGAACATTATTTGTATTAGATAGGAATACTTGATACCATATATGCGTGCAAATTATTTGTATTAGATAGGAATACTTGATACCATATAACTATGTGCAAATTATTTGTATTAGATAGGAATACTTGATACCATATAACTATGTGCAAATTATTTGTATTAGATAGGAATACTTGATACCATATAACTATGTGCAAATTATTTGTTAGATAGGAATACTTGATACCAATAACTATGTGCAAATTATTTGTATTAGATAGGAATACTTGATACCATATAACTGTGTGCAAATTATTTGTATTAGATAGGAATACTTGATACCATATAACTATGTGCAAATTACCAAATAATAGATAGGAATACTTGATACCATACAACTGTGTGCAAATTATTTGTATTAGATAGGAATACTTGATACCATACAACTGTGTGCAAATTATTTATTAGATAGGAATACCAAATATTTGTATTAGATAGGAATACTTGATACCATATAACTCAAAATTATTAGTATTAGATAGGAATACTTGATACATATAACTGTGTGCAAATTATTTGTATTAGATAGAAATACTTGATACCATAAACTGTGTAAATTATTTGTATTAGATAGGAATACTTGAAACCATATAACTGTGAGCAAATTATTTGTATTAGATAGGAATACTTAATATCACATTACCATGTGCAAAAAACAACCTTTGGACCATATGACCTTTAGGCACTCCTTTTGCGATCTTGATCCGTGGGGACATTTTTTCCATTTACACTGTCAAAATCTGGTCATTTGTTAACAGACGATTTTCAGAGTTTTTTTTTAAATTATAAAACTAACACCTAAACCCTAACCCCTAACAAACAACCAGATTTTGACAGTGTAAATGAGAAAAGTGTCCTTGTGAGCCGAGATTGCAGAAGGGTGCCTAAAGGTCATATGGTCCCAACCTTTTAAGAACCAACTTTAAGAAAAAAAGTAAATATGAGTATACAATGAACAGGATTCCCTAACCACTAGGCATAAAATAACCCTTGATGATTTGACATGCCGTTAAAATCTATCAATTATTAGACAATGGGACCCAAAGGGTTAAAGGGTCTTCTAGTAGGTATGTACCCAACCCACTCACCCTGGGTAGGATGTGACACAAGTTTGCAAATATAGGGAATCAAGAGAAGATCAAATTCGCAATTCAGTAGTAATGGATCTGCGAGACTAGCTTGCACACCATTATACCATGATAGAATACCCTAATGGGTCTTGTAGTATATTATTAAAGTTATTATGTTTGTTTATGTGTAACGGTAAGCCACAGAAAATCGCACCCCATAGAGAGAGTTCTGATAGTAATACTCTGAAAATGCTCTAATTGACGCAATAAAATAAAGCAAAAAATTTCTCTGAATTTTTGGGATGAGGCTTGATAATTAGTTTTATTAGGATTATTCGGACTATCGTCTTCATCTTTATTGTTATCTGTACAATGTTTAAATACATGAAGAAGGCCGGAGGGCACATTGGCTGAAACGTTGAAACCAAAAAGATGAGGACAATAGTCCGAATAATACTAATAATACTAATTATCAAGCCTCACCTAAAAAATTCAGAGAAATTTTTTGCATACTAATAATACTAAAGCAAAAAGTTATTGTTATGTTTGTTTAAGTGTAACTGTAAGCCAGAAAAAATGGCACACCATAGAGCAAGTTCTGATAGTAAGAGTCTTTAAATGCTCTAATGAACAGAATAAAGCAAAAAATTCTCTGAATTTTTTAGGTGAGGCTTGATAATTAGTTTTATTAGGATTATTCAGACTATTGTCCTCAGCTTTATTGTTATCAGCGTTTAAATACCCAAAGAAG
>CM042169.1:30475622-30548122 GCA_023376005.1 Doryteuthis pealeii
CTTCAGCCCCATGAAAAAGGGTTTGAAAGGCAAACATTATTCCAGTGACGAGGAAGTGAAATCTGTAGTGAAGGAGTGGTTCAAAGAACAGTCAATAGAATTTTACGGGGCAGGGATACCTGCTCTCATTCAAAGGTGGAATATTGTTATTGAGAGAAACGGTGACTATGTAGAGAAGTAGGGATGTGATTAACAGAGGACCAGCTTCGTTTTGATGTATGATACATGTTCCTGTGTTGGTAATTATACCTGTCCTAAATAAAATGGCATTACTGTTTGACTCACCTATGCGGAGAAGTAGGGATGTAACCCACAGAGGACCAGCTTCATTTTGATGTATGATACATGCTCCTTTGTTAGTAATTATACCTGTCCTAAACTAAATGGCATTACTTTTTGGGTCACCATTGTATTATTTGGATACAAAAATATTTACTGCCCTCTCAGCTAGGTCTGTAGAATACACTGACTGCACCTCTACAGAGGTATAAAATCCCTCCAATGGAGCCACCTGTAGCCACGAGTGGTGACCCATGATGCTTAAGGACAGAATCCTGGTGGACTGAGCAGTAAATGACTTGCAACACTCTACTTTGGCCTTTGCTTAGGATAGACAGGTGGTTGAAGAGGCACCCTCTGATCAATCAGCTGGTCACATCATGCTATAGCAGTTGTATGATTGTCCTGACCCTATTGCCCTTATGGAAAATCCCCTAACCTTTTTATCATATGTGTTAGAAGGCAGTGGCTGAGGGTCTTAGTGTCCTGGGTATGATGCTAGACTGCATCTAGTGGTGAGGTTCCAATTTTGGAATTCTAAAGAGTGTGTAGTACCCCTTTATTGTGATTAATCCCAGGTCCACTTTGACCTGGAGTGGTAGTACCTGTTAGGACACCATCTATGGGTTAAATAAATTTAAAAAAATGAGTTTAGAAAATGTGTTTAAAAAAATGAGTTATGCCCAACAAAAATGAATAAAACAAAAATGTCTATGGCATGAAATAACTGAAGGGTTGATATACCATAAAATCCAACCAACCAACCAACCAACCAACCAACCAATATATATATATATTATATATATATATATATATAGAATGAATAGAGAATAAATGAGAAAAGTATTGGCATAAAAAGGTGCTCAATGCTAATAAAGCAGAGCAGATTTACAATCAATAATAATGATATTATGGATATTAACTCATAACTATAAGTTTCATGCTTACACAATCTTCAGATTGCATAAGCATGAAACTTATAGTTATGAGTTAATATCCATAATATCATTATATATATATATATATATATATGTGTGTGTGTGTGTGTGTGTGTGTGTGTGTGTGTAATATGCATTTAAATATTTATTTATATTATCCATTCTAAAGGTTTTTGAATTCTCAAAAGCTTAAGTTAACTTATTTTTAAATAAGTTTAAAAGTGTGTCTAAAAATTACTTATACCCAAGAAAAATGAATAACACAAAAATGTCTATGGCATAAAATAACCCAACAAGAGTTGACATACCATAAAATCCAACAACCAACCAACCAACCAACCAAAATATACATTTAAATATTTATTTATATTATCCATTCCAAGAGTCTTTGAATTCTCAAAATCTTAAATGTTAAACAAAAAAAAAATTCCTCCAAATGAAAATTTCTTTTGCAGTTAAAAAGGGAAACCATTTTACTTCTTGATATATCAAACTGGAACCGTGCCACACCCTACCCTAACCCTAACTATTCCCCGTGGGTCTTATCTCTCAAAGAAGTAGAGATTCCTACAGAGCAGTATAGTGTTTAATTCTTTGTGTTGGAATTACCGCCATTTTAAACACTTAGCTATACTGACATATCTACAGAAAAAATCAGGACGTTAGTGTTTACAAGCAAAAAGTTTCTATATTTATTGGACAAAGGTGCATTTGTTTAGTTTTCAGACACTTTCTGGAATTATTTTGAGTGGGATTATAGAAGGGAGTCAAAAATAAGTGGAAGATGTTTTTAAAACTTGAATACACTATTGTTTGTATTCTACTTTGCTTAGATATGGCACAATTACTTACAGTACCTACTGGTTTGTTGAATTTTCCGGCATGTCAACCATTGTTGGGTTATTTTATGCTGAAGTAATTTTTCTGAATTTTAAATGGAGGATGTTTCTAAAACTTGAATACACTATTGTTTGTATTCTACTTTGCTTAAATAACGCACGATTACTTACAGTACCTACTGTTATTTAAGTGGTTTTGTTTAGTTTATTGGATTTTCTGGCTTGTCAACCCTTGTTGGGTTATTTTATGCTGAAGAAATTTATCTGAATTTTATGTGGAGGATGTTTTTAAAACTTGAATATACTATTGTTTTTATTCTACTTTGCTTAGATAACGCACAATTACTTACAGTACCTACTGCTATTTAAGTGGTTTGGTTTAGTTTACTGGATTTTCTGGTTGTCAACCCTTGTTGGGTTATTTTATGCTGAAGATGTATTATTTCTCTGAATTTTTAGAGGAGGGTGTTTTTAAAACTTGAATACACTATTGTTTTTATTCTACTTTGTTTAGATATAGAGGACCGGTTTAGCTCAATCGGTAGAGTGTCTGAATAGGAAACACAAGGTTCCTGATTTGATACCGACCCTCGCTAACTCAGCGTATGAGTGACACAGGGACCTGTGCAGTAAAGTCATGGACTGCTCAGCCACCCGGGTTCCATCCTTAAGCATCACAATTGCCACTCATATAGTAGATTATAATTTCTTTATATTTATTTATTTAAAAACTCACTAGTAAATAATAACAATGATGTTTATAATAATAAATCACAAGAAATTACAAATAGAAGTATCTGAACATTCTTTTCAGAGGTCACTTAAAATGAGAAACCACATTTCTAATAATAAAGTAAAGTAAGTAAAGTCATCGGGGTGGCCTAAAGTCGGTATCAGCCAGTCAGCGAGGGAGTCTATCCCCTTTTCAATAGCGCTAGACCAAGGAGATTGTTTTAGCATCTGAGGTGGGGCGCCACACCTACCATCAGCTCCTTACATTACCGCACAGATCCCTGTGCTACTCATACGCTGAGTTGGCGAGGACTGATATCGAACTAGGAACCTTGTGGTTTCTAGCCGAACGCTCTACCGACTGAGCTAACCTGAATAAGAATTTAGATAAAAACTGAACTGAATAAGAATTTAGATAAAAATATATGGAACAGAGGGGGTATGATTGAAAAATAGAACAACTTGAAACTAACTATTCCATCATTTTCCATTACTCCCGTCTTTCATTGGTAAATTTTCCTAATTTAACTATTTAGTTAAAATAGGAAGTAAAGGATAATATTACAGTTATTTCTTCTTGTAAATAAATTTCTTTTAAGATTTATCCACGAGATTTTTGTTTATATTTCTTAAGATAAAACCAAACAGTTAGAAATCAATAATACCAAGCACATATTTATTAAAATAAAATTTTAAATATCAATATGCAAATTAGCCTTCTCGTTCAAACTGTAAACTGCTATTTTGTTGTATATATAAATACAATTGCATGTTGTTAGTATGCAGATATGGTTAACAGTATTAATAATGTAAAACAATTTTTATTAATAACTGAAGGTTTAAAAGAATGAAATCATGGAGAATTTGACGTAAATAATTAAGGGAATTGTGACTTGAGTAGTAATATAGTTTCGGTTACAGACAGAAAAACACACAATCTCCATTATAATAAGATATCAAATATCATGTAGGATACAAACAAACCAGAAGCTGTCCAGGAGAATGGAAAGGTTGAATTAGTTGGCAAAACAATTAGAATACTTATTTGTCCCTCCTAGAGCTTCCCATCGTAGTGTAAGGGTAGGCACGCTATTCTCATAGATCCAATATGAGGATCCATTGGGGAGGAAGTGTTAATCCACACTTCCAAATTGTTTGCGTCATTGATTTCTTCCTGTCTTCCTGGATTGGTTGGTTGGATTTTATGGCATGAATACATACACACCGCAAAGAAGCATGTACTAAAATATGATTTATGAGGCATCTCATTTTCGGAAAAATCAATGAAGAAGAGGATGTGATAAAGAAGAAATGATGATAAAGAAGAATAAGAATAAGATGAAGAAGATGAAGAAAAATAAGCAATTATGATGAAGAAAAGAAGCAAAGCAGTGATGAAAAATGGATGAAAAAGAAGATGTGATAATGAAGAAGAAGAAGAAGAAGAAGAAGAAGAAGAAGAAGAAGAAACAATAATGAAGAAGAAGAAGAAGAAGAAGAAGAAATAAATAAACAAAAGAAGAAGAAGAAGCACTGTAGAAGAAGAAGAAGAAGAAGAAGAAGAAGAGAAGAAACATATGAAGAAGAGAAGAAGAAATAAATAAACAAAAGAAGAAGAAGAAGCACTGTAGAAAAGAAGAAGAAGAAGAAGAAGAAGAAGAAGAAGAAGAAGAAGAAGAACAATAATGAAGAAGAGAAGAAGAAATAATAAACAAAAGAAGAAGAAGAAGCACTGTAGAAGAAGAAGAAGAAGAAAGAAGAAGAAGAAGAAGAACAACAAAGAAGAAGAAGAAGGAGAAGAAGAAGCATAGAAGAAGAAGAAGAAAAAGAAGAAGAAGAAGAAACAATAAAAGAAGAAGGAGAAGAAGAAGAAGAAGCATAAAGAAGAAGAAAAAACAGAAGAAGAAGAAGAAGAAGAAATAAACAGAAGAAGACGAAGCACTGTAGAAGAAGAAGAAAGGAAAGAGAAGAAGAAACATAAAGAAGAAGAAGGAGAAGAAGAAGAAGCATTGAAGAAGAAGAAGAAGAAGAGAAGAAGAAGAAGAAGAAGAAGAAGAAGAAGAAGAAGAATAAACAATAAAGAAGCATGAAGAAGAAGAAGAAGAAACATCAAGAAGAAGAAGAAGAAGAAGAAGAAGAAGAAGAAGAACAATCAAGAAGAAGAAGAAGAAGAAGAAGAAGAAGAAGAAGAAGAAGAAACAATCAAGAAGAAGAAGAAGAAGAAGAAGAAGAAGAAGAAGAAGAAGAAACAATCAAGAAGAAGAAGAAAGAAGAAGAAGAAAAGAAGAAGAAGAAACAATAAAAGAAGAAGAAGAGAAGAAGAGGCAATGAAAATAAAAAATGAGTCAGCTATAATAAACTTCATGTTTCTCTCAACAAAACTGAATGTCAGTATCTTAAATAGTTTTAAAAATACATTTTGAATTTTCTTATTTGTTTTATCATAATCATCATCATTAAGTCGTGCTGACAGCATGGATTTGCATGACACTCTCTCGCCACCCGTCCCTATCAGTCATCATTCTGGCAAGTCCTCTGCATGGCATACAGTCTCCGTATATAGGTGCCGTAAGCAGTTTTTTTTTTTGCTGGTCGGTCAACTATTGTAGACACCCAATATAAAAAAAAACTTGGTCGCCTCATGGGGTGCAATGATTAGCAAGCTAGATTCGCAGACCATTTTTAATGAGTTAGATTCTCATTGGGCGCCCCATACTTCTGGCCTTGTGCCACATCTAAGCTAAGCTTAGTAAATAACTATATCAATAAATTCCTGGGTACCTAACGTGGTGTAATGGTTAGCAAGCTAGATTAGCAAACCATTTTTAATGAGTTCGGTTCTCATTGGGCGCCCCATACTTCTGGCCTTGTGCCACATCTAAGTTAACCTTAGTAAATAACAACTTCTGGATAGACTTAAATCCTTTGCGGATAAAAATGTCAATTATAAAGAATTTAGAAAAATAATTTCTATACTTTTATTTTTAACTTTATCTAAATCTCTTATACAAAATACGAATGATAGTAAGTCAGTGTATTGTTACATAATTCATTGGTAGCTTATGAATTATGTAAGTACTGTAGCTAAATTTTTAATCTGAGTTCGTTAGAAAATTCAGAATCGGAGGGAGTTAGGTGGAAAATTACCTTAACCGTTATTGTTATGATTGACAGATAATGACCTTGACTTTCCTTCCGGAAATGCGTGATTAGAAGCGTGTCAAGACTCTAGTAAGACACTCTAGCGATTGAGCTAAACCAGTCCTCTATATCTAAACAAAGTAGAATAAAAACAATAGTGTATTCAAGTTTTAAAAACACCCTCCACTAAAAATTCAGAGAAATAATACATCTTCAGCATGATATAACCCAACAAGGGTTGACAAGCCAGAAAATGCAATAAGCCAAACCAAACCACTTCTTTAGATAGTTACAACCAGTTGTTCATCAAAAGAAGACGTTCTTTCGAGATGTCGCTTCTCAATCCACGCGGTTTTGGGGCTGGGGTTGTTTAATAAAAGCTATATAGAAAAAAAACAACATTTTTTTTTGTTATTAATTAACAAACAAGAATGCCCAGACACCCAGCCCGAAAAAATCAACCCGGAGAAACAACCCATGGAAGAAGCCCAAAAAGGAAGGTGCCAGGAACAAGTAGACAAGTAAGCAAAGAAGTAAGACCCCCCACTCCATTCTCTCATCATCTGTCTCTATATCGCGTTTGTATATCCAATATATTAAAAGGGTATATAACAGTATCATACTTTTCAACTATACTCATAGAGGCCGTATACTAACATATCATACCCTTCTGAAGTTAGACCGATTCCGTAAGAAAATTAAAAACATTTTGGGCCGAGTCCGGACCCGCAATCCTGAAATTTCGGATTCCTATGTTTTAATCCCAGCGATTGTTTTCGGTGATTTTTCATGAATTTTTGCGACGGATTGTGTTATAGGTGATATACCCTATAGACTATAATGGAATGCGCCGACGATTACTATAAATACCAGGAACAATTATGGCTTGAGAGGAAGCAAATGCGAGTCAGCTCGTAACTCTATTTGTCGGACGTAATTCCCATTTTCTACTCTTTTGTTAATACATTTTCCTACATTTGTTACCCGTCGTTTTGTCTTATTTTGACCCCTTGAAACCCCACAACAGATTGTTTTTTTTTTCGTACGATAACAATTTTTATAACTTTAAAATAAATTTAGGAATAATCGAAATTAATTGCGAAATCCAACGAAATTCACCCATGAGAAATAGAAATAATTGTTTCTATGGAAACTAAGGACCAGTGTACAGTCAAACTGTAACTTAAGCAAATGGAAAATATCGAATTACAATGTGAAAGAAAGAATAAAAATAAATTTCAACTGAGAGGTTTATAGTTTCAACAAAAATCAATTTTTGGTGGCTGAATAATTTCAAGAAATCCAGAATTCAAATGGCCTCCCAATTTGCCGGCTTTGTCTGCCGGACTTCTTTTTGTGGGGTTATTTATAGAAATGTGTATATTTTTATAAACTTAAGACATTGCTACGGTACGTGCAAAGATAAGAGGATTGATCCCCATAAACGTTGAACATAGAAAGTGTTTGAATTAAGGTGCAACGTTGTATTTAGAAAAAAATGGTGGTAATCTACAAGATATCCTTTTTCGCAAGTAGCTAAAAATATATTTTCTTGGACTATATTTCATGACTCAAAAGACTAAATGAGGGTTGATTGATTGGATTTTACGGCATGTCAAATCTTTTTGGGTTATTTTATTCCGATTATGTTTTGTTTTACTCTATAACTCAAAAGACTAAATGATGGTTGGTTGGTTGGTTGATTGGTTGGATTTTGCGGCATGTCAAATCTTTTTGGGTTATTTTATTCCGATCACGTTTTGTTTTATTCATTCTTGTTGGGTATTCAATTTTTTAAACTAATTTTTTTACTCATTTTTTATCTATTTAACCCATAGATAGGATCCAACAAGTTCTACCGCTCCGAGTTTGAGTAGTAAGATATCGTTTTTCGTAAATAGCTAAAAATATATTTTCTTGGACTATATTTTATAATTCAAAAGACTAAATGATGGTTGGTTGGTTGGTTGGTTGGATTTTGCGGCATGTCAGACCTTTTGGGGTTATTTTATTCAGAAGACGTTTTGTTTTATTCATTCTTGTTGGGTATTCAATTTTTTAAATTCATTTTTTAAAACTAATTTTTAAAATCTATTTAACCCATAGATAAGACCCCAACGAGTCGGAGTGGACCTGAGAGTAATGTCGATGAAGGAGTACTCCACTCTCTCCAGAGCTCCAGAATTGGAATTTTACCATTAGAGGGAATTTAACTTCATACCCAGGACACTAAAATCCTCAGCCACTGCCTTCTAACACATATATGATAAGAACGCTTGGGAGTTTGTCATAAGGGCAATAGCGTCTGGGCAATCATATAGGACAAAATGATGGTTGGATTTTACGGCATATCACTTGGGTTATTTAATTCCGATCACGTTTTGTTTTATCTATTCTTGTTGGGTATTCAATTAAAAAAAAGCAACAACAAAACTCCGTCAACAAAGGACCAGATTGCAATGAAAAGCGCCATTCGCAGGAGCTAGCTTAAATGCCACTCGATAGGCTGGCTTTTAAGCTAGTTATAAACATTTTTTATTGTGAAACCAACGTAGACTTCATTGACATACAGGGTGGGCGACAAAATACTGAAATATTTAAATACATTCATAACTTTCTTGTTTTTGATTTATATCTTATAAATGAATTTATATTTTTTGCTTGAAAGCAATTACAATGCGTATATAGTATAAAATTCAATAATTAATGAAAATAATCATGACAAGCGAACTCGGTAAATATCGCCCACTACGTAGAACATCGTACAGCAGCTGTTTCAACTTTATTAAGTCTCATCAGCGATGTATACTTACGATTTCCCGCATTGTAACTGCCTTCAAGTAAAAATATAAATAATAATATACTTTACTCAACAATGCTTCTAAAAGCAAATTACCTTAATCTCATCCCTCACGCCGGAGCATAGGCCTGAAAAATTTGCAATCTTCTCAACGTCCACTCTACTTTGTATAGTAGTAGTAATAGTGACGTATTTACCCTTGACAAGCTGATTTCGCATGTATCGTTCACTGCGTATCGGTGGCCCAGTGGTAAAGTCTCTGACTCTGCGTGCTGAGTTCCCGGTTTCGATTTCTGTCGGAGGGAAATCATAAGTATACATCGCTGTTGAGACTTAATAAAGTTGAAACAGCTGCTGTACGATGTTCTGCGTAGTGGGCGATATTTGCCGAGTTCGCTTGTCATGATTATTTTCATTAATTATTGAATTTTATACGATATACGCGTTGTAACTGCCTTAAAGCAAAAATGAAAAAATAGACAAATATCTGGACCTTGCCAGAGAACTGAAAAGGTTATGGAATATGAAAGTGAAGGTGATACCAATTGTGGTTGGTGCACTTGGAACAGTTCCAAAAGGATTGGAAAAGGGTTTGGAAAGTTTGGATATCAGAGGAAGGATTGAAACCATTCAGAACACTGCACTGCTGCAATCTGCCAGAATACTCGGAAGAGTCCTGGAGACCTGAAGAGACTTGCTGTCACTCAGACTCCAGTGAAAGACCATCAGCGTCAGCTGATGTGAAAACTCAAAAGGAGTAATAATAATAATAATAATAATAATATATATATATATATATATATATATATATATATATATTATATGAAATGTCACCTGCGATTAACACACAACGTTAAATGAAAGAGGTTGTCGGAACTTCATACGTCGAAATCGACGGGAGAGTCCATCATATACATATATATATATATATATATATATATCGTCATCATCATCTTCATGTCGCACAAGTAGCACGGATATCCATGACAATCTCTCGCAAACCCTCCTTATCATTCATTGCCCCTGGGAGGTCTTCTGTGCAGCGACCAGCATCCTCGCATAGTCGGTCAATGTAGGTCCTTGGTGGGCGGCCACATTAGCATGTCCTGCACACCTTTTTCTCTTTCTCGCGCACACACACAACACATCTCTCTCTCTCTCTCTCTCTCTCACACACACACACACACACACACACACACACACACACACACACACACATATCTTCTGTGCCTATTCGTACATGTGGGTGTGCCTAAGAGGGTATATCAGCATCAAGTTTCTTCTATAAGTAGTTTACGTTTCAGTCTAAATAAAGGGCAAAGTTAATGTGTATATAGGGCTGTTACCCATAAGCTATTTGATCGTCCGGGTGCCATGCTGAGTATTTCCTTTCATGGCATGCCCCATCTTTAAGTAACATGCAACAGGTTGTAATGCGTTCCATACTCTGAACCCTTACTGCTGAATAGCAGGTTCAATCCTCGCTGGATACCCTGACGATCAAATAGCTAACGGGTAACAGCCCTATATACACATTAACTTTGTCCTTTATTTAGACTGAAACATAAATTACTTATATATATATATATATATATATATATATATATATATATATTATTATTATTATTATTATAAAATGGGTACAAGAGATAACCTACTCGAGTTTCACCATAAGGATCTTCAGGGTTAAATCCACTGAATTAATCGAGACACCGACGAATAACAGTCGATTTCAATGCAATGACTACATACGTGAAATCGACTGCTATTAATCGGTGTCTCGATTAATTCAGTGGATTTAACCCTGATGATCCTTATGGTGAAACCTCGAGTAGGTTATCTCTTGTACACATTTTATAATAAATTTGCTCTACTTAGTATTGAGCACTTTGTATTTGTTATATCGCTGACTTACCCCCCTGAATTCCACATTTACTAACCATCGTGACCAAATTCACCGGTAAGTCAACTTTATATATATATACATATATATATATATATATATATATGTGTGTGTGTGTGTGTGTGTGTGTGCGCGCGTGTGTGTGCGTGTGTGCTCCCGTAACCCGGTAGAACTCTTTAGGAGCGACTTTAATAAACTTTCACCGTCAGCATAACGCAATGATCATCTGTTTACAGATTTGATATCTCTGGTGATCGTAAAGTATATACACAGATGTATGTATTTAAAACATTTAAAAACACCGCTCCTTAAACGGCAGCCGGCAATGGCCCAGAGGTTAACGGATCGGACAGGCGTGAATTAAGTCGGGGTTCGCCTCTGGTCGGAGTTAGTTGTTGTGTCTAGCCATACTGAAGAGGCGTGAAACGCCGAAACACATGTCTGTGGATGACTTTATATATCTATCTATCAATCTCTCTCTCTCTCTCTCTCTCTCTCTCTCTCTCTATATATATATATATATATATATATATTATATATATAAACAAAATATTCAGATCTCTCGCAATTGTATGTCATATCCTACCAATGCCAAATGGGTTAGGTTAGAAGGGCACCACAACATGGTATAACGGTTACCAAACTAGTCTCGCAGATCCATTGGAGGCGCGTGGCTTAATGGTTACCGTCGTAGGGAATAGACACGGCGAAACGAGTTCGAATCCTGGACATGGCTGTTTGCATTTCATATAACGCTAATACCTTGGGAAAGGTACGAATCCAACTATTCTCCCTATTACTACTGAATAGCAAGTTAGATCCTCCGTGGATGTCCCATACTTGAGACTTGTGTCTCATCCTACCCGTAGCGAACGTCCCATCGCGCTGTAAGGATTATCAAGCTAGTCTCGCTAGTTCCATTACTACTGAATTTGCTATTAAGTAATAATGGATCTAGCGAGACTAGCTTGATTCGATCCGTGTTCGATCCTCGCTTGATGCCCCATACTTGTGACCTTGTGTCAGATCCTACCCGTGGCGAACGGGTTTGGTAACAACCTACATTTTTAAAGTCAAATATATTTCTTTTGTGTGGTGAACGGGATTCGAAACAGGGAAATGTCCTGGGTATGACCTTAAACTATCTGATGGTGAGGTTCTAGTACTGGAAGTCTGGGTATATGGAGCACCCCTGCATCACCATTGCTTCCAGGACCACTCTAACCTAGTGGTAGTACCTGTTAGGGTTCCATCTATGGGTTAAATAGAAAAATGTGTTTATAAAGAAATTGAGTACCCATTAAGAATTAATTTATTTCAAAACTTTGCCGGCATTAAATAACCCCACCGAGGTTGATATGTCGTAAAACAAAACAAACAACCAAACAAACAGCAAAACAAGGAAAGTGCACATGACTTAAAATTATATCGTTTCCCAATTGACGTCAGCGGGTCCGTGACTTGGCAAGTGGAGTCCATCGTTAGAGACAATACTCGGGAGATATAAGGCTAATTGCAACAAAGCCGGTGCTCTTACTGATTAAGTGATATGATACATAATAGCCAATCAGATTATTCATAATCAGATTATAGCCAATCAGATCGACTGTTTTGGAGTTTCATGGGATTTTTTTTTTCAAATTATTGTTTGCGTCATGGATTTCTTCCTGTCTTCATGGAAGAAATGTTTTTTTTTAAATGAAAAATAGCGACAGATCCATAATCCAAACCTCCAACCAAAACATAATTGGTCTCCGAGGTAAGTTCCAGTACTCTGATATCATGGACACAACAAAGTGAAATGGACATTGAGATCTGGTTTGTATACCCACCGCCTTAAAATTTTTCCCGGGTGTGTGTGTCAAAAACAGGAGTTTTCAAATTTCAAAAGTGGATGTCCTAAGCTTTCAAAAAATACTAAATTTAGCTTGGTAACAATTTTTCCCAGTCCACCTTATCTACCAAACTAGATCTGGTTTGTATACCATCCCCCAATAAAAAAAATCGCCAAGGGGTCTAAAAGAGGAGTTTTCAAATTTCAAAAGAGGATACCCTAAGTTTCAAAAAATATCAAATTTAGCTTGGTTACAATTTTTCCAAGTCTACCTTCTTATCTACCAGGCTAGATCTGGTTTGCATTCTCCCCCCACCAATAAAAAAGATTTCCCCTGGGGGTCAAAAAGAGGAGTTTTCGAATTTCAAAAGAGGATACCCTAAGCTTTCAAAAAATACCAAATTTACGTTGGTAACAATTTTTTCTCGGTCCACCTTCTTATATACCAGACTAATTATAGCGGGGTCTTGACTTACGAATGTCTCAACTTACGAGATTTCCGAGTTACGAGTTGTCACTCTGTCGACTTTTTGCTTTGTGTTGAGAGCTAAAAAATTAGGCTGTTTTTTAGGGAGGTAGGGGGTCAATGTCATTTCTGTTTAAAAAAAAACAATATGAGTCTAGGTAAAAAATCATATATAAATGAATAGGTAGATATTCTAGCCAAAACAAGACATTAGGTTTATAAGTCCCCAAAATTCACACTGAATTGTCCAATTGGACACATGGCAGTTAGGTTAAGACAGTTCTAAGTGACAGTTATCTCTGGATTCCGGCTTCAACCCTGAGCGTCGGCAGTAACATAGAAAAATTATTAACACAACTAACACCACCCAGATATGGTTAGCGGAATGAGAACAGGATACCCCCGTGGACTGAATAAAGGGTTAGGTTCAAAGTTCCGTGATGGCTCCCGATTACGACAAGAAGGTTCCCGAGTCCGAAAAGAAGGTTGCCGAGTCCGAATCATTTCTGTTTATTATAAGAGGGAAAATTGATTTGATATACGAGGAAATTGATACGCGCGGAATGAATTAATTCGTATGTCAAGGTATCACAGAATATATATACCGGCTGGGTACAAAGCACTCCTCAATTTCAGGTAGTTATATCATTATAACTTATTGGAATTTTGTTTATTAAGTAACCTCACATATATTAATTCAAAATATCTATTTGCTCACTAGCAGAATCTCTGTGCACCGCTAGAGGGCAGTGAAATCCAAAATGGTGCTCACCCACTAACAGCGTATTTTTGCGCTCACCCTGTATAACATTATATATATATATATATATATATATATATATATAAGAAGAATTATTTATTTTTTCTATCAATACTTATACTAATATATATATATTTCTATCAATACTAATACTAATACTAATACATAATTTAAGATAATCTTTTATTTACTTATTTACTATAAAAAATAATTTAAATTAGAGACAAAGGGGATAAAAAAGAAAAAAGAAAAGAAGAGAAATAACACAAAAAAAAAAAAAAGAGAGAGGAGAAAGAATAAGAAAGGAAAGGTGAAAGCGAAACAAAAGCTAAGTATGTAAATTTTTCTATTAACGGTTTTTTATTTATTTGTTCATTTTTGTTTTTAAATTTTGACATGTCTACACGGTCGCAACATATTGGCAACATTTTACCGGATGTCAGCCTTGTTCTCAACAAACTTTTAAAAAAGAAAAAAAAAGAGAGAATAAGAAATTACAGTTATTCGCCCATTTCATTCATAAAGGAGGAGAAGAAGAAAGAGAGGAAAAAAAGGAGAGGAAAAGGAAATAAGAAGAGAAATTATAACCACACAAATAAAAAAATAAACACGTCATTTCTGAAAATAAACTCTGATGATGAAGCTCTAGCTTCGAAATCGATAAGACATATAAAACATCTTTTTGTCTTTATTTTTTATACGCATTGTATTGCCTTCGAATTTTAATATTATATATATATATATATATATATATATATATATATAATTTTATTATTCACTTCTGCAATCGCCTGCAATTAATCAATATCTTGATTAATTCCTTACAATTAACCCTGATGATCCTTTATGGTGAAATTTGAGTAGGTTATCTCTATTTACACTTTAATAGTAAACCCGGTCTACTAACGAATTGAGCACTTTATATTCTTTATAACATTGACTTATTCGGTTAATATTTGTATCGACCGTCAATATTGCGATTAATTCGATATTTTTTCCCCGGTAAGTCATCTTATTATATATATATATATATATATATATATATATATATATATATATATATTTGAAAGGAAGGAAAACTCAACACCGTTATTCCATTATAAATTCATTTCGACCAAAATTTGGGGCCTTTATGGAATAACGGTGTTGAGTTTTTCCTTCCTTTCAAAGATAAATATTGCTCTGTATATAATCTAAAAGATTATTATACATTGAGCTCTCTGTAGTGATTTAAAGATTCACTGTATTTATACATACTGGATCATACAGTAATAATACAGTGTGTCTTAGAAATCACATATAGAATCATCCCTTACTACCAAGTTTTGGATACCCCCCCATATATATATATATATATATATATATATATATATATATATATATATATATATATACCAGCCCCTCCGCACGCAGGTTGCGACACAAAGTTAATTTCTAACGCAAAGTTTAACAGGTTTGAATTCAGCTTACCTAGCCAAAGTTAAGAGCCCAGTCTACCCTGCTATTTAGCCATAGCTGAAGGTAGAGGAGTTGGATGCATACCTTTGCAAAGGGTATTAGCGCTATGTGAAATGCAAACAGCTTCATCCAGGATTTGAACTCGGGTCGACGACTCCATTTCCTACGGCTCTAACCCCATACACCACTCGCCTCTAACCCAATGGTAAAGTAGTTAAATATACTTAGCTTCAATGTAATCAAGTTAGAAGTATCGGAAATTGGGTTGTCTGCCCGGACCGGAAGCCCGGACAGTAGGGGACAGGGCATAGAACCCTGAATCAGCAGAACAAACCCGACAGGCAACAGGGGCAGTACTAGCTGAAACTAGCAGAACAGAAACACAGCGACTTTACCGGACAACGTAGAGACATTGCAAGATTAAAATAATTAAGATAAGTGTATTTGAATCTCTTGTATTACCTTTAAATATACACCCCGCCAGGAGAAGTTCCTCTGGCAACTCTTAAAGATTTACAAAAGAAATGTATAAACTCTTAACACATTACTACTAACCCAGAATAAACTGTTAACCCAAATATACACGCTATATTTGCCTTGTACCTTTCCTTTATACAACAGTCTTAAACATAACTATTTGTCTACTTTATTTCTGTTAGAAGTTATACCAGTACTGCAATATATATATATATATATATATATATATATATATATTATATATATGTGTGTGTGTGTGTGTGTGTGTGTGTGTGTGTGTGTGTGTGTGTACACCTCTGTGTGTGCGTGTGGAAAGGTGTGGTGTTTTCTGGAATTGATACATTTTTTTTACTGATTAATTTTTCTCGTTTAGAGTTTAGTTATTTCTCCATCCGGACACAAAATCTAAAATAAATCTTATTCTCTCTCTTATATTTTCTCTTTGGTTTATTTTTCAGTTTATTTTTTTCTTCTTTCTCTTCTCTAACCCAACAATGTAGAATGCAAACAATTTTAACCCAAAACTGCCAATTATTACTTTTTATTACGAAACTACGTCTGCAAAGCCATTTAAGTCTGCCAGATTGCCGGACGGAAGTGTAAAGTAGTGCTGCTTTGACGTAACCAATCGCTATAGTTTTTTTTTCTTTGGTATATCATTTATTTAAGGATAAATTCATCCGCCAATGTAACCATGAACACTATACTTTGGACGGTTTAGTAATGCGGAAAATAAAGAAGAAAATTACTTCGATAGAAAATAGTACCATATTTTGGAGCCTTGGGGCGTTTGGAGAACCCTTCACTACTCCCAGGTGCACTCTGACCCGGAGTGGTATTACCTGTTATGGGCATATTTATGGGTTAAATAGATAAAAAAGAATGCGGAAAATAGACGAAAACTACTTCGATAGAAAATAGTACCAATTTTTTTTAACCTTGGGGTATTTGGGGAACCCCTTCATTGCTCACAGGTCCACTCTGACCCGGAGTGGTATTATTTGTTATGGCCCATCTATTGGTTAAATAGATAAAAAAATGAGTAGAAAATGTGTTAAAAAGGAGTTAAAAAAAATTTCGAACATCCAATTAGAATGAATAAAACAAAAAATGTATTCGGCAGAAAATAACCCAAAAAAGGTTGACATGCCGTAAAATCCAAAGAACCAACCAACCAACCAACAGTTTTCCCTTCAAGATCAAAAGCTGAAATAATCCAATTTTTCTGTATTAAAAAAAAAAAACTTGTTCAAATCCTGGACGAGGTTGTTTGAATTTGTTAATACCCTTGGGAAAGGTATGAATCCAACTATTCTCCCTCCAGCAAATAGTAGGGTAGATGCGCTCTTTAACCTTGCTACAGCAAACAGTCTAAGAGAAGGAAAAATATGAATTAAACTTTAAAACTCCGCTAAATAAATTAAACCTGTTAAACTGTTAAACTCCGAATTGACCTTGTGTCACATCCTGCTCGTGGAGGGGTTGGTTTGGTTTGGTTTTGTTTTGTTTTGCGGCATATCAACCTCAGTGTCATTTGATGCCGATAAAGTTTTGAAATAAATCAATTCTTAATGGATAATACATTTTTTATAAATACATTTTTCTGTTTAACCCATAAGGTCAGAGTGGACCAGGGAACGATGGTGATGAAGGGGTGCTCCACATTCCCCAAACCTCCAAAACCGGAACCTCACCATCAGATAGAGTTTAACGTCATTCCCAGGACATGTAGACCATCAGTCACCGCCTTCTAGCACCCATATGATAAAAAGGCTTGGGGCTTGCTATAAGGGCAATAGGGTTGGGACAATCATATAGGTGCTAGGGCTTGACGTCACCAGCCGATTGATCGGAGGGGGCCTCTCCAACCACCCGTCTAGCCCAGAATAGGGCCAAAGTGGAGTATTGCAAGTCGTGAACTGCTCATACACCTGGGTTCTATCCTTAAGCATCACGGGTCGCCACCCACGGCCAACAGGTGGCCCCATTGGGGGAGTCTTACCCTTCTGCAGAGGTGCAGTTGGTGCATTCTAACGCCACTGCTGACAGGGTGGTGAGGGGTTGGTAAATACGTATATATATATCGGCAAAAAGCCATTCTAAACAAACCTTGTTTACAACTTACCATATCGTCGTGTAATAAAAGTCACTAGAAGAGGAATGTTAACCTACTCTAAACAAATCATAAAATCTAAGAAGTTCGTTTGGTGTTGGGGTTGTGGGATCGGCCTGTGCTTGACGGTCCGGTTTCAAATCACGCACAGGGCGGTCTTCCGATCTATAGCTCTGCTGATGAGGCCTAATAGGCCGAAATGTACATACAGAGATTGATTTTTCTCGATTTGTTTAGCTATACATTTAATAGGTATTCCCGCCTAATTCATTATTAATTAATTAATTTTCAAAATTAGGTACGACTCCAATTAAACACTTATTCTCCAAAAAATTATCGGCAAAAAGCCATTCTAAACAAACCTTGTTTACAACATATATATATATATATATATATATATATATAATATATATATATATATATTATAAAATAATTCCTAATGAGAACTTTAGTGATATCTACTACATCGGTTTGTTTCATAAACCTATTGTTATGGAAGAGTGAATGGGATTATAGAAAATTAACTCACACAACTGAGCATAAGGAATTTTGTATATTTGTTTTTTAACCTTGGGGTATTTGGGGAACCCCTTCATTGCTCACAGGTCCACTCTGACCCGGAGTGGTATTACTTGTTATGGCCCTATCTATGGGTCAAATAGATAAAAAATGAGTAGAAAAATGTGTTAAAAACGAGTTTAAAAAAATTTCTAACATCCAATTAGAATGAATAAAACAAAAAACGTATTCGGCAGAAAATAACCTAACAAAGGTTGACATGCCGTAAAATCCAAAGAACCAACCAATCAACCAACAGTTTTCCCTTCAAGACCAAAAACTGAAATAATCCAATTTTTGTGTATTAAAAAACCCTGTTCAAATCCTGGACGAGGTTGTTTGGATTTTGCTAATAACCTTGGGAAAGGTATGAATCCAACTATTCTCCCTCCAGCTATAGGTAAATAGTAGGGTCGAATGGGCTCTTTAACCTTGCTACGGAAACCAGTCTAAGAGAAGGAAAAGTATGAACCTGTTAAACTCTGCTAAATAAATTAAACCTGTTAAACCTGTTAAACTCCGCTAAATGAATTGACCTTGTGTCACATCCTGCTCGTGGAGGGGTTGGTAAATACTTATATATATATTATAAAATAATTCCTAATGAGAACTTTAGTGATATCTACTACATCGTTTTGTTTCATAAACCTATTGTTGTGGAGAAATGAATGGGATTATAGAAAATTAACTCACACAACTGAGCATAAGGAATTTTGTTTTGTTTCACAATGTGAGTAGATTTGACAACTCATATTAGCGAGAAGGGTGTACTTGAGATGACAGCCAATTAACACGTACAACAAAACAGCAGGAAATTTGTTTTGTTTCCTAACATAAGAAGAAATAGATTTGTCAACTCATATGGCGCCTTAACGTTAACCAAGGCTCGGACAGGGGTGAGGTGGAGAGGAGAGTAGCCTCGACAACAAAGAGAGCCAGAAAGAGGGAGAACAGACAGCAGCCCCAGAAAGCATCACAGTTTGTGTGCAGTCAGCGCAACAAAGACTGTCACTCAGGAATTAGCCTGCACAGTCACTTGCGCAGATGCAGATCATTTATTCAATTGTTTATTTTATTTTTTGGACACTACGCCATCGTCCTTAGTGGATGGAAAGGTGCCAACAACAACGGGCACGGGGAAGGTGTACCTGAGATGACACACAACACACAAATAGAAAATCATAGAAAATGTTTGAGAGTGGATTGTTGAATAAACAGAAAGAAAAACTGTTATTGCTATCGGAGTGGTCAAACACCGTAACAATAAAACAACGACCATTCGGCCGTACCGGAGAGGTCAAAGTCCGTGACAATAATAACCCTGTCGGTTGGGGCTTTAGAATACACCGACTCCACCACTGCAGAAGGATGACCCCCTCCTCCAATGGGGCCACCTGTTGGCCCTTGGTGGCTACCCATTATGCTTAAGGACGGAATCCTGGTGGTTGAGCAATCCATGACATGCAACACTCCACTTAAACTCTTCCTTAGGCTAAAGAAATGTACCTGAGATGACACACAACACAGATAAATAGAAAACCATAGAAAATGTTTGAGAGTTAATATATGAAGCAAAATCAACACTAACCAGTTCTAATCACCCCACAATCAGTAAAAAATATGTAGGAATGGTTCAAGGGGGTTTTAAACAAAGATACTACTCACATAATGAAGAATTATTCAGGAACGAGAAAAAGAGGACAGCTACAACCCTCGCAAACTACGTATGGGTGTATAAAGGCCAAGGAACCCCATCTATACATATATAAAGGGCAGTTTTTGTGTATGTATGTTCGGAGGAAACTATGAAAATAAAATAATTAATGACAAAGTAAATATGTATAAACATTCACCACCACCAGATCTTGTTTTTTGAGCAAAGATTATGAAGATTTGATTTATATTTGTGAAGATAATTAAAAAAAATAATCATAACAACTTTGAATTTCTTTTGCATTTACTATTTTAAATAGGAGACATTGATTTTTCTTTTTAAAGAGGCTGGATCAACGCAAGGGCTTTTTATTAGGAATTTTAATGGGGCATTCTGCGAGGGTCCAGCTTGCGATTCAACAATAATAGATCTGTGAGACTACCTTTTTAATCCTCCCCCTTATTAAGTTTTTAAGAGCCATTCCTTGGCCTTATAGCAGAAGCGCTTATCTGGTGGAATCCTTGATAAAGAGTGCGTCCACAATGTGAATCCTTTGGTTACTAAAGTGTCCTCAGTTACTGGTAATCAGTCAAGTCCTTCGTGAGTATTGGTAAAGATCCAGCAATCCTATGTTTGTCCTCCAACGGTGCAGTTTGAGTTATGACCAATATGGCGGGGGGGGGTAAGTATCTTATCAGGCCAGTAGTACTGGCAGTGATTGGTTAGAAGAGTCAATCACATGACCTTGGCCAGTCTATAAGTATAAGCGGGGAACTGGCACACACCTTATATATAAAAATTTCTCAACACCTCTATACCCAGACGACGCCTGGTAGTCACTTCTCGTATAATATAGAGTGGAATATTTTAGACCAACCCAAACTTCATATCAATGGATCCAAGAGATGTGGATTATGCTCTACAGAAAAATTCTTACAAGGACTGGCTTCATCATATAGACATCTAAATGCTAAATCGGAAATTTTCAGAGCTTGTCCGCAGAGAAAAAAACAACTTATTAAACCCTTGGACTGGAAAAATAACAACACAAAATCACACTCCTTAAAAGGAAAAAAAAATCCAATTGTTATTTTTAACATGGCATGCGGACGAATAAAACCATAACGCTATACATAACGGATACTTATTTGGATGTCATTTACGATAAGATTAGTCTGATGATAAGCATCTAATGCTTTGAAACCAGCGGTAACAAATCAGCCATTAAATGTATATATATATTTACCAACCCCTCCGCACGAGCAGGATGCGACACATGGACAATTTTTTAAGCGGAGTTCAGCAGGTTTGAATTCAGAGTTTTCCTTCTCCTAGACCGGTTGCCTAACCAAGGTTAAAGAGCCCAGTCTACCCTACTATTTACCCATAGCTGGAGGGAGAGTTATATATATATATGTATAGCTTATATATAACATATATATATATAGTCTTCCACGTTTATATCTCATCAGTTTGGCTAGACTTAACAGCTACTTCTAACCGATAGCGAAACCTGACTGACTTTTCAGCAGTCCAACCCCTTTCAACTCAGCCGTCCGTAGCTGTAAAAGGCAAACATTTTAACTGATAAATACATACATCGGTAGATATATGTTACGATTACATAGAGAACTCGAGTCTGTAAAACAACAAACGATTAATGCCTTACGCTAAACCGGTGAGAGTTTGTTAAAGTCGCCTCTAGAAATCTTTACCGGGCTCCGGGAGCATATAACAGCCACCCACAATATATATATATATATATATATATATATATATATGGCCATTTTGCGTCCTCATTATTGGGACCCATACAACCAGCCAGCAATTACAAATAGCCCGGAACTCCATAATAATGGAGCACTCTATGGCGGCCTTTACATAGATACATACAGATGTGTGTATTAAAACAGTTAAAACCCCTTTCGCATTCTGTGGATGATGATAGCCGAGCGGTAAGCTGTCCGACTGCTGCTGAATCGATCCGGTTTCTATCACGGCTATAGGTAGCTCACAAACGTCTAGCCACACTGAAGAGACTTGATAAGTCGAAACACGAAATCTGTGGATGACTATATATATATATATATATATATATATATAAAATGGAGATTCGCTTCCGGTTTTTGTCTGTAATAAAAACTACGCCACTGTTTAGGTCACATTACCCAAAATCGTCATAACAGAATAAATACACTCAAAATTTGAACGTGCAACATTAGACAGTCCTCGTTGTTTTTTAAAACAAGTTTTAATAGATACATGACTGGTATTATATATCTATATATAGTTTGTTTTATTTTAATATATATTTAAAGTTTACATTTCAAATTGTTTTATTTTTTTAATCCTTTAATGAATTTTATGATTTTACTTACTTAGGCTATAAACTCGCTGGCATTGAATTTTTAACTCTCACCCCTCAGGCAATATGTTTCAAAAATCTATTTTTACATCGCTCGGAGGGTGTTTTTTTATTTTGCTAGTCTTATTATAATGGAGATTGTGTGTTTTTCTGTCTGTAACCGAAACTATATTCCTACTCACAATTCTCTTAGTTATTGACATCACTTTCTCCATGATTTTATTTTTATCTAAACCTCAATTATTAATAAAATTGTCTTACATTATTAATACTGTTAACTATGTCTACATACTGACAACATGCAATTATATTTATATATACAACAGAATAGCGGTTTACAGTGTGATCAGGAAGGCTAATTTGCATATTGATATTAAAAATGTGATTTTAATAAATATGTGCTTAGTATTATTGATTTCTAACCGTTGGGTTTTATTTTAATGCATATAAGCAAAAATCTCTTCAATGAATCTTAAATGAAATCCATTAACATGAAAAAATAACTGTAATATTATTCTTTACTTCCTATTTTAACTAAATACTTAAATTAGAAAAAATAACAAGGAAAGGCGAGAGTGATGGAAGAGTACGTTTCAGTTGTTCTATTTATCTATTATCACCCCCTCTGTTTCAAATCTTTTTATCTGCATTCTTATTTAGTTTCATTAGCCTTTCTAATTTAATACGATACTTTATTACATTAAAACTTAAATACTTGCACCCGGAGGGTGCATATATTTGCTAGTATATATAATTTTGGTTGCAGTAAATAATAATAGCAACAATTCATTCATTATTAACAACAGTAACAACAACAGTAACAATAATAATGATTAATGTTATCTTAAGTCAAATTATACAGTTTACAATAATGAAAAAAAGTGGGTATTTTTTAATCATAAAAAAAGCCATAGTAATCGTATAATAAAATGAAAGTAATCATTGTTTAACCTTGCACTTAGTTTTTTTTGTAATTGAAAGGTGGTCATTGGAGGTTCGACCAAAATTGGACGTTTTTTTTTTTCCAAACAAAAAAGTTGGAATCCGACACCATGGCTGCCATTTTTCTCATTATGAATGACGTCCAAAAAGCAAAAGCAACAAATTAGTTTTGCGATTAAATTAAGTCATTATGTCGATTGGACGCACAGATAAGGATATCAACTGACACACACACACACACGCAAGCACACACACACACACACACACACACACACACACACACACACACACAGTACTACCTTACGGATGTCCCAACTTAGGAATTTCTCAAATTATGAGTTCCGGGCTATTTGGAATTGCTGGCTGGCTGGTTGTATGGGTCCCAATAATGAGGACGCAAAATGGCCAATGTGTTGACAACAGGAAATGAATAAGTAGGTATGACCAAAATTTCAGTACGACTCTTAAACATTTTATAAAAATTCAAAATTGTCACTTATTTTAATTTTTTTCTACAGAACAGAGCCTAACCCTACATATAATTTCTTAATTATAACTACTAGCAAATATATGCACCCCTCGGCTGCAAGTACTTAAGTTTTGATATAATAAAATATTATATTAACTTAGAAAGGCTAATGAAACAAAATAAGAATGCAGATAAAAAGATTTCAAACAGAGTGCAAGTATTTAAATTTTAATGTAATAAAATATTATATTAAATTAGAAAGGCTAATGAAACTAAATAAGAATGCAGATAAAAGATTTGAAACAGAGTGCAAGTATTTAAGTTTTAATGTAATAAAATATTATATTAAATTAGAAAGGCTAATGAAACTAAATAAGAATGCAGATAAAAAGATTTGAAACAGAGTGCAAGTATTTGAGTTTTAATGTAATAAAATATTATATTAAATTAGAAAGCTAATGAAACTAAATAAGAATGCAGATAAAAAAGATTTGAAACAGAGTGCAAGTATTTAAGTTTTAATGTAATAAAATATTATATTAAATTAGAAAAGCTAATGAAACTAAATAAGAATGCAGATAAAAAGATTTGAAACAGAGGGCGTATGATTGAAAAAATAGAACAACCGAAACTTGCTCTTCCATCATTTTCCATTACTCCCGTCTTTTATTGATAAATTTTCCTAATTGAACTATTTAGTTAAAATAAGAAGTAAAGAATAAAATTACAGTTATTTCTTCTTGTTAATGGATTTCTTTTAAGTTTTATCCCCGAGATTTTTGCTCATATTTATTAAATACCAAGCAGATATTTATAAGCTGGGCTTTAGAATACACTCCCCTTTGGTCCTTACTTGGACTAGACCGGCGGTCGGAGGTATATATATATATATATATTAATCGGCTGGTCCGATCAAGCCCTAGCACCTTGTCCCAATTCTGTTGGCCTTATGGAAAGTCCTAACTCTTTTTATCATATATGTGCTAGAAGGCGGTGACTGAGGGTCTTCATGTCCTGGGAATGATGTTAAACTTTTTCTGATGGTGAGGTTCCAGTTCTGGAGTTAAGGACATATTCCTGGTGGCTTAGCCGTTCATGACTTGCAATGCCCCACTTTGGTCCTTACTCAGGCTAGACAGGTGGTTGGAGAGGCCCGCTCCAATCAATCAGCTGCTCATATCAAACCATACCACTGATATGATTGTCGCAACCCTATTGTCCTTATAGCAACCCCAACACTTTTTTATCATTTATGTGGTAGAAGGCGCTGACTGAGGGTCTTCGTGTCCTGGGAATGATGTTAAACTCTATCTGGTGGTGAGGTTTCAGTTCTAGAGGTCAGGGGAATGTGGAGCCCCCCTTCATCACCATTGCTCCCAGGTCCACTCTGATCCGAAATGTCACATCTATGGTTTAAATAGAAAATTTGTTTATAAAAAAAAATTGAATTAAATTTTTTTTTCCAAACTATCGCTACGAATCTTTCAAAAACTTTGCCGGCATTAAATGACGTAAAACAAACAGACAAACAAACAAATCTTCACAGTAAAAGGTGCTCCTCTATTATTATATCGAGATGGGCTGTTCCCATTTTTAAACAGGTGGGTGTTTTTGGCAACTCCTACTTACTCCCCTATGTTTTACCTGAATTCACAAGGCAGAGGTTGTGCTTATTTTTGTGCTTTTTATATTTGTTAGTTCCTAGAATCGTTGAATTCGGCAATTTTTGATTTTCCCTGTAGGCATAAAACGCAAGCTTGATCATTACCATTGTGCAAAGGTACTCTTTATTTAAACTAACAAATATATGCACCCTCCATGAATTGTGGAACTGAAGGTAGGTGTGGGGTTCCACCTCAGATGACATTAGGCCACCCCGAAGGAGACTTATTGATCATCTAATACGAAACAATCATCGGCTTCCTTCTCCTAGACTGGTTGCCACAATATGGTCAAAGAGGATCAACCACAACACAATTCAATCAAACCCTTACCAGAACTTCAATTGCAGCCAACTTTATTAATGACATACATACAAGCTCGTCTCTATGAAATGTCAAATTTTATAGTTATAAGATAGTTATAATATATGGCGATTTTTGAGTTTAATTGCTCATCTGAGGATCCTAATCAATTCTTTTTCATTTATGCAATGGTTAGAGTCGTAGGAAATGAACTCGTCGACCCGAGTTCAAATCCTGGACGAAGCTACAGTTCACAAGCACTAATACCCTTGGCAAATGTATGAATCCAACTACTCTCCCTCCAGTTTTGGGTAAATAGTAGGGCAGACTGAGCTCTTTAACCTTGGTTAGGCCATCAGTCCAGGAGAGAGAAAACTCAATTCAAACCTGTTAAATCTCCGCTTGGAGTAATCACTATAAGAATAGGTATGAATCCAACTACTCTCCCTCCAGTTATGGGTAAATAGTAGGGCAGATTGGTCTCTTTAACTTTGGTTAAGGAGAAGGAAAAATCTGAATTCAAACCTATTAAACTCCGCTTGGGGTAGTCACTACAAAAATAGGCTCCTAATTAGTGATCTATTTCACTAATCTAAAAAAGAAAAAAAAATTCAATATAAAACTATTTCGAATAATCTCCTATTCATGAGCCTCACCGGTCCGCCATTCGTCTCTTACCAAATACAATTACATTGCGTACTTCTAAAATCTCCGTTGACACGTCATTTGCATTTCAGCATTAAATCCCTCGATAAGCGTAATTCCCAAATATATGTCATCTTGAATTCTTGTTTGGGGTGTTCAATATGGAACGACGGCATTTGCTGTTTGTCCTGACCGCTTGTTGTCCACTTTGTGGAATGGGGGTGAGGGTGGTGGTGGTGGTGCCGGTGGTGAGGGTGGTGATGATGGCGATGGTCACATTTACTTAAAAACCATTCGAGAAATGGCATTTTGGTGCCAGCCTTTGATGCAAAAGACGGGACTTAATATCACTCGAAAGTGGGGAGTGACATTTTCAGATGACGACGTAACCAATTTTTCCCATGCACCAAGAACAAGATTACACACACACACACACACACACACACACACACACAACACTTGTTCTCTCTCTCTCTCTCTCTCTCTCTATATATATATATATATATATATATATATATATATATATATATATATATGAGAGTACGTAAATAAACACTGTGTTTATTTGATATGGCTTTTAGCCGACACTTTTTGGAGGATATGTGCTTAATTGAAGTCATACCTAATTTTTGAAAATTAATTAGTTAATAATTAATGAATTTAGGCGGGCATATATGTTCAAATGTAAGGCTAAACAAATCGAGAAAATGTCAATCCCTGAATGTACATTTCGACCTATTAGGTCTCATCAGCAAGCAGTCTCCCATGTCTATAACCTAATTGGTCGAAATGTACATTCAGGGATTGACATTTTCTCGATTTGAACATATATGCCAGCCTAAATTCATTAATTATTAACTAATTAATTTTCAAAAATTAGGTATGACTTCAATTAAGCACATATCCTCCAAATATATATATATATATATATATATATATATATATATATATATCCCTTCGCCAACTAAAGCATAAACGCAACGCTCTCCTATAAAAGGGGTCGAGCACTCTATGATGGCCTTTTCATACACACAGATGTGTGTATTAAAGCAGTTAAAATTCCCTTCGTATTCTGTAGGTGACGATAGCCGAGCGGTTAAGCTATCCGACATGCTGAATCGATATAGTTTCTATCCCGATTGTAGGTAGATTACAAATGTCCAGCCACACTGAAGAGACTTGATAAGTGGAAACACGTGTCTGTGGATGACTCTCTCTCTCTCTCTCTCTCTCTCTCTCTCTCTCTCTCTCTCTCTCTCTATATATATATATATATATATATATATATATATATGATGATAAAATGCGACGCATAAAGTTATCTGTGATTTTGAGATACCAACGGATTACCCAATCCCACCAGACCAGACCAAACAGTAAGAAAACTTTTCATTTAGTGATTTTCCCTTTCGATTTGCCGTTCGATTTGCGAGCTTGAGAGTGAAAAGGAAAGAAATAAAAAAAAACCCCAACTACCTGGACCTAGCCAGAGTACTAAAAAGGCTGTTGACATGAGGGTGACAATGTCATAAACTGTAGTCGTTGCGCTTGGAACGGTCTCCAAAAGCCTGTAAATAAGAATGGAGGAACTGGAAATCATAGGAAGAATCGAGACCATCCAGACAATGCTGTTCACTGTTCATTCAGGACAAACAAACACCAACATCAACAGACGATAGTTGAATGTCCCCATGAAAATTGTAGATATATATTTGATATATCTCGATAAACTTTAAACATCAACAATAATGTTCATATATTAATGAGTCATCCACACGACTCATATTTTTCACATTTATCTATAACTTTTCCACAATACATTAGTTATAATACAAATTCGGACCATATTACCTTTAGGCACCCCTTTTTGATCTCGATTAAGAAAGGAGATGTTTTTCATTTACACCGTCAATATCCGGTTGTTTGTTAGAAGTTAGAGTTAGGGGTTAGGGCTTAGGGTTAGGGTTAGTTTTTATAATTTAAAAAAAATCTAAAAATCGCATGTTAAAACAACCGGATATTGACGGTGTAAATGAAAAACATGTCCTTTCTTAATCGAGATCAAAAAGGGGTGCCTAAAGGTCATATAGTCCACAAATTCTATAAATAAGGTATGACACGGCATCGGGTGAATAGGAAGGTAATTCTAAAGATACCAATGACACGGCAGAGATTTACAGTTCCCGCTTTTTTTCTTCTCTCAGACGTGTTAGAAACACGAATTAAGAAGCTTAACATTGAATGAGTCTATGAGAATTGTGTTGTTTTTTTAATGGTAGAATTCTTTCTTCTTTCGGATTTCGCAATATCAATATTTCTCTTGACTGGTCGACTTCGCGTACAGCTGATGTAATTATGAACCTAATACCTTTTATGTTACATCATGAGGAATATTTTCTTTATTTACTAAAAGCATTTCTTGAATTTTATAAGTGAAACTTAGAATGAATACAGTAAAAGAAAATCTTATTATAATGGAGATTGTGTTCGTCTGTATGATACCGAAACTAAATTACAACACAGTTACAATTCCCTTTGTTATTTACGTCAAATTCTCACTATTAAAATTGTTTTACATTATTGATACTGTTGATCATATCTACATACTAATAACATACAATTGTATTTATATATACAACAAAATAGCGGTTTCCTGCGTTAACGAGAAGGCTAATTTACATATTGTTATTAAAAATATAATTTGAATAAATATGTACTTAGTATTATTGATTTCTGATTGTTTGGTTTTATGTTATTGAATATGAGCAAAAATCACTTCAATAAATCTTAAAAGAAATCCATTAACAATAAGAAATAACTGTAATTTTATTCTTTTACTTCCTATTTTAACTTAATAGTTAAATTAGATACATTTAGCAAGGAAGGGCAAGAGTGATGGAAGATTAAGTTTCAGTTGTTCTATTTTTCGATTATACCCCTTTCTGTTTCAAATCTTTTTATCTGCATTCTTATTTAGTTTCATTAGCCTTTCTAATTTAATATAATATTTTATTACATTAAAACTTAAATACTTGCACCCAGCGGAGTGTGCATATATTTGCTAGTAGAAATACTTCGCCTTTTTTTTTTTAGTTTATAGAATAGTGTTGGCATGATATTTCAGATTAGAAGCAATCCTAGTGGATGAGCGTTTAGTGACATGCAACACTCCACTTTGGCTCTTACTTCGATAGGCCCCCTCCGACTTGTCACCTCAAACCCTAACACTTATATGATTGTTTCGACACTATTGCTTTTATGGCAAACCCCTAACCCTTTTTATGATATATGTGCTAGAAAAGAAAAAGGAAAATGGAAGAGAAATGAAGTAAGAACAACACCAAAGAACTACTGGAACAGGAGAAATTATGAAAAAGCTGGAAAGAATAACCATAAGAAGTAAAAGATAAAAGAAAAAGAAAAAAAAAATCATGAAAGAGAAAGAAAGTATGAAAAAGAAAAAATGAAAAGATGAATGAAAGATGTATAACTATCAGGGTATGTAGAAATTCCATGGTATACATGAATAATAATCATCTTTAAGTGGAAGCAGTAGGTGATGATTAGTCGGAAGAACAAGAGGAAGAAATATCAGAGAAATAAGGGATGTTGTAAATTTAAAAAGCAACAATATTTAAACGTACTAAAAACAATAAAGACAAAACCTACAAGTAAAATGGAGACCAAATCTAACAAACTTAGGGAAAGAAAAAAGAAAACGGACCGAAGAAAAAAGATGAAGGAAATGAAAGAATGAGAAAGGGTACATACGTATAGATAGAAGATATGATATATGTGCTAGAAGGTGGTGACTGAAGGTGCAAAGAAACTAAACCAAATTTAATGCACAACTCGTGTGTAAATTTCACGGCCGAAATCTATTGTTATTCGTTTAAATTTTGGATGCGTAAACGCGATTATCCAGTGAGTCATTGTTAAATAATAGTGTTAAAATAACTGATCTAAATCAGCCTTAATGGGAGAAAGATGTTACTGACTGCGTGAATGTTCTTCGAAGATTCTGAATTTTCTATTTCAATTCATCACTTAAAGAAAAATACGTTTCATCGATCCACGGAGTTTGAAAAATTAACAAGAAAAGGATTTGGCGTTGATGTTGAGAATTTAATTTTCTTGCTAAAATGAATATTGATTGCAAACACTTGAAATCTGGGTGATTCGCAAAGAGCAGAGTTTTTCAACCGATCTGCCACGGCACACTAGTGTATCGTGAAGCTTCCGTGTGTGTGCCGCGGAACACTAGGGTACCGTGAAGCTCCCGTGGGTGTACCGTGAGTGTTGAGGGCGGTTGATTATCCTCTTATATTTTTATTTTCTATTACTTTAACTAGCAAATATATGCACCCTCCGACGGGTGCAAGTATTTAAGTTTTAATGTAATAAAATATCGTATTAAATTAGAAAGGCTAATAAAACTAAATAAGAATGCAGATAAAAAGATTTGGAACAGAGGGAGTATAATCGAAAAATAGAACAACTGAAACTTACTCTTCCATCACTCTCGTCTTTCATTGTTATTTTTTTCTAATTTAAGTATTTAGTTAAAAGAGGAAGTAAAGAATAAAATTAGTTATTTTTTCTTGTTAATGGATTTCATTTAAGATTCATTGAAGAGATTTTTGCTTATATTCATTAAAATAAAACCAAGCAGTTAGAAATCAATAATACTAAGCACATATTTATTAAAATCACATTTTTAATATCAATATGCAAATTAGCCTTCCCATTCACACTGTAAACCGCTATTTTGTTATATATATAAATATAATTGCATGTTGTTAGTATGTAGATCCTGGTCAACACCGGGGGTCCAGTGGCTTCGGCCCTGGATCTTTACGAGTTAATAGCGTCGATCCCAGGGCCATCCCCCCAGGCAACACCTGCCCCTTGATTTAAAGGGGCAGGGCTGGGTTTATTGCCCAGTGCCTGAGGCGCCCCCTTGAGGGGGAATGCCGACGGGATCGACGCAATTTTTTCACCTGCCACTCCATGAGCTTCGGTTTGTGGGTGGTCCCACGTTAATAGGGACTTTGTGCCTGACCCGTACAAGTGGGGTACGCGGTAAATATCATGTAGACCTGGCCAACGCCGGGGGTCCAGTGGCTTCGGCCCTGGATCTTTACTAGTTAATAGCGTCGATCCCAGGGGGCCATCCCCCAGGCAACACCTGCCCCCTTGATTTAAAGGGCAGGGCTGGGTTTATTGCCCAGTGCCTGAGGCGCCCCCTTGAGGGGGAATGCCGACGGGATCGACGCAATTTTTCACCCGCCACTCCATGAGCTTCGGTTTGTGGGTGGTCCCACGTTAATAGGGACTTTGTGCCTGACCCGTACAAGTGGGGTACGCGGTAAATACAGTATGTAGACCTGGTTAACACCGGGGGTCCAGTGGCTTCGGCCCTGGATCTTTACAAGTTAATAGCATCGATCCCAGGGGGCTATCCCCCCAGGCAACACCTGCCCCCTCGATTTAAAGGGGCAGGGCTGGGTTTATTGCCCAGTGCCTGAGGCGCCCCCTTGAGGGGAATGCCGACGGGATCGACGCAATTTTTCACCTGCCACTCCACGAGCTTCGGCCGTGGGTGGTCCCACGTTAATAGGGACTTTGTGCCTGACCCGTACATGGGGTACGCGGTAAATAAAAGACCTGGTTAAACCGGGGGTCCAGTGGCTTCGGCCCTGGATCTTTACAAGTTAATAGCATCGATCCCAGGGGGCTATCCCCCCAGGCAACACCTGCCCCCTCGATTTAAAGGGGCAGGGCTGGGTTTATTGCCCAGTGCCTGAGGCGCCCCCCTTGAGGGGGAATGCCGACGGGATCGACGCAATTTTTTCAACTGCCACTCCATGGGCTTCAGCTCGTGGGTGGTCCCACGTTAATAGGGACTTTGTGCCTGACCCGTACAAGTGGGGTACGCGGTAAATATTATGTAGATATGGTTAACAGTATTAATAATGTAAAACTATTTTATTAATAATTGAGATCAAAATAAAATCAATTTTATTAATAATTGAGGTTAAAATCAAAATAAAATCATTGCGAATGTGATGTCAATAGCTAAGGGATTATAATAAGATATTTTTTGTTTGAATTGATTAAAATTTAATTTTTTGTTTGAATTGATTTAGAAATAAAATTACGTTATTTTCTTTTACACTTGTAGCACATTTTCACTATTCCTATTCTTTCAAAATTTAGTTTGGTTTGTTTTGTTTTTACGACATATCAACCTCAGTGGGTCATTTAATGCCGATAAAGTTTTGAAATAAATCAATTCTTAATGGATAATACAATTTTTTTATAAATACATTTTTCTATTTAACCCATAGATGGGACCCTAACAGGTACTACCACTCCGGGTCAGAGTGCACCAGGGAGCAATGGTGATGAAGGGGTGCTCCACATTCCCCAAACCTCCAGAACTGGAACCTCACCATCAGATAGAGTTTAACGTCATTCCCAGGACATGTAGACCCGCAGCCACCGCCTTCTAGCACCCATATGATAAAAAGGGATTGGGGCTTGCCATAAGGGCAATAGGGTTGGGAAAATCATATAGGTGCTAGGGCTTGCCTTGACCAGCCGATTGATCGAAGGGGGCCTCTCCGACCGCCCGTCTAGCCCAAGATAGGGCCAAAGTGGAGTATTGCATGTCATGAACTGCTCATCCACCTGGGCTCCATCCTTAAGCATCACTGGTCGCCACCCACGGCAAACAGGTGGCCCCATTGGGGGAGTCTTACCCCTCTGCAGAGGTGCAGTCGGTGCGTTCTAACGCCCCAGCCAACAGGGCGGTTTTAAAATTTAAATTATAAAATAATTATATATATACTGATGGTGCACCTCGATCAATTTTTTACCCAGCCCATTGTGCTGGGAGATGAAAAAGGTTGAAAAAAAACTCTGCTATAGAGTCATTATATCTTTATGGGAATGGATGGATAAATAATTTTGATTTTGCGGACTGTTGCCCTCATTCTTTATTGTGGTATGTATAAACACAACGTTTCCGCTTTTAATAAATAATTACTAGTACGACGAACAAGACATTGCCGGACATTGCTGGAGAAGCAAGGAGGAACTCGTAAGTGGCGTTCTCCTGCGAGAGATTGTTATGGATATCCGTGCTGCCGGCAGGACAGGATGATAATGATGATGATGATTGGGACCAGCCAGCTAAACATCAAAATTATTCACATCAAGCCTCATCTAAAAAAATACAGACAAATTACATGGGATGGGCTATTTGAATTGCCGTTTGGCTAGCTGGCTGGCTTACTGTATGGGTCCCAATCACCACCACCACACCACCACCACCATCATCATCATCATCATCATCAAGAAATTCACCACGTGTTTCACCCTGCTCATGCGGAGAGCTTGGTAAATGACCGAGTGGCAAGACCGGTACCCCGAGGGGAAATACCCCCGCGGGTGCTCCTGTACAATGCACGAGAAGGAGTATGAAGTAGAAAGGGAGTTACGCCGAGTGTTGCGCATCTCCCCCGACTGGAAGTTTCACTCTTTGTTGTTGTTGTTGTCTTGGTGTTTGTTTTATCCCCCCACCCCCGTGACTGTCCCGCGCGAACCGGTTGCAATTTGAAGACACAGCGGTGGGGCCCAACTGTGTGTTCGACACGGCTAACGGGACACACAGCGAATTGACAGAGTAATGGATACCGGCCGAGCAGAACTACGTTCACACACCTACCGCCTACTAGTAAACACAGGAGGTAATTACTTCTTGTTTTCTCTATTAGTCAAAAGATAGAATCCTACCAAAAAAAATTGGAATTGAAAAAAAAATTATTATTAGTGAAAAAGATCACTAATTAGGAGTGAGCCTTTTCTGGTAAATCGTAAATCGATCCCCCATATCGGAACCGCTAAAAAAAAATTTTTTTTTCCTTCAATGGATTATTATCAATTACACACCAATCTATCAGATTTTAAAAAGAAATTCTTAAAAGTTCTTTATTTTTTGAGTTTTCAGGGGTTCTCATTTCCCCGTAAAAGTTTATAGTAAATCGATCCCCCATATTGGAACCGCTCGAACTGAACTTGCGCAAAGGTGTCAAAGTTTGGGTGGCCCAGAAAAAACAGAACCCAAATTCTTTATTTATTTTCCCATTAAACTAACCTTAAACGCCCACACCAACCCTAACCCTAACCCCAAACCCTAAACAGCCCTAGTTAAAATTAACAGTTTTATTACAAAAGCGGAATTAACAGGTTTAGACTAAAAAAGGTTAATCGCCGCCTTATTTTGTAACCAAGAGGTGTGCCAGAAAAGTTCGATGTGAGGGGCATCGTCCACTGCGAGTTCTTGCCACAGGACCAGAAGATCAACCAGCATGTCTACAAAGAGGTACTGCGGCGTTTGATTCATTCAGTGCGTGAGAAGAGGCGAGAGATGTGGCAAGACAACTCGTTGATTCTTCACCATGACAACGCACCAGCCCACACTGCCCAGAAGAACATCACTGCTGGCCCAGAAGAACATCACTGCTCCGGAGCAAACTCCCTATTCGCCCGACCTGGCTCTTTTTTTTTTAGATTACTAATTAGGACTGTGCCTATTCTAGTAGTGACTGGTTTGAATTCAGAGTTTTCCTTCTCCTAGACTGGTTGCCTAACAAAGGTTAAAGAACCCAGTCTGCCCTACTATTTTACCCATAGCTGAAGGGAGAGAGAGAGAGAGAGAGAGAGAGAGAGAGAGAGAGAGAGAGTAGTTGGATTCATACCTTTGCCAAGGGTATTAGCGCTATGTGAACTGCAGCTTAGTCCAGGATTTGAACTCGGGTCGACAATTCCATTTCCTATGACTCTAACCATTACACCACGCACCTCCTAACAAATGCGATGAAAACATTATTGAATAACTTCTGCTACATCTATATATTAGTACTCTTGTTCCTTAACTGTACGACCGTTATCATCTTGCAACCCCCTATGGTTAAAAATAAGACCGTCCAAATCGTCCATGATGAAATGCAAAAATATAAATACTGATTATCTGGTGTTGCTCATCCACCCCAGCTAAATAATGGACTATTCCGATTTTATTATAAAGAAAGAAAGGAAAGAAAAAGGACACGCTACACATAAAAATATAATAAATAAATAAATAAATAAATAAAAAGAGTAGGGAAAGATAAAGAGAGTGGATGAGCGCGCGAAAGCGATAACACTAATCTGTTTCATTCAGCATAATAAAAACATGAAAAGAGTGTGTGTGTGTGTGTGTGTGTGTGTGTGTGTGTGTGTGTGTGTGTGTGTGTGTGTGTGTGAGAGAGAGAGAGAGAGAGAGAGAGAGAGAGAGAGAGAGAGAGAGAGAGAGGGGGGGTTAAATCAATTAATTTACTTTTTTACATATTGTACTATTTTGCAAAGCTCTTAAGTAAACACATCAAACGTTGTAATAATTAGATTATCATTCTGTGGTATATCCACAGGTCCTGCTAATATAGAATATCAGCATTCTAGTAAATTTCAAATTGAGCTTTTCTATGTTCATAATGCTTCACGAGTATGCCAACTTGTACCTTCAAAGTGGACCACTTATAAATTTGGACCATTTATTACTTACTTTGACAGTACCAAGAACTATTATCATCCTCATCCTCATCATCATATCGCACTGACAGCACGGATTCCCATGACCCCCCCTCTCTCTCTCTCTCTCTCTCTCTTTCTCTCTCTCTCTCTCGTAACCGTCCCTAGCGGTCATCGCCCCTGACAAGTCTTCCTCACGACATCCAGTATCCGCACAAAGCTGATCAATGTAACTCTTTGCTGGTGGGGACATTCTGGATTCCCATGGCCCTCTCTCTCTCCCTCTCTCTCTCCCTGTCTCTCTCGTAACCATCCCTAGCGGTCATCGCCCTGACAAGTCTTCCCACGACATCCAGTATCCGCACAAAGCTGATCAATGTAACTCTTTGCTGGTCGGGACATTCTGGATTCCCATGACCCTTTCTATCTCTCCCTCTCTCTCTCTCCCCCTCTCTCTCTCGTAACCGTCCTAGCGGTCACCGCCCTGACAAGTCTTCCTCACGACATCCAGTATCCGCACAAAGCTGATCAATGTAACTCTTTGCTGGTCGGGACATTCTGGTGTGTCTATGTGTAGGCATGAATTACGTATTAACTGGTTCGATCCTTTTTCTCGTTTCACATTGACCTTTTAATATATTTCCTTCTGGTCTGTCACGATCGTTTTTCTCTTTACAACCAAGTTTACCTTCATCATCATAATCGCCTGCTCATTTTCCAGCCCCTTATTTTAACTACAACATACGAGAATAAAAGCACCCAAAGTCCATTTCATCACTGTTATAATCTTTTTTTCTTCCCATTGTTCTTATCTTATCTTTCACTAAGACCGAGAAGGAATACATTTTTTCTTTATTATCGTAATATAATTATATGTGTACATATATATGCATATATATATGTGCATGTATCTATTACTATATATATATATATATATATATATATATATATATACATATATATATATATATATATATATGAGTGTGTGTGTGTGTGTGCAGTTATATTAAGAACACACACACACACATATATATATATATATGTATGTATATGAGTGTGTGTGTGTGTGTGTGTGTGTGTGCAGTTATATTCTTAAGATCATATATATATATATATATATATATATATATATATATATAGTATGAACAAAAAGTAATAAGACAATCAGGAATATTTCTTATATGTTGTTTATTCTCAACTAGTTTCGACCTTAGGTCATCGTCAGGAGAAAATTTCTTATTTTAAGAAATTGTTTATAGATTTTTTGAAAGGGAGCATTATAGAAGAACTATAAAAATTAAAGTGTTTTTGAGGGTTTTACATGCTATTAAAATCCGGGTAGACGAGTGTGTTAGTAGTAGCATGTCCATTTGTTCCGTCAAGAACCTCTATGAGGTGGGTTATTTTTTTTTAATGCTCTTATATATGTGAGGAAGGTTCATGGGAGTTGTGTATATGACTATATGTGTATACATATAAATGTATGAGTGTGTTTACATATATGTGTGTGAATGTGAGTGTGTGTATGTATCTCGGTACTGTGCGCGTGACTTCTAGATTTTTAATTGGGTCAAAAGTGGCTTGTTTGATGCGTGGTGGTCAGTGTTTGTTTATTTAGGTGACATCGGCCACCCTTGTAGGTGTAGACAGTTGTATTGCTCTTGTTAAAATGGGTCTGTTTTCTGATTAAAGCCAAACGGATGAAAGCTTTTTATCTTTTTTATCCATCTGTACTCGTGGTTTTCGATTACAGATTTGGTGTCGGTATCTCTTTGAATTCTTTCAATGAGGGTAAATTTGGCGTCTCTGTCAAAGTCATGGTCATCTAGTCGGAAGTATTGCTCGACTGGGATGAGCTTGCTGTAGTCTGTATAGATATATGCGCAAACATATATACATACAAATAAATACACATATAATAATAATACGAATAATATATATATATATATATATATATATATATATATATATTATTCGTATTATTATTATATGTGTATTTATTTATATGTATATATGTTTGCGCATATATCTATTACTATAGATATATATGCGGGGGTATTTATATTTGTAAGATATACAAGCCCACACACACATGTATATATATGTATAGCATAGCAATAGCATAATCTTTACAGATCATTGTCGTCCCTCACAATCCCACAACTCCACCGCCAGAACCCTTCCTTGCATGAGCCCTCAAACCTGCTGCAGATCCACAAAGTTTGATGCAAATATGACATTGAAAAGACTTCCTTCCCGTTGAATGAGATGATTCAGATGAATCAGATGATAAAATTTGATGCTTATGCACCACCATATGTCTCTTAAGACCAGAAGCCGACTTACAGACCTTGCCACAGATAGCACAAGACACATTGTTTGCTCCTGGAATCTGCAGGGACTGACCCAGGTGAGACTTCCTATCATTGACATATCCAGCCCTAGAAAGCAAAACTCGACCACATGTCAGACATTTCCAACCCTCCATGTTCTCTCCAATATGACAAAGTGTAACCCTTTCGAATTTGACGCTTTAGGTTTTCATGCACGATTCTTTCATCCTCAAACTGGTATTTATATTTGTAAGATATACATACACGCACACACACACACACACACATATATATATATATATGTATACATACATATATACACACATACATATATATACATATATACATATATATGTATATATATACAGGAAAACGTCACTTACGAGTTTGTCCTTACTTCTTCAGATGTGTTCAGCGTTTCTTGTTCGTCTTGGATAATTTGTGTGATAAGGAGGTGTGTGGTCCTACAGTTGCTTTTTGTGGGGTGCTGCTTCAGGATTTGTTCAAGACAGCACGCAGATCTAGTTCCCATATACCTTCTTTTTTTTTCGAGTCGTTTCATTAATGTGCAAGTGTTGAAACCATATAGTAGCACTGATACGGCTAAAGCTTGAAGAATTCTGGCCTTATCTTATTAGACGAAACTATTTTAATTTCATTATTTTGTGTAATACGTTAAAATAAACCATTGTATTATTATTATTATTATTATTCCTTTTGAGTTTTCACATCAGTGTTAGCTGATGGTCTTTCACTGGAGTCTGAGTGACAGCAAGTCTCCTCAGGTCTCCATGACTCTTCTGAGTATTCTGGCAGATTGCAGCAGTGCAGTGTTCTGAATGGTTTCAATCCTTCCTCTGATATCCAAACTTTCCAAACCTTTTCCAATCCTTTTGGCCTGTTCCAAGTGCACCAACTACAATTGGTATAACTTTCACTTTCATATTCCATAACTTTTTCAGTTCTCTGGCAAGGTCCAGATATTTGTCAATTTTTTCATTTTCCTTTAACTTCACCCTGTGATCCGCTGGCACTGCAAAATCCACCAGTTGACAAGTTCTTTCTTTTTTGTTAATCAGCACTAGGTCTGGTCTTCTTGCTGGGATAAGGTGATCCGTTTTAATTTCAAAGTCCCAGAGAATTTTGTGCGTTTCGTTCTCAAGAACAGATTCTGGTTTATGCATATACCATTTTGTTGTGTGGTCAAAATTTAATTTCTTGCATAATTCCCAGTGGATCAGTCGTGTCTAGTTTTGTATTCTCGTTGTGCTAGTTTGCTACGTTCGCAGAGTATATGGTTAACAGTCTCATCTCTATTACCGCAAAGTCTACATTTACTATTTTGTTGGGTCTTATCAATTTTCGCTTTGATGTAGTTTGTCCTTATGGCATTATTATTATTATTATTATTATTAATAGTAGTAGTAGTAGTAGTAGTAGTAGTATTGTTGTTGTTGTTGTTAGTAGTCTTTTTTGTACAATAATGTATGTGGGCACCAAGTTTACGTTTTCCATCTATTTTCTCTTCTTTTTCTTTTTTTTTCTTTTTTTTTTAAATCATAAGCAAATAATAATCAAGAAATTTCATAAACTAAATAAAAATCTAAAGATGAGCTATTACTACTAAAATAGTTGAATGACCGGGTTAGCTCAGTCGGTAGAGCGTTCGGCTAGAAACCACAAGGTTCCTAGTTCGATACCGGTCCTCGCCAACTCAGTGTATGAGTAGCACAGGGATCTGTGCGGTAAAGTAAGGAGCTGATGGTAGGGGTGGCGCTCCACCTCAGATGCTAAATAAATCTCCTTGGTCTAACGCTATTGAAAAGGGGATAGACTCCCTCGCTGACTGGCTGATACCGACTTTAGGCCGTCCCGATGACTTTACTTTTTTATTTAGTTCTGCATAGTTTGAAGGAAGTGGTGACTCTCCCTCTCTCTCCCCACCCCTCTCTTTCATATCACATACCGTCTCTCTCTTCCTTCTTTTATATCTCACACCAAGTCTCTCTCTTCCCCTCTTCCTCTCTCTATTTCATATCACACGCCAAGTCTCTCTCTCTTTTCCATCTCACACCAATTTGTGTTTGTGTGTTTCTAATCCCCCATACGACGATTAGCCTTCACCGACATAGCAGTCATCGGTGACTATCCCTTTTCGCCTATTTTAACAGCTTACAAAATAGAACGGAGTGAATAAACAACAGAGTTCTTTAAATTTGTGTTTGTGTGTTTCTAATCCCCCATACGACGATTAGCCTTCACCGACATAGCAGTCATCGGTGACTATCCCTTTTCGCCTATTTTAACAGCTTAACAAATAGAACGGAGTGAATAAAGCAACAGAGTTCTTTAAATTTGTGTTTGTGTGTTTCTAATCCCCCATACGACGATTAGCCTTCACCGACATAGCAGTCATCGGTGACTATCCCTTTTCGCCTATTTTAACAGCTTAACAAATAGAACGGAGTGAATAAAGCAACAGAGTTTTTAAATTTGTGTTTGTGTGTTTCTACTCCCCCATACGACGATTAGCCTTCACCGACATAGCGGTCATCGGTGACTATCCTTTTCGCATATTTTAACTTCTTAACAAATAGAACGGAGTGAATAAAGCAACAGAGTTCTTTAAATTTGTGTTTGTGTGTTCCTACTCCTCATACGACGATTAGCCTTCACCGACATAGCAGTCATCGGTGACTATCCTTTTTCGCATATTTTAACTTCTTAACAAATAGAACGGAGTGAATAAAGCAACAGAGTTCTTTAAATTTGTGTTTGTGTGTTCCTACTCCCTCATACGACGATTAGCCTTCACCTACATAGCAGTCATCGGTGACTATCCCTTTTCGTCTATTTTAACAGCTTAACAAATAGAACGGAGTGAATAAAGCAACAGAGTTCTTTAAATTTGTGTTTGTGTGTTCCTACTCCCCATACGACGATTAGCCTTCACCGACATAGCAGTCATCGGTGACTATCCCTTTTCGTCTATTTTAACAGCTTAACAAATAGAACGGAGTGAATAAAGCAACAGAGTTCTTTAAATTTGTGTTTGTGTGTTCCTACTCCCATACGACGATTAGCCTTCACCGACATAGCAGTCATCGGTGACTATCCCTTTTCGCCTATTTTAAATGCTTAACAAATAGAACGGAGTGAATAAAGCAACAGAGTTCTTTAAATTTGTGTTTGTGTGTTTCTACTCCCCCATACGACGGTTAACCGCCACCGATTTCTGTATCGTCGACGTGGAATGATACACAGATGAATGGTGTGCTTAATACATTCATTCAGCACCAACATCCGGTTTTAACGGATACATACAAACACAGAACAAATAAGAACAAAAAATTAACGAGACAAAACTTACACTAAATAGAGGAGGGTCAAATGCGGCATAGCCAACACAGTAAAGTCATTTAGCTTGTTAATCCATTTTAATCGTAGCCTATTTTAAGGCTATGGGCCAGTTCATTTGTTAGAGTGCTAAAGGGGTGCTAGCTACTCTACAACACCGACATTGCAGTCATCAGTCTCTTACTCTTTTCCATCTCACACCAATTTCTGTATGTGTGTTTCTCCTCCTCCATACGACGATTAGCCTTCACTGACATAGCAGTCATCGGTGACTATCCCCTTTCACCTATTTCAACTGCCCAACAAATTGAACTGAGAGTGTAAAGCAACAGAGTTCCTTAAATTTATGTTTTTGGGTTTCCTCTCCCTCACTCGACGATTAACCATCACCGACATAGCGGTCATCGGTGACTATGCTACAAGTCTCTTTTTCTCCATGGAAACAGTATACCACTCTTTTAAAAAAAAATTTCTTTGCTTGGGATACTTTACAGAAATGAGTCATGGTATCACTGTCACATGCAATTGTTTAATCAAAGTTTGAATCTGATATCAGAACATTGGAGACGAACGAGATCGATATAGCTACCTCCTCTCCTCTCTCTCTCTCTCTACCTCTCTCTCATATATATATATATTTAAGAGAGAGAGAGAGAGAGAGAGAGAGAGAGAGAGAGAGAGAGAGAAGGAGAGGGAAGGAGAGGAGGTAGCTAATCGATCTCGTTCGTCTCCATATATATATATACAGTATATCTATCTCATTCTCTCTGTCTTTCTGTCTCTGTCTCTGTCTCTCTCTCTTTATATATCCCCCTCTCTCTCTCTCTCTCTATCTCTCATAGATAGAGATATCTCTATATCTGTCTATCTCTCTTTTGTCTCATTATCTCTCTCTCTCTCTGTCTCTGTTTTCTCTCTCTCTCTCTCTCTCTCTCTATATATATATATATATATATATATATATATATATCATAGGTAGAGAGATAGAGAGATATCTCTATCTGTCTATCTCTCTTTCTGTCTTATTATCTCTCTCTCTCTCTCTCTCTCTCTCTCTCTCTCTCTCTCTCTCTCTATCTATCTATCTCATCTGATGATATTTCCAGAGACTCTCTGCAGAGACAGTGAACAATAGAAATTAAAAAAATGATATTTAATTCGATTTATCGTGAATAGGAGGCACTCGTGTATAACGGTTATAGTCATAGAAAGTGAACACAGCGATCCGAGTTCAAATTCTGAACGATACTGTTTGCATTTCACACAGCGCTATCATCATCCTGGCTTGGCTTCACGAACGAAGATTAAGCGGGTGGTTCACGTTGACTGCGGGCATGTTCGGGGTTGATAAGGGCAATGCTGGACAGACAGGCACGGTCGCAGCGGCTACAGTTGAAGTTCTGGTCCCGGTTTGATGGAATTGTGTTGTGATTCTTCCTCCTGTGCCTTTTGTCCCGCTGGGGTTTTTTTTTTCAAAAGGAGGTTAGTGGTGAGACACCAGGCGTCATAGTTCTCAGTTAGTGTGAACCATCAGCTAATATCCTTGGGAAAGGTAAGAATCCAACTATTTACCCTCAAGCTATGAGTAAATAGTAGGTCAGAATGGGTTCTTTGACCATAGGGCAATTCCATGTCAAATCATTCAGCCCTTTCACCCACCCAATCCAACTATCTTTTTGTTACAAATAATGTTCAATATATGTGAAATAATAATAGAAAAAAAATTGTCATAGATGCAGTGCCGCATTGGGATATTGGAATATATGACCTTAAGGCACCCCTTGCACGATCTCGACTCGTGGGGACACTTTTCTCATTTACACCGTAATAAATCCGGTTGTTTGTTAGGGGTTAGGGTTAGGGTTATGGGTTATGGGTTAGGGGTTAGGGGTTAGTTTTATAATTAAAAAAAAAATCTAAAAAACGTCTGTAAACAATTAACCGGATTTTGACGGTGTAAATGGAAAAAATGTCCCCACGAACGAAATCGCAAAAGGGTGCCTTAAGGTCATATGGTCCGGATATTGATCTTGCAATAAAAAATCAGAACTCATCAATAGTATTAAAAGAAAGTCGCCATTTTTCGCCAACACCACCAACTACGAAGAGCTAAAGATTGACGACACTCCGCAAATTTTCGTAATTAGAAGCTCAGATTTTGGGGATTGTCTAACGTTAACATAATCCGCACCTGGAAAAAATTCAGAAAGATTCAAGGGGGCGGGTGACAATTTAAAAAAAATTTCTGGGTGATTTGACATAGAATTATCCCATAGAATGTCAACTGGTTTCGAAGAAGGAAAACTCTAACTTCGAAGTTAGGGATGAGTAGTACCCCTATGACAAAAGTAGGTTACCGGACCAGTAATGATCATGAATAGGATTTTTTATAATTTTCCATCTCACAGGGTCACGCCTCTTTGATCGTGACACCTACGCAGTTTTCCTGTAGACACGCCTCCTCGCCCACACAGCCTGTTTTCATTGGTTATGGGCTACACCTACATATTTTCTGTACCTACACAGTCAATGTACACCTGCTTTATCCAGGTGCCAAAGGTTAGTTCAATGCGTTCCAGGCCATACACTTTTTTGTTTTCAGACCCATGTTTGACACCCACGCATTTCCTGCGTGCATCACCTGGTTCCCAGTGAGAACTCATTGACCAGGCAAATTATTACAGTAATGACACCCATTTTTCTGTAGTTGCTTTTTTTTTGCACACGGTTCTATCGAATACAAATACAAAAAGATTATATATAGACGTTATAACCTACGCAAGTACATTCTTAAAAAAATAAACTCACACATCAGGGATATATATATATATATATATATATATATTAAGTTAATCGCTATCCTCCAAATTGGACTAGTGCTTGCTTTCATTTTAATTGCTGTGGGAGATAGATTAATGCCACTCCCAGTCGTTGGTTGAGAAAGTTATGGGTGTGTCAGGAATAGGTGTTTATGCAATGTTCATATGCATATTCACCCCCCCCCACACGCGTAGGATGTGACACAATGCGAATTCCTTAAGTAGAGTTTAACAGGTTTGAATTCAGAGTTTTCTATCTCCTAGACTGGTTGCCTAACCAAGGTTAAAGGGCCCAGTCTGCCCTACTATTTACGCATTGGAGAGATGGAGAATAAGTTGGATGCATATTGTTGGACTTTTTTGTGATATAAGGCGTGTGCCAGATGGCTACTTCTAGATATAGACTTGCTGACAACCACGTGACCAGGGAAGGCAACCTCTTATCCAATCACAGGCAGTGCTGCTGCTGCTGTTGTTGTAGTCATAACGGCCTGATTCTAATCTTAGCTCATTGCCACTTGGATCTTGGACGTCGGAACGTGGTATTGTATCGCGGGACTTATTCACTTACAAAAGGAAACAGTACCACAGGACTTATTGACTTACTTACTTATTTACTTTAAGTTCTTTTACAACTGACCAAGGATGGCGGCCAGATACTCAACACATATCTCTCCCAAGAGTATTAGCATTATGCGAAATGCAAACAGCCTGGTTTGGGATTTGAACTCGGATCACCGAGCCCATTTTCTACGGTTACACCACGTGACTCTAGAAGCCGAGGACGTGGAACCCTAACCCACACCACAATTTTTATCACTTGCAATATCTTTACATGGTTTTTAGAAATCAGTGTTTTCATTTTGCTAGACCGATTGACGACGACCGGCCAAGAAGAAAAGATGGCGGTAAGATGCGACCACTGATCGAGAGAAGAAGATTCTTATACAACAATCTTACAATAAGAATCAGTTAGCCAGAGAGCGCAGATCTAATATCCATATATGATCCGGTGCCTGATTCCCGACTTTCATACGAAGTTGGTTAGAAAAAGTACATGAAAAAAAAGTCGCTGATATTAATACAGTATGTGTGCACACGGAAAATATATTTGTCACCCATCCCTGCAGTACATGGTACGGCGATAGAAAGACGACGACCGGCCAAGAAGAAAAGATAGTGGTGAGATGCGACCACCGACCGAGAGAAGAAGATGCCTATACAACATTATGATTACTAGTACAAAATAAAAAAACGCCCCCGGGCGATGTAAAATAGATTTTTGAAACATTGCCTGAGGTGTGGGAGTAAAAAATTTCAATGTTAGTGAGTTTGTACCCTAAGTAAGTAAAATCATCAAATTCATTAAAAGATTAAAAAATAAAACAATTTGAAATGTAAACTTTAAATATGTATTAAAATAAAACAAATTATATATAGATATATAATACCAGTCATGTATTTCTTAAAACTTATTTTAAAAAACAATGAGGACTGTCTAATGTTGCATGTTCAAATTTTGAGTGTATTTATTCTATGTTATGACGATTTTGGGTAATGTGACGTAAGCAGTGACGTAATTTTTGTTACAGACAAAAACCGGAAGCGAATCTCCATTATTAATAGATGTGAGACTAGAAACGCGCGATGTACCAGCAGTCGATGATTTGAGCACGAGTACCGACATGCGTACCACCACTTTGAGTAGCGCTGACCTAGACGACATTTCGACAAGCTATAAAAATCTATAAAAAAAGCTAGAAACAATTAGATAATGTAAAATATCTGCAGCTACAAGAAGGTCGCACTTCAGAGAGCAGACCGCTGATTCTTTGAAACAGAATGTACCAACTCAGATCTTTTATCTATGGCTCAGGCGCTCCCAACTTACGTACGGAATTGTAATGTGAAATATCTACAGCTACAAGAAGGCCGCTCTTCAGAGAGCAGGCCGCCGATTCTTTGAGATTGAATGTACCAATTAAGATCTTTTATCTACGGTTCAGGTGCTCCCGACTTACGTATGGAATTGGTAATATGAAATATCTGCAGCTACAAGAAGGTCGCTCTTCAGAGCACAGGCCATGGATTCTTTGAGATAGAATGTACAAACTCAAATCCTTTATCTATGGTTCAGGCGCTTTCGACTTGCGTGCGGAATTGGTAAGATAATTTGAAATATCAACAGGTACAAGAAGGCAGCTCTTCCGAGCTCAGGCCACTGATTCTTTGAGACAGAATGTACGAATTCAAATCCTTCATTTATGGTTCCGGCACTCCCAACCTGCGTACGGAATTGGTAAGATGATTTGAAATATCAACAGGTAAAAGAAGGCCACTCTTCAGAGCACAGGCCGCTGATTCTTTGAGATAGAATGTACAAACTCAAATCTTTTATGTATGGTTCAGGCGCTTTCGACTTGCGTACGGTATTGGTAAGATAATTTGAAATATCTACAGCTGCAAGAAGGCCACTGTTTCTGTGAGAGTATAAACTATATATTATCTTTCATCTATGGTTCAGGCACTCCCGACTTGACTATGGAATGAGTAAGATAATGTAAAATATATGCAGGTATAAGAAGGACACACTTCAGAGCACAGTCAGCTGATTCTGTGAGAGAGAAAGTACCAACTCAGATCTTTCCTCAATGGTTCGTGCGCTCCGACTTGCGTACGGAATTGGTAAAATGTATGTGATAAGTCATGTTTGTTTTGTTTCGTCTTGTTTAACAGCATATCAACCACGGTGGGTCATTTAAATCCCGACAAGGTTTTGAAATAAATTCATTTTTAATGGATACTCAATTTTTTTAATAAATATATTTTTCTATTTAACCCATAGATAAGACCCTAACAGGTACTACCATTCCAGGTCAGAGTGAATCTGGAAGCAATGGAGATGAAGCGGCACTCCACATTCCTCAGACCTCCAGAACTGGAAATCCACTATCAGATAGAGTTTAACGTCATTCCCAGGGCATGAAGACCCTCAGTCACTGCCTTCTAGCACCCATATGATAAAAAGGGTTGGGGCTTGTCATAAGGTCAATAGGGTTGGGACGATCATATAGGTGCTAGGGCTTGACGTGACCAGCCTATTGATTAGAGGGGGCCTCTCTGACCGCCCATCTAGCCTAAGTAAGGGCCTAAGTGGTGTGTTGCATGCCATGGACTGCTCATCCACTAGGATTCCATCCTTAAGCACCACGGCCAGCAGAAAAATTATTCCAACAACCATCAGTAGTGATCATGTGACAATATAGGATGAATAAAACGAGGAGACAAGACGGTAAATTAGCGAGACAATACATCCACTTCCGTTGATTTAATGACAGGTTCGACCCAAAGAAGGCAGGAGAATTTTTCAGATGAGGCTTGATAATTTGTATTATTTAAAATTTTCAGACTATTGTCTACACCTTTATTGTTATATACACAACGTTTCGGTTGATATGCCCTCCAATATTCTCCTGGTATTTTTCGTCGAACACAGGAACCATCTAGTTGAACCCGGGACAACTTCGAACTGAGCTCTTTATTTAATCGATTGGGGGTAAATTGCTCTTATTCCGCTAGGTTGTTGAGATACTTGTGGCCATTTTTAGGCTGCAGGTGAGAGCACTTTACAGTGGAGATCCCTTGTGGCATTAAGTTTGATCCTATTATGCTTGTCCGTTCATCCGTGTATCCAGAATCCTATGATCCTTGTGTTTGTCCGTGTTCAGCAGAATCCTTGTCCGTTGGGCCGTTCTAAACGCCAGTCCACCAAGGCCTTTACATAGTTAACCAACCACGTATTCGTACGTGTTGATAGGCCGATACAGTCCACGCAGCCTCAAAGAGTCTATAAATTTAAGTTGTGATCCACAGCACACCTAATATAACAAATTATTCCAACAATAATTAGTAGTGATCATGTAACAATGTAGGATGAATAAGACGAGGACAGAAGACGGTAAAATAGGGAGACAATACATACACTTCCGTGGATTTAATGACATGTTCGACCCAAAGAAGGCAGGAGAATTTTTCAGATGAGGCTTGATAATTTGTATTATTTAAAATTTTCAGACTATTGTCTACACCTTTATTGTTGTATACACAGCGTTTCGGTTGATGTGCTCTCCGGTCTTCTACAGTTGTTTCTCGTCAAACTCTGAAACGCTCTCGTCGAACTTGGGAACCTTCACATAACTTCGAACTGGATCCTTGATGTAATCCATTGGGGTTAAATTACTCTTATTCCGTTAACCTTGACAGGGTACGTGAAGAAAGTTCGCTGGTGATAATACAGTATATGTTCATACGGAAAAATGTCTTTGTCATTCATCCCTGCAGTAGAGAACATGGGAAGGCAATAGAAAGACGACGACCGGCCGAGAAGAAAAGATGTCGGTGAGATGTGACCACCGATCGAGAGAAGAAGAAGATAACATGATAATGTGAGACTAGAAACGTGCGATGTACCGGCAGTCGATGACTTGCGTACCAGTATTAAACTATGTTAAGTATTCTATGTTATTTTTGCCCGAAGTTGGGATTGAACATGCAACCTACAGTTGATTGTCACTTAGAACTGCATGAACTCAACCTTTATATCCGTTGCGCCATTTGTCCAAATAGACAACCCTGAGAGGATTGATAATCAATTATCAATTCTCTTCGGATTGATCGTGCATATCACACATTTTTCACTAAATTTCACATTGTTTGCTCTTCTCAACCGCCCAAAATTTAATGACAGACCTCTGTTCAAGCCTGGTGAACTATTTTTGATTTGCTGCCATTTTGAATTGCCTCAAATCCAATATTTTTGGTGAGATTAAAATGAGTTTTGCTATAAGCACATTAGCGTGAAGGGAAACGCACACAGCCTTGTGCAGGATTTGAACTCGGTTAGCCGAATCCATTTTCTTAGACAATACCCATTACGTCACGCGCGCCTCGAATCCATTTTCTTAGACAATACCCATTACGTCACGCGCGCCTGTCGTATCACAAGAACAGTGTTATTAAATTAGTGTGTTAACTTGATGTTGATTGGCCAGGCACATTTATTAATCAAGAAATGCATTTCCTCTTTCCACCACCATCAACCCCTCCTCCTAAAAGTGCGGGAAAATCGGTGGCGTCTAACTTTGCAATCCCAAGATGGCGTTTTCTTTTTGGTGTGTGCGAGAAGTCGACCCAATTGCAGCATCCCTAAAAGCGAGAAGCAGTAAGCTGATCCAACTCTGGCATGATAGTTGCTAGGCAACCAGCAACACAACAAACAAAAGCCTCATTAGTTGCCCGGCAACCAAGTCAGTGGGAGCGGTTAGTTCTTCGGGGAAGGGGTGGAAGAGGAAGCTGAGGAGGCAGCCCGGTGGTGTGGGTTATGAGGAGGGGGTTATGGGTGTGTCCGGGATATAGATACCGACTGTCGATGCTACGGCCACCTGATGCCATACCGTATAAACCAAAGAACTGGCCCAATGCCAGCTGCTCTCATAACGTAATCTATTCTCCTTGTAAAATATAAACATTATCTTTATTCTTTTAGTAGCGATGATAGACAGTACTTAGTAAAGACGAGAAGGCCCATTGCGCATGCGTGTCTTTTGTGTTGATGTTCGCTCCCGTATAGTTGTGTGTGTTTTGGGGCACATTTGAATCGTCTCGTCTCTGTTTGAATATGGATGGGTGTTTTTCTGTTATAGACATACAGACGATGTAAAATGTGCAATGCGCATGCGTGTGTATTTTTGTATTGGATTGTTGATTGAAAATACACACAGAGAGAGAGAGAGAGAGAGAGAGAGAGAGAGAGAGAGAGAGAGAGAGAGAGAGAGAGAGAGAGAGAGAGAGAGAAGAGAGAGGAGAGGAGAGAGAGAAGAGAATGTGTGAAGGAAAGAAAGAAGAGAGAAAGAAAGTTATACTGAAGAAAGAAAAACTGGCAAAAAAGATAGAACCAGAAGAAAGAAATATAGAAATAGAAAAGCTGAGAAAGATAGAATTCTAAAGAAAGAAAGAAAGAAAGAAAGAAACAAAACAAACAAACAAACAAATGAAATAAATGAAAGAGAGCTAAAAAGGAAAGAAAAAAGAAAGAAAGATTAAAAAGAAATGAAAAAAAAAATGAATAAAGAAAAAGAAAAAGAAAGTTGTATAAAGAAAGAAAGCAGAAATTTAAGGAAGAAAAACGAAGAAATAAGAAAAAAGAAAAGAAAAAAAAAAGAAAAGCTGAAAATAAATGAAAGTAAGTTGAATAAATAAAGAAATGAGAAAGTTAAAGAAAGAAGCTGAAGAAAGGAAGGAAGAAAGAAAGAAAAAAAAAAAGAAAGACGGATGAAAGATAAATGAAAGAAAAAGAAGTAAAGAAAGATAGAAAAAAGAATCATGGAGCTGTATAAGAAAGAAAGAAAGAAAGAAAGGAAGAAAGAAAAAAGAAAGAAGAAAGAATCACGCTGGCTGAACAAGAAGAAAGAAAGAAAGATAGAAAGAATCATGCGGACTGTAGAAGAAAGAAAGAAAGAAAAGAAAGAAAGAAAGAAAGAAGAAAGAATCACGCTGGCTGAAGAAGAAGAAGAAAAAAAAGAAAGATAGATAGAAAGAAAAGAAGAAAGAAAGAAAGCTGAAAAGAAATGAAAAAAAATGTATAAATAAAGAAATTAAAGTTTTAAAAAGCTGATGAAGGAAAGAAAGAAAGAAAGAAAGAAAGAAAAAAAATAAAGATGTTGAAGGAAAAAAAAAGCCGAGGAACGAAAAATAAAGAAAGCTAAATAAATAAATAAAAACATAAATTTAAAGAAACAAAAATTAAGAAAGAAAGCTGAAGAAAGAAAGAAAGAAAGAAAGAAAGAAAGAAAGCTGATAAAGAAATGTAAAAAAAGTTAAATAAATTGAGAAAAAAGAAATTATAAAACAAACTGAAAAAAAAAAAAAAGAAAGAAAACTGATAAGAGAAAGAAAGAAAGAAAAGTAAAGAAAGCTGAAAAAATATATAAATAAATAAAGAAAAGAAAAACTAAAAAAGAAGAGAAAGAAAGCTGATTAAAGAAAGAAAAGATAAAAAAGAAAGAGAGAAAGAAAGAAAGCTGAAAAAAGAAATGAAAGAAAGCTGAATGAATAGAGAAAAAAGACATTTAAAGAAAGTTAAGGAAGGAAGTAAGTAAGTAAGGAAGGAAGGAAGGAAGGAAAGAATGAAAAAAGAAAGAAAAAAAGAAAGCTGAAGAAATATTTGTGTTTTAGCTCCATTAGAATCGCTTAGCCTCTTGTCTGTTAAATATTACGATGAATGTTTGTCCTATCCAGGCATAAGTTGTAAAAATATCTATGCTCATGTGCATAGATTTTTATCGTAGATTGTTTGATAATATATATATATATATATATATATATATAATATATATATATAGAGAGAGAGAGAGGAGAGAGAGAGAGAGAAGTTACTTTAACTTTTAACTTTTAGATATTACTTTTAAAGCTAACAAACATATTTTGTCTATAATATCGGAGGCAAACAGAATGATTGGCTGGATGGTTAGAAATTTTATCTCAAGGGAAGCCCTGTTTTTGGGCTAAGTGATGAGTGAAGTTTAGGGACCGCTATTTACGCGACTACCACTCCGTGATGAGTCGGCCCTGTTTTGGGGCTAAGTGATGAGAGTGTTTGTTTTGATGTCTCTCCTCCAGTAACTGCTATGCGATAAGTAAAGTTTTTGGTTTTGGCGCCAACATACGATGTTGGCGATTTTCCCCCTAGCGGCAGGGAGACATAATTAACAATTGAATTTCCAATATTTACGACATGTCAACCCTTGTTGAGTTATTTTATACCGAAGACGTTTTTGTCTTATTCATTCTTGCTCATTCTTGTTCAGATTATTTAAAACTCATTTGTGATCTATTCAATCCATAAGTGGTTGTTATCTGTTATTCTGAATCTTCTGGTGCATTATTCTGTTGTTTAGTTCTTAGTAACGAACACAAGACTTTGTTACTTAGAAGAGCTCATATTTTATTTTATAAAATCCAGATCAACTCAAACGCGCGGATATTTTGCTTTCAAACGGACAGACTACCTAATACTGCACTTATTTAAGTGTTTGTTTAAATTTTTTATCGTCAATATAAAATGCACAGTAAATTGAAAAAGAGTCAAAACAACGAATTTCGCCTATTACAAAAACATTGCCTTTTATCTAATGTGAACAGGACTTAGTTGAAAAGGAAGAACCACACAATTAACAAAAATGTGGTTTTCCTTTTGTGTGTATTCGCTTATGTGTCATCAAATGTGATTTTTGTGAAAAGGAGGAGCTACACACTTTACAAGAATATGGCTTCTCTCCAGTGTGTGTTCACATATGTTTCACCAAAACCGGTTTTTCTGAAAAAGAAGACCCACACACTTCACTTGTTCAGCGCCAAAAACTGATTTCTCTTAACTAACTTTTTCACGTTTGCTCTGGCCAATCAGAGAAGACGTCAAACAAATTGCCTGTGTTTTTCTACAAAACCATTAGTTTGATTTAAGCTACACTATCGTACATAATTGATAGTCTACCTATTAATTATGCAACAGCCAGGCACCAGGAAAGTTCTAAGCTCCGCCGACTGAAAGCGTGCTGATATGAATATATATATATATATATATATATATATATATATATATATATATATAAATGAATAAATAAAAGGTTTAGCTTTTTATTATCATTGGAACAATTATTGCCACCATTTGGTTTCTTGCTCTGTGGCCGTTTTCAGGCAACGGAATTGTTTTTGAAAATGATACAAATGATATTTATTTATCTATTAACGCTCTATCACAGATATCGAGCACTCTTCTAAAAACACTGTACGTTGGATTACTACCACTACTTCAAGTATAATAGTGCCAACCATACACATTGATATATATATATATATTATATATATATATATATATATATATATATATATATTGACAAATGATCCTTAAACACAGGCGAACACACACATACACACAATCGCACTTATTTAGATACACACACGTACACGCACTGGCGCGTGCACATACATACACCCACGCGCACACATACATTCTACGTCATTCTTAAACAGTAAACTCGGTAGGTATAATAGCTAACCGACCAGACACCCAAATACATACGACCCCACTCACACACATGCAAGTTCCTCACACACACACACACACACACACACACACACACACACACCAACATATACACCCATATATACATAAGAACGCACATCCATTTATCTATCTATCTATCTATATTGCCAAATGACTGTCACACCCACGCGCGCTTACGTACGTGTGCCCCACACCCACACGCATGCACAAGTACACACACACACACACACACACACACACACACACACACACACACATTCCGCGTCATTCTTAACCCAGTAAGAATAATGAATAAATACGTTCAGTATGCACATACACACACACACACACACATGCACACACAAATGCGCACACACATATACATGTATGCAGGCATACATATACACACACACACGAACGTTTATATATAGTGGTTTGAAAATCGCATAGACGAAAAACTGACAGTAATCAACTGTCAGTAACAATATATATATATATATATATATATATATATATATATATATATATATATATATATATATATATATATAATCAATGGTAATATTATGGATTTACACTCATAACTTGAAGTTTCATGGTAATGCAATCATCAGATGAGTCCAATGGTTGAGATCTTAAAAACCAGTCGTGAATATATATATATATATATATATATATATATATATATATATAATTTAGGCAAGCGTGAACATGGAGTATGAACATATATATATATAATATATATATATATATATATATATAAGTTGAACTAGCGTGAACATGGAGTCTTGGTTACTTGGCGCTTGGTTAATGAGAGTTTTTAGTCTATGCGATTTTCGAACCAATATATATATATATATATGTGTGTTCGTATATATATATATATATATATATATATATATATATATATATATATTGCCAAATGATACTCACATACTCGCGCGGGCACATCCGCAAGTGCACATGCACATGCACACACACACACACACACACACACACACACACACACACGATACTTAAAACTCTTCCTCTCTCTGTTCGTTAATAGTAACTGATAGTCAAGCGCAAAACTCTTTCTCGTTCGTTTTTTATGCTTTGGGGTGTACGAGTAACCAAAAACCTTCCTCTTTACCGTCGCCGCCGCGGCTGCCATGGCGACTGCCGCCCATGTTCCGCTGGAGACGCGCCAATTCCATTTTTCTTTCCGTGTAGTTACGTACGCTGTCTGTTTTGGATTGCGTGCGGGTTGGGGGCAAGGGGGGGGGACTGCGAAAAGACTTCTTGACAATTGCCAGAAGGAACATCTCTTGAGAAGCTCTCTAGAATCTAGGCTAAATTGTTAACAAGCGTCATTAATCGGGTGGTTTCGATCCGGGTGCAGATCTGTTGTATTATTTCGTGCGTATCACTTAGTATTTGGGTGAGTCCAAAATTTTACAATATTTTACGTACGTGTTAGTTTGCGGCGCGTTTATAATGTGACATAAACAATTCAAGCCATGGTAGGTACCCGCTGTACTTGGTATCTCGGTAGTTGGTGCGTTGACACCCTGTGTACAGCTTCACACTGTGTGCGATTTGAAAGCGGCGCAGATGAACATGCAATGTACTCTAATTTAGGAACTGACGCTTTACGATGTTTGGTCGGTCGATTGAATTTAACGGCATGTCAACCCTTGTTGTGTTATTTGTGGGGATTAGAAAAATGAAAATAAAAATGAAATAGAAAAAAAAACAACAAAAAACAATAGACTCCCTTGACCAAAAGAACCCTCTGCGTAGGTCCGCCAAAAAGGACTGACTTCCTACCCCCAAAAGGATATTTCGGCCATTTGAATTTAGGCCGCAACTGAGTGTAGTCGCTTCCTGGCCACGGGGATATCCTCTCGACACGGTCGACTATGACCCGCTCAATAAAGCCTAAGTTATAAAGCCACCTTCTGCCTTTGTCTCTTTCCTTTCTCGTTCCTTAAATTTCATTTCAGCTTGCCAGCCCACAAGAAGAAAGAACTTGCTTTATTGGGGATAAGATACAAGTATATAAATTCTCAGCTACCAAAGACAATTTATTTACTAAAAAAATAGGTAAATGAAATTATTAATGAGACCATACAGGTCCCACTAATAATTTCATACCTATTCTTTTAGTAAATAAATTATTTTCCTTTACTTTAATTGCCATTTACATTTAATTCTACTTAAATTCATTTACATTTATAAAATTATCTGGCCATATTTCTTCTTTATTATTCTATAGCTGATTTAAGGCGTTTTCCGAAAAGTTAAAGCCAAACTCGGTTGTATTTGTTTAAAAATTCGTGGCAGTTGTTTTGAATTAAAATAAAATGAAAACACCGAATAAAAAGATATTTTAAAGGAGGGTGTATATACATTTGCTTGTCGATAAAAACGCCTTCAAACCGCTAACATATTTTAAAGTAAGTACCAACTGTTACATAATCTATGCGGTTGCATAAGATTATTGTCAATCCCCTGTATTTCTAAAGGGATGGCCCCTTTTCATATCACAGGCGGGACTTTCCATGGAATACTACAGAAAGCCCGCGATATACGTGAAGTCACGTGGGACCTGGTTGGGACTTCAGTTTCAGTTTGGACGTCAGGCAGAGAAGATGTACTGCCTTAACTGGAACTCACCTGCATGCGCGCGCTATGTTTAGTTACATGAAATGTTTAGTTAAGTAAATAAAAGCTTACGAAAATAACATGGTTTTGTGGTTAGTGAATGTCTTGGTAACAAGACTGATGAAGAAGAAGAAATGAGTTAAGTGCGACCGACCGCCAAGACGAAGTCCAGATGTAGAAGAGACGTTAGAAGAGACGATAGCAGAAGAACGTAAGATAGAAAAGATGAACAACAGAGAAAAATAAAATAAAAAGAAGTGTATACAACACCAACCAGCTAAACTTGACCCCATATATTAATGCTTGATGGTACTCAGTTTTTTCTATTTAACCCATAGATGGGACCCTAACATGCATTACCGTTGCATTATTTCGTGCGTATCACATAGTACTTGGGTGAGTCAAATATTTTACAATATTCTAAGTACGTGAAGAATTTTTGTATATGCACGGAGAAAGTGATTTGAACTAAAACATACTGTTGGATTTGATCCATTTTTTTTTCTCACGAACTTTTCTTTTTGAATTAAAAAATTCAAAAGATTCGTGAGATTTCTTTTTTGAATCGTTTTTTAAAAAAATTCCAAATTTTTGGTTTGTTGTCGTGCAAAATTCCGTTTTAATTTTGAGACGTTTTAATTTTTGTTGAAATTTAACTTCAGTGTTGTGTTACTTATTTTTCTACAACATAGACCTAAGATGCATTATTTCGTGCACATAGTAACCTTGGTCAATTTTACAATTTCTAGTACGTGTTAGTTTGCGCCGTATATCATTGACTATACGGTTCAAGCCATGGTGGTAGCTGTTGCTTGTATGTTGGTAGTTAGTGCGTTGACACCTTTGCTGCTCACACTGTGTGATTCGCGCGCCGATTATCATTAACGATATTGCTACACATCAAACTAAATTTTGAATTTAAAATTAATCTTAAAAATCCGATTCAAAATACTTGACTTTTTTTTTTCAGTCAGGTTAGTAATTGTTTTATTTCATTTATTTAACAAATCTTGAAATATTTTCTAAACTAAAATATTTATGTGCAGTTTAGAAAATATTTCAAGATTCGTTAAATGAATGAAATAAAACAATTACTAACCTGACTTACCAAAATAAAAAGTCAAGTAGAAAAAATAAAAAAGTAAATAAATAAATTGAAGAAAGAAAAAGTCTTTTTTTTTTTAATTCAAAAAGAAAAGTTCGTGAGATTTCTTTTTGATCTTTTTTACCATTTTTGAATCGGATTTTAAAAATTAATCTTAATTTCCAAATTTAGTTTGATGTGTTTGTAGGGACCCGGTTTGTTTAGCGAGTGAAGAGTTGAAGAGTTGAAGAAGATCAGAGTTATGGGTCCCCACAATTTATATGTATAAGACTACGGAAATGAAGTTTCCATAGAAATCAAAAGAAGACAAAATTGATAAAGGAAACAAACTTTATATACATTAATACAATTAATATAGATTTGTTCTTTCAGTGGTGTTGCAGACTGTATGTGTCTGTACGTAGTTGCTTGTGACAAGTGTGACATGTATTGTTGATATTTGTAGCAGTTTTGTCTGTGATTGAAACTTGTGATTGAAATTTGGAAACGAAAATACGAGACCAACCTGATATATCATTTTGTATTTTCGGGCAGCGGCTTCTCCCCATTGTATCGATGTTGGGGGAGAACTTTCGCTCCTACTGTCGAGTTAGGAGCATCAGCTCCAACTCTGTCGAGTCGGGAAGAGCGTAAGCTCCCACTGTCTCTCTGTCGTTTTTCAGCTCGACGGGCCTTTTTATAATTTTCTTATTGTCATTGTCTATTGTGATCATTAAGCTAAAATACTCCTCAAATATCAGGTGATTTGAAATGATGCAATATCGAATGATGTTGGTACATTCCGATGGCATACATATTTTCCCATGGAATTTAAACCATTGTTTCTATTGTTTCTAAAATATTTCTAAACTAATATTTATTTGATTCTCTTTTGTTTACCTAATTCTAAACTCATGACATAACCTAGTTATTTAAGAAAACTTCATTATTTTAATTTGGTCAATTCCACATGCCGTAAAAATATAGGGGCCAATCCCTATATGTTGCAAATTGTTGTCAAAATTTTCCGTTTTAATTTTGACGACGATTTGCAAGTAAAGCCTTGATTGGTTGATTGAATTTAACGGCATGTCAACTCGTGTTGAGTTACTTAATTTTTTCTATTCAAACCATAGATGAGACCTAACATGCATTTGCCGTTGCATTATTTCGTGCGTATCACATAGTACTTGGGTGAGTCAAATATTTTACAATATTCTAAGTACGTGTTAGTTTGCGGCTCGTATATCATGTGACCTATACGTTTCAAGCCATGGTAGGTACCCGCTGTGCTTGGTATGTTGGTAGCTAGTGCGTTGACACCTTGTGTGCTGCTTCACACTGTGTTTGACTTGAAAGCTGCATAGATGAACGTGCAACCTAGTCTAATTCGGGAACATGAACGCTAAAACCTTTAACAAAAAAAAAAAAAAAATATATATATTGGATCAAATCCAACAGCATGTTTTGGTTCAAATCACTTTCTCCGTGCATATAAAAAAAATTATTCACGTTTTCCGATTTTTGATTGGTTAGTTAAGTTTCATGGCATGTGAACACTTGTTGGGTTATTTTATGCCAAATATTTTTTTTTTCCTGAATTTTTGCTGCGAGTTCAATTCTGGTCAAGAGTGACAGTAACATAGAATAATAATTAATATAGCTTAACATTTGTACCCAGCTGAGGCTAACGGAATGAGAACAGGATAATCCCGCGGATTGAATAAAGGGTTCGGTTCCGTGATGGCTCCCGATTTCGACAAGAAGGTTCCCGAGTTCGAGTAGCCTCCCAAAATCGAAAGAAATACCTGAAGAAGGCCGGAACGTTGTACAGATAACAATGAAGATGAGGACAATAGTCCGAATAATCCCAATAATGCAAAATATTTTGTTTAATTCATTCTTAGTGGTATTCCCTTAAAAACTCATTTTTTAATATTTAACCCATAGATGGGACCCGAACAGGTACTACCACTCCGTATCAGAGTGGACTTGGGAATAATGGCAATGAAGGTGTACTCCATATTCCCTAGAGCTCCATAATTGGCCTGAGAAGAAGAAAAGGAAATAGAAGACAGGAACATGGCAACTGGAAGAGTAAAGATATCAACAAATGATAAAGTAAGACCAACTCCTCTCCAAGTAAGTCAGACCAAGTAACCAATAAGCACCCCAGTTGGGAGCTGTTTTAAAAGGAACACCCTTTGCTTTTCACCGTAAACTTCCAGTTGTTTGTTTACAACAGACGGTTTTTTTGCATTCGAATTTCACTGTAAGATTTTTGAAAAGTTTGTTTATGTATATTTACAACCCAGAGGGGTGCTGCATTTCTATTCTGATTAAATAAAAACTATTTCAATATAAAAATGTGTTTTTATTATAAAAATGTGTCTTTCGTTTAAAGTTATTAAAAAAAATTTTTTTTTATTGAATGAACAACAACATGAAATAACTAATTTTTAAAAAATTAAAATCGAAAATTATTTTAGTATAAAAACGTAAGTTTGGGTTGTAAATATACAAAATTTGAAAAAAATACAGTGAAATTCCAATGCAAAAAAAAATCGTATGTTGTTTGTAAAACAAACAACCGGGAGTCTATAGTGAAAAGCAAAAGGTGTTCCTTTCCAAACCGCTCCTAGTTGGGGTGCTTATTGGTTACTTGGTCCAGTAAATCTCTAATCTCTCACTCTTTTCTCTCTCTCTGTGCACACTCTTACACACGATGTTCGATGTACGACATCAATGTGGGTTTATAACACTTATACAACCAGCCCAAAATGTAAATTGTATACACTGTTGCAATGAACCACCAAACCAAACATATGTTTGGCAATACAAAAGGTGAAGGATTATCTCCCTTACGTTAGAGAGTTCTTCATCGCTAACATGTGGCAATAAGATTTATTTCGCTGGAGAGAGATAAGAATCGGTGTTCAATTCACCAAAGTCATGACCAAAGAGTGTCTGAGAATAAGGGTCACGTTTTTCATGTGACCAACAGTCACGAGACGAGAGAAGCGATGTGTCAAGGGATCAAAGAGGACACATCTCCAAAACCAAGATTAGATAACTCCTTGTTACCCTACACTGTTATTTATTTTTTCAAATCATTGGTAAGAAATTGTCTATTGACTTCATGTCCGCGCTACACTGAGATATACATTCTATATCAATAAGTACTCTTTACTTACAAATGTAGCAGACTATATATATATATATATATATATATATATATATATATATATGATACACATATATATATATATATATATATATATATATATATATATATATATTAATATTTATATTTTTGCTTGAAGGCAATTACTTTATTAAGTCTCATCTGAGACTTAATAAAATTGAAACAGTCTGTACGATGTTCTACACACCGAATAATTCTTTGCGAAATTTACTTGTCATTATTATCTTCTATAATTATCGAATTTTATGCAATATGTGCATTGTAATTGCCTTCAAGCAAAACTATAAATATTAATATATACTTTGTTCAACAATGCTTCTAAAATAAACAAACATCCAAAAATCTTATATATATAATATATATATATATATATATATATATATATATATATATATATGTGTGTGTGTGTGTGTGTGTGAAGAGATGGAAGTGAATCCGACGGTATGTAGTATATTAAGAAAATTGAAAAAACACAGGTTTAAATAAGTTGAGTGGTATGTTTATTAGCCGGTGCTGCAGTGTTTCGATCTATTAATTAATTAATTAATAAATTAATTCGATCTATTAATGACCTGAAGATGATCTAATTAATAGATCGAAACACTGCAGCGTCGGCTAATAAACTTACCACTCATTTATTTAAACCTGTTTTTTCAATTTTCTTAATATACTACACACACACACACACACACACACACACACACACACACACACACACACACACTGTGTTAGAAAGAGAGAGATAGGCCTACGTGCTTCCGGCGTGAGGGATGAGATTAAGGTAATTTGTGCTTTTAGGAAGGCATTGTTGAGTAAAGTATATTATTATTTATTATTTTGTACTTAAAGGGCAGGTTACACTGGCGGGAAAATCGTAAGTATAGCAGTCGCTGATGGAGTAGCTTAATAAAGTATTGAAACAGNGTGTTTAGAGTCGTGGAAAATGGACTAGTCGATTCGAGTTCAATTCCTAGACGAAGCTGTTGGCCTTTCACATAGCGCTAATACACCTGGGAAAGGTATGAATCCATATATTCTCCCTCCAGCTAGGGGTTAAATAGTAGGGCAGACTGGACCCTTCAGCCTTGGGTAGGAAACCAGTCTAGGAGAGGGATAACTCTGAATTCAAAATTCCTGAAGTCGGTCGTTGATCGGGTTTGTTGGCAACCTTTGATGCCCAATTCTTTCCTATCGACTGCGCCAAAAAGTGTGGAATGGTCCAACACAAGCCTTCACCACTATAAACTAATCACTGTGGGATGTTCATTGTATGAACACTGATGCGTTGAAATAGACGGGAAAGTCCATCATATATGTGTATATATATATATATATATATGTGTGTGTGTGTGTGTGTGTGTCTGCGTGTGCGCGCGTGTGCGTGCGTGAACTTTTGATAATTGAGACCTTGGAGTAATTGGTTATCTTAATGTTATGAAGAAAGCATTAAAAAACTTAAGCTAACAACAATATATATATATATATATATATATATATATATATTGAATAAGATATAATGAAAAAACAAACGATGTTTACAACTGAAATAGGCTCATCAGAAGAGAAAGTGTGCAAACCGTTCGGGGCCATTCAGTTGTAAACATCGTTTGTTTTTCATATATATCTTATTCATACTGTCGGATTAATTTCCATTTTATTTTCACATATATATATATATAGCAAAAATGAACTTACTCACTGAACACACACTCAAACACACTGAACATAAACATATCTCTATCATATACATATACGCACAGTACAATATATATAGATTCCTAGTTCGATACCGGTCCTCTCCAATAAGCTGATGAGTTGCACAGGGATCTGAGCGTTAAAGTAAGGAGCTGATGGTAGGTGTGGCGCTCCACCTCAGACACCAAAACAATCTCCTTGGTCTCGCACTGTTGAAAAGGGGATAGACTCCCTCGCTGACTGGCTGATACCGACTTTAGGCCACCCGACGACTTTATAATATATATATATATATATATAGGTAGATAAATAGATAGATAGATAGCATTAAAACACTTAGGTAACCATATATATATATATATATATATAATATATATATATATATATAATAATATAGCAACAATGAACTTACCCACTGAACACACACTCACACACACTGAACATAAACATATCCTATCATATACATATACGTACAGCACATATATATATATATATAATATATATATATGAGAGTAAGTAAACAAACAATGTGTTTATTTGATATGGCTATTTTTAGCCGATAAATTGGAGGATATGTGCTTAATTGAAGTCAACCTAATTTTGAAAATTGATTAGTTAATAATTAAAATTGATTAGCGGGCATATATGTTCAAATGTAAAGGCTAAACAAATCGAAAAAATGTCAATCCCTGAATATACCTAATAAGTTGAAATGTACATTCAGGATATACATTTTCTCGATTTGTTTAGCATTACATTTGAAAATATATGCCCGCCTGAATTCATTAATATTAACTAAAATATAATTTCAAAATTAGTATGACTTCAATTAAGCACATATCCTCCAATAAATATATAATATATTATATAATATAAATTAATATAATATATAATAATAATACATAAATATATGAGAAGGTAGAGTAAAAAGGATAAGTGAACAAAGAAGAATGATAACCCAAAACAATACTAAAGTTTGAAATTTTCGTCGCAATAATATAAGGAATCCTCAGTCGAAAGATTATTTATTGAAGCAAAATTACGTGTAATGATAACATAATGATAATTTTGCTTTCATTAAAATCTTAATTCGATGAGGATAAAATCCGCTAAATCCGAACGAAAATAATTTCAAATCTTAGACATTTTTTACGAGTTATACAAATTTCTATGATATCACTATCCATTTTACCTAACCTCATACTGTCGGATTCTAACTAACACCATCTATCTCTATAATTCATATAAAATACATATATATATATATATTATATATAAATAATATATAATATAATTAAGGTAGATAGATAGATAGATATCACACCAGAAATGCAACGTAGAAAAGAAGGAACATAGAATAAGCTGCCACACGAGAACATGCATTGACTTACCGTGGGAAGATGCAAGTTTTGCTGAAAGTAGTGAATGAATATCAATCAAAGCTGAGGAGGGATGGGTGTCATCAATAGCAGCCTTACCTATGAACACACATAAATTGCTGTTATGTTCACTTTCGAAACTTCAGTAGCCATATGTAAACTACTTGGTGAGTTGAAATACAATACATAATAAATACTCTCTCATTTCTGCTGTACGATGTTCTACGTAGTGGGCGATATTTGCCGAGTTCGCTTGTCATGATTATTTTCATTAATTATCGAATTTTATACTATATACGCATTGTAATTGCTTTCAAGCAAAAAATATAAATTCATTTATAAAATATAAATGAAAAACAAGAAAGTTATGAATGTATTTAAATATTTCAGTATTTTGTCGCCCACCCTGTATGTCAATGAAGTCTACGTTGGTTTCACAATAAAAAATGTTTATAACTAGCTTAAAAGCCAGCCTATCGAGTGGCATTTAAGCTAGCTCCTGCGAATGGCGCTTTTCATTGCAATCTGGTCCTTTGTTGACGGAGTTTTGTTGTTGAGTTTTTTTTTAAATTGAATACCCAACAAGAATAGATAAAACAAAACGTGATCGGAATTAAATAACCCAAGTGATATGCCGTAAAATCCAACCATCATTTTGTCCTATATGATTGCCCCGACGCTATTGCCCTTATGACAAACTCCCAACCGTTCTTATCATATATGTGTTAGAAGGCAGTGGCTGAGGGTTTTAGTGTCCTGGGTATGAAGTTAAATTCCCTCTAATGGTAAAATTCCAATTTGGAGCTCTGGAGAGAGTGGAGTACCCCTTCATCGACATTACTCTCAGGTCCACTCCGACTCGTTGGGGTCTTATCTATGGGTTAAATAGAGTTTTAAAAATGAATTTAAAAGAATTGAATACCCAACAAGAATGAATAAAACAAAACGTCTTCGGCATAAAATAACCCAAAAAGGTTTGACATGCCGCAAAATCCAACCAACCAACCATCATTTAGTCTTTTGAGTTATACACTCCATGAAAATATATTTTTAGCTATTTACGAAAAACGATATCTCAGAGCGGTAGAACTTGTTGGATCCTATCTATGGGTTAAATAGATAAAAAATAAGTTTTTAAAAAATGAGTTTAAAAAATTTGAATACCCAATAAGAATGGATAAAACAAAACGTGATTGGAATTAAATAACCCGAAAATGTTTGACGTGCCGTAAAATCCAACCAACCCTCATTTTGTCCTATATGATTGCCCCGGCGCTATTGCCCTCATCACAAACTCCCAACCCTTCTTATCATATATGTGTTAGAAGGCAGTGGCTGAGGGTTTTAGTGTCCTGGGTATGACGTTAAATTCCCTCTAATGATAAAATTCCAATTCTGGAGCTCTGGAGAGAGTGGAGTACCCCTTCATCGACATTACTCTCAGGTCCACTCCGACTCGTTGGGGTCTTATCTATGGGTTAGATAGATTTAAAAAAATTAGTTTTTAAAATGAATTTAAAAAATTGAATACCCAACAAGAATGAATAAAACAAAACGTCTTCTGAATAAAATAACCCCAAAAGGTCTGACATGCCGCAAAATCCAACCAACCAACCAACCAACCATCCTTTAGTCTTTTGAATTATAAAAATATAGTCCACGAAAATATATTTTTAGCTATTTACGAAAAACGATATCTTACCACTCAAACTTGGAGCGGTAGAACTTGTTGGGTCCTATCTATGGGTTAAATAGATAAAAAATGAGTAAAAAAATGAGTTTAAAAAATTGAATACCCAACAAGAATGAATAAAACAAAACATGATCGGAATAAAATAACCCAAAAAGGTTTGACATGCCGCAAAATCCAACCAACCAACCGACCAACCATCATTTAGTCTTTTGAGTTATAGAGTAAAACAAAACATGATCGGAATAAAATAACCCAAAAAGATTTGACATGCCGTAAAATCCGATCAATCAACCCTCATTTAGTCTTTTGATTCATGAAATATAGTCCAAGAAAATATATTTTTAGCTACTTGCGAAAAAGGATATCTTGTAGATTAACACCATTTTTTTCTAAATACAACGTTGCACCTTAATTCAAACACTTTCTATGTTCAACGTTTATGGGGATCAATCCTCTTATCTTTGCACGTACCGTAGCAATGTCTTAAGTTTATAAAAATATACACATTTCTATAAATAACCCCACAAAAAGAAGTCCGGCAGACAAAGCCGGCAAATTGGGAGGCCATTTGAATTCTGGATTTCTTGAAATTATTCAGCCACCAAAAATTGATTTTTGTTGAAACTATAAACCTATCCGTTGAAATTTATTTTTATTCTTTCTTTCACATTGTAATTCGATATTTTCCATTTGCTTAAGTTACAATTTGATTGTACACTGGTCCTTAGTTTCCATAGAAACAATTATTTCTATTTCTCATGGGTGAATTTCGTTGGATTTCGCAATTAATTTCGATTATTCCCAAATTTATTTTCAAGTTATAAAAATTGTTATCGTACAAAAAACAAAAAACAATCTGTTGTGGGGTTTCAAGGGGTCAAAATAAGACAAAACGACGGGTAACAAATGTAGGAAAATGTATTAACAAAAGAGTAGACAATTACAGTATAGAAAATGGGAATTACGTCCGACAAATAGAGTTACGAGCTGACCCGCATTGGCTTCCTCTCAAGCCATAATTGTTCCTGGTATTTATAGTAATCGTCGGCGCATTCCATTATAGTCTATAGGGTATATCACCTATAACACAATCCGTCGCAAAAATTCATGAAAAATCACCGAAAACAATCGCTGGGATTATAACATGGGAATCCGAAATTTCAGGATTGCAGGTCCGGACTCGGCCCAAAATGTTTTTAATTTTCTTACGGAATCAGTCTAACTTCAGAATGGTATGATATGTTGGGATACGACATCTAGGAGTAAAGTTGAAAAGTATGATATTGTTATATACCCTTTTAATATATCGTATATACAAACGCGATATAGAGACAGATGATGAGAAAATGGGGGGGGGGTCTTACTTCTTTGCTTACTTGTCTACTTGTTCCTGGAACCTTCCTTTTTGGGCTTCTTCCATGGGTTGTTTCTCCGGGTTGATTTTTTTCGGGCTGGGTGTCTGTGCATTCTTGTTTGTTAATTATTAACAAAAAAAATGTTGTTTTTTTCTATATAGCTTTTATTAAACAACCCCAGCCCCAAAACCGCGCGGATTGAGAAGCGACATCTCGAAAGAACGTCTTCTTTCTATAAACAACTAGTTGTAACTAACTAAAGAAGTGGTTTGGTTTGGCTTATTGCATTTTCTGGCTTGTCAACCCTTGTTGGGTTATATTATGCTGAAGATGTATTATTTCTCTGAATTTTTAGTGGAGGGTGTTTTTAAAAGTTGAATACACTATTGTTTTTATTCTACTTTGTTTAGATATAGAGGACCGTTTTAGCTCAATCGCTAGAGTGTCTGACTAGTATCTTGACACGCTTCTAATCACGCATTTCCGGAAGGAAAATCAAGGTCATTATCTGTCAATCATAACAATAACGGTTAAGGTAATTTTCCACCTAACTCCCTCCGATTCTGAATTTTCTAACGAACTCAGATTAAAAATTTAGCTACAGTACTTACATAATTCATAAGCTATCAATGAATTATGTAACAATACACTGACTTACTATCATTCGTATTTTGTATAAGAGATTTAGATAAAGTTAAAAATAAAAGTATAGAAATTATTTTTCTAAATTCTTTATAATTGACATTTTTATCCGCAAAGGATTTAAGTCTATCCAGAAGTTGTTATTTACTAAGGTTAACTTAGATGTGGCACAAGGCCAGAAGTATGGGGCGCCCAATGAGAACCGAACTCATTAAAAATGGTTTGCTAATCTACCTTGTTAACCATTACACCACGTTAGGTACCCAGGAATTTATTGATATAGTTATTTACTAAGCTTAGCTTAGATATGGCACAAGGCCAGAAGTATGGGGCGCCCAATGAGAATCTAACTCATTAAAAATGGTCTGCGAATACAACTTGCTAATCATTGCACCCCATGAGGCGACCAAGTTTTTTTTATATTGGATGTCTACAATAGTTGACCGACCAGCAAAAAAAAACTGCTTACGGCACCTATATACGGAGACTGTATGCCATGCAGAGGACTTGCCAGAATGATGACTGATAGGGACGGGTGGCGAGAGAGTGTCATGCAAATCCATGCTGTCAGCACGACTTAATGATGATGATTATGATAAAACAAATAAGAAAATTCAAAAATGTATTTTTAAAAACTATTTAAGATACTGACATTCAGTTTTGTTGAGAGAAACATGAAGTTTATTATAGCTGACTCATTTCTTATTTTTCATTGCCTTCTTCTTCTATGCTTCTTCTTCATTGTTTCTTCTTCTTCTTCTTCTTCTTCTACAGTGCTTCTTCTTCTTTTGTTTATTTCTTCTTCTTCTTCTTCTTGTTCATTATTGTTTCTTCTTCTTCTTCTTGTTCATTATTGTTTCTTCTTCTTCTTCATTATTGTTTCTTCTTCTTCTTCTTCTTCTTCTTCTTCATTATTGTTTCTTCTTCTTCTTCTTCTTCTTATTTTTTTCTTCTTCTTCTTCTTCTTCTTCTTCTTCTTCATTATTTTTCTTCTTCTTCATTATTGTTTCTTCTTCTTCTTCTTCTTCTTCTATCACATCTTCTTTTTCATCACTGCTTGCTTCTTTCCTTCATCATAATTGCTTATTTTTCTTCATCTTCTTCATCTTATTCTTATTCTTCTTTATCATCATTTCTTCTTCATCACATCTTCTTCTTCATTGATTTTTCCGAAAATGAGATGCCTCATAAATCATATTTTAGTATAGTACATGCTTCTTTGCGGTGTGTATGTATTCATGCCATAAAATCCAGCCAACCAATCCAGAAAGACAGGAAGAAATCAATGACGCAAACAATTTGGAAGTGTGGATTAACCCTTCCTCCCCAATGGATACTCATATTGGATCTATGAGAATAGCGTCCCTACCCTAACACTACGATGGGAAGCTCTAGGAGGGACAAATAAGTATTCTAATTTTTTTGCCAACTAATTCAACTTTTCCATTCTCCTGGACAGCTTCTGGTTTGTTTGTATCCTACATGATATTTGATATCTTATTATAATGGAGATTGTGTGTTTTTCTATCTGTAACCGAAACTATATTACTACTCAAGTCACAATTCCCTTAATTATTTACGTCAAATTCTCCATGATTTCATTCTTTTAAACCTTCAGTTATTAATAAAAATTGTTTTACATTATTAATACTGTTAACCATATCTGCATACTAACAACATGCAATTGTATTTATATATACAACAAAATAGCAGTTTACAGTTTGAACGAGAAGGCTAATTTGCATATTGATATTTAAAATTTTATTTTAATAAATATGTGCTTGGTATTATTGATTTCTAACTGTTTGGTTTTATCTTAAGAAATATAAACAAAAATCTCGTGGATAAATCTTAAAAGAAATTTATTTACAAGAAGAAATAACTGTAATATTATCCTTTACTTCCTATTTTAACTAAATAGTTAAATTAGGAAAATTTACCAATGAAAGAAGGGAGTAATGGAAAATGATGGAATAGTTAGTTTCAAGTTGTTCTATTTTTCAATCATACCCCCTCTGTTCCATATATTTTTATCTAAATTCTTATTCAGTTTCATTATTAGCCTTTCTAATTCAACATATTTCATTATATTAAAACTTAAATACTTGCACCCGGAGGGTGCATATATTTGCTAGTTGGTATAATTAGTTCAAATACATTCATGGGTCACTATTATGGGCCGGGTTAGCTCAGTCGGTAGAGCGTTCGGCTAGAAACCACAAGGTTCCTAGTTCGATACCAGTCCTCGCCAACTCAGCGTATGAGTAGCACAGGGATCTGTGCGGTAAAGTAAGGAGCTGATGGTAGGTGTGGCGCCCCACCTCAGATGCTAAAACAATCTCCTTGGTCTATCGCTATTGAAAAGGGGATAGACTCCTTCGCTGACTGGCTGATACCGACTTTAGGCCACCCCAACGACTTTACTTACTTTACTTTATTATTAGAAATGTGGTTTCTCATTTTAAGTGACCTCCGAAAAGAATGTTCAGATACTTCTATTTGTAATTTCTTGTGATTTATTATTATAAACATCATTGTTATTATTTACTAGTGAGTTTTTAAATAAATAAATATAAAGAAATTATAATCTACTATATGGGTGGCAATTGTGATGCTTAAGGATGGAACCCAGGTGGCTGAGCAGTCCATGACTTTACTGCACAGGTCCCTGTGTCACTCATACGCTGAGTTAGCGAGGGTCGGTATCAAATCAGGAACCTTGTGGTTCCTAGTCAGACACTCTACCTATTGAGCTAAACCAGTCCTCTATATCTAAACAAAGTAGAATAAAAACAATAGTGTATTCAAGTTTTAAAAACACCCTCCTCTAAAAATTCAGAGAAATAATACATCTTCAGCATAAAATAACCCAACAAGGGTTGACAAGCCAGAAAATCCAATAAACTAAACCAAACCACTTAAATAACAGTAGGTATTGTAAGTAATTGTGCTATACTAAGCAAAGTAGAATACAAACAATAGTGTATTGAAGTTTTAATAGCATCTTCCACTTAAAATTCAGATAAATTTCTTCAGCATAAAATAACCCAACAAGGGTTGACAAGCCAGAAAATCCAATAAACTAAACCAAACCACTTAAATAACAGTAGGTACTATAAGTAATTGTGCGTTATCTTAGCAAAGTAGAATACAAACAATAGTGTATTGAAGTTTTAGAAATATCCTCCACTTAAAATTCAGAAAAAATTTCTTCAGCATAAAATAACCCAACAATGGTTGACATGCCAGAAAATTCAACAAACCAGTAGGTACTGTAAGTAATTGTGCTATTTCTAAGCAAAGCAGAATACAAACAATAGTGTATTGAAGTTTTAAAAGCATCCTCCACTTAAAACTCAGAGAAATAAAATGTCTTCAGTATGAATTAACCCAACAAGGATTGACATGCCAGAATATTCAACAAACCAAAACAAACCAAACCACTTAAATAACAGAAGTTACTGTAAGCAAATAATAGTGTATTTAAGTTTTAATAGCATCCTCCACATAAAATTCAGATAAATTTCTTCAGAATAAAATAACCCAACAAGGTTTGACATGCCGGAAAATTCAACAAACCAAACCAAACCACTTAAATAACAGTAGCTACTGTTAGTAATCGTGCGTTATCTTAGCAAAGTAGAATACAAACAATAGTGTATTGAAGTTTTAGAAATATCCTCCACTTAAAATTCAGAAAAAATTTCTTCAGCATAAAATAACCCAACAATGGTTGACATGCCAGAAAATTCAACAAACCAGTAGGTACTGTAAGTAATTGTGCCATATCTAAGCAAAGTAGATTACAAACAATAGTGTATTCAAGTTTTAAAAACATCTTCCACTTATTTTTGACTCCCTTCTATAATCCCACTCAAAATAATTCCAGAAAGTGTCTGAAAACTAAACAAATGCACCTTTGTCCAATAAATATAGAAACTTTTTGCTTGTAAACACTAATGTCCTGATTTTTTCTGTAGATATGTCAGTATAGCTAAGTGTTTAAAATGGCGGTAATTCCAACACAAAGAATTAAACACTATACTGCTCTGTAGGAATCTCTACTTCTTTGAGAGATAAGACCCACGGGGAATAGTTAGGTTAGGGTAGGGTGTGGCACGGTTCCAGTTTGATATATCAAGAAGTAAAATGGTTTCCCTTTTTAACTGCAAAAGAAATTTTCATTTGGAGGAATTTTTTTTTTTGTTTAACATTTAAGCTTTTGAGAATTCAAAGACTCTTGGAATGGATAATATAAATAAATATTTAAATGTATATTTTGGTTGGTTGGTTAGTTGGTTGGATTTTATGGTATGTCAACTCTTGTTGGGTTATTTTATGCCATAGACATTTTTGTTTTATTCATTTTTCTTGGGTATAAGTCATTTTTAGACACTTTTAAACTTATTTAAAAATAAGTTAACTTAAGCTTTTGAGAATTCAAAAACCTTTAGAATGGATAATATAAATAAATATTTAAATGCATATTACACACACATACTTACATACATATATATATATATATATATATATATATATATATATATATATTATGGATATTAACTCATAACTATAAGTTTCATGCTAATGCAATCTGAAGATTGTGTAAGCATGAAACTTATAGTTATGAGTTAATATCCATAATATCATTAGTATTGATTGTAAATCTGCTCTGCTTTATTAGCATTGAGCACCTTTTTATGCCAATACTTTTCTCATTTATTCTCTATTCATTCTATATATATATATATATATATATATTGGTTGGTTGGTTGGTTGGATTTTATGGTATATCAACCCTTCGGTTATTTCATGCCATAGACATTTTTGTTTTATTCTTTTTTGTTGGGCATAACTCATTTTTTAAACACATTTTCTTAACTCAATTTTTAAAAAAATTATTTAACCCATAGAAGGGGTCCTAACAGGTACTACCACTCCAGGTCAAAGTGGACCTGGGATTAATCACAATGAAGGGGTACTACACACTCTTTAGAATTCCAAAATTGGAACCTCACCACTAGATGCAGTCTAGCATCATACACAGGACACTAAGACCCTCAGCCACTGCCTTCTAACACATATGATAAAAAGGTTAGGGGATTTTCCATAAGGGCAATAGGGTCAGGACAATCAGCCAGAGCTTGATGTGACCAGCTGATTGATCAGAGGGTGCCTCTTCGACCACCTGTCTAGCCTAATTAAAGGCCAAAGTAGAGTGTTGCAAGTCATTTACTACTCAGCCCACCAGGATTCTGTCCTTAAGCATCATGGGT
>CM042169.1:30553363-30565863 GCA_023376005.1 Doryteuthis pealeii
CCAACCCGTGGCGAACGGGTCGGGTAAATATCTATTTCACTTTTTCCTTAATAGAAGCTTCAATATCATTTCAGGCAAGAAAATGGATGAATGTTGATTTTTTTAAAACCTTGTATTGATGTGAAATGGTTAGCAAGCTAATTTCACTGATCTATTACTAACGAATTGAGAGTTCGATCCTCGTTGAATACCATATACTTGTGACCTATCTCAATTCCAACCCGTGGCGAACGGGTCGGGTAAATATCTATTTCACTTTTTCCTTAATAGAAGCTTCAATATCATTTCAGGCAAGAAAATGGATGAATGTTGATTTTTTTAAAACCTTGTATTGATGTGAAATGGTTAGCAAGCTAATTTCACTGATCTATTACTAACGAATTGAGAGTTCGATCCTCGTTGAATACCATATACTTGTGACCTTATCTCAATTCCAACCCGTGGCGAACGGGTCGGGTAAATATCTATTTCACTTTTTCCTTAATAGAAGCTTCAATATCATTTCAGGCAAGAAAATGGATGAATGTTGATTTTTTTAAAACCTTGTATTGATGTGAAATGGTTAGCAAGCTAATTTCACTGATCTATTACTATAACGAATTGAGAGTTCGATCCTCGTTGAATACCATATACTTGTGACTTATCTCAATTCCAACCCGTGGCGAACGGGTCGGGTAAATATCTATTTCACTTTTTCCTTAATAGAAGCTTCAATATCATTTCAGGCAAGAAAATGGATGAATGTTGATTTTTTTAAAACCTTGTATTGATGTGAAATGGTTAGCAAGCTAATTTCACTGATCTATTACTAACGAATTGAGAGTTCGATCCTCGTTGAATACCATATACTTGTGACCTTATCTCAATTCCAACCCGTGGCGAACGGTCGGGTAAATATCTATTTCACTTTTTCCTTAATAGAAGCTTCAATATCATTTCAGGCAAGAAAATGGATGAATGTTGATTTTTTTAAAACCTTGTATTGATGTGAAATGGTTAGCAAGCTAATTTCACTGATCTATTACTAACGAATAGAGAGTTCGATCCTCGTTGAATACCATATACTGTGACCTTATCTCAATTTCCAACCCGTGGCGAACGCGGTCGGGTAAATATCTATTTCACTTTTTCCTTAATAGAAGCTTCAATATCATTTCAGGCAAGAAAATGGATGAATGTTGATTTTTTTAAAAACCTTGTATTGATGTGAAATGGTTAGCAAGCTAATTTCACTGATCTATTACTAACGAATTAGAGTTCGATCCTCGTTGAATACCATATACTTGTGACCTTATCTCAATTCCAACCCGTGGCGAACGGGTCGGGTAAATATCTATTTCACTTTTTCCTTAATAGAAGCTTCAATATCATTTCAGGCAAGAAAATGGATGAATGTTGATTTTTTTAAAACCTTGTATTGATGTGAAATGGTTAGCAAGCTAATTTCACTGATCTATTACTAAACGAATTGAGAGTTCGATCCTCGTTGAATACCATATACTTGTGACCTTATCTCAATTCCAACCCGTGGCGAACGGGTCGGGTAAATATCTATTTCACTTTTTCCTTAATAGAAGCTTCAATATCATTTCAGGCAAGAAAATGGATGAATGTTGATTTTTTTAAAACCTTGTATTGATGTGAAATGGGTTAGCAAGCTAATTTCACTGATCTATTACTAAGAATGAGGGTTCGATCCTCGTTGAATACCATATACTTGTGACCTTATCTCAATTCCAACCCGTGCGAACGGGTCGGTAAATATCTATTTCACTTTTTCCTTAATAGAAGCTTCAATATCATTTCAGGCAAGAAAATGGATGAATGTTGATTTTTTTAAAACCTTGTATTGATGTGAAATGGTTAGCAAGCTAATTTCACTGATCTATTACTAACGAATGAGGTTCGATCCTCGTTGAATACCATATACTTGTGACCTTATCTCAATTCCAACCCGTGGCGAACGGGTCGGGTAAATATCTATTTCACTTTTTCCTTAATAGAAGCTTCAATATCATTTCAGGCAAGAAAATGGATGAATGTTGATTTTTTTAAAACCTTGTATTGATGTGAAATGGTTAGCAAGCTAATTTCACTGATCTATTACTAACGAATTGAGAGTTCGATCCTCGTTGAATACCATTATACTTGTGACCTTATCTCAATTCCAACCCGTGGCGAACGGGGTCGGGTAAATATCTATTTCACTTTTCCTTAATAGAAGCTTCAATATCATTTCAGGCAAGAAAATGGATGAATGTTGATTTTTTTAAAACCTGTATTGATGTGAAATGGTTAGCAAGCTAATTCACTGATCTATTACTAACGAATGAGAGTTCGATCCTCGTTGAATACCATATACTTGTGACCTTATCTCAATTCCAACCCGTGGCGAACGGGTCGGGTAAATATCTATTTCACTTTTTCCTTAATAGAAGCTTCAATATCATTTCAGGCAAGAAAATGGATGAATGTTGATTTTTTTTAAAACCTTGTATTGATGTGAAATGGTTAGCAAGCTAATTTCACTGATCTATTACTAACGAATTAGAGTTCGATCCTCGTTGAATACCATATACTTGTGACCTTATCTCAATTCCAACCCGTGGCGAACGGGTCGGGTAAATATCTATTTCACTTTTTCCTTAATAGAAGCTTCAATATCATTTCAGGCAAGAAAATGGATGAATGTTGATTTTTTAAAACCTTGTATTGATGTGAAATGGTTAGCAAGCTAATTTCACTGATCTATTACTAAAGAAAGAGAGTTCGATCCTCGTTGAATACCATATACTGTGACCTTATCTCAATTCCAACCCGTGGCGAACGGGTCGGGTAAATATCTATTTCACTTTTTCCTTAATAGAAGCTTCAATATCATTTCAGCAAGAAAATGGATGAATGTTGATTTTTTTAAAACCTTGTATTGATGTGAAATGGTTAGCAAGCTAATTTCACTGATCTATTACTAACGAATGAGAGTTCGATCCTCGTTGAATACCATATACTTGTGACCTTATCTCAATTCCAACCCGTGGCGAACGGGTCGGGTAAATATCTATTTCACTTTTTCCTTAATAGAAGCTTCAATATCATTTCAGGCAAGAAAATGGATGAATGTTGATTTTTTTAAAACCTTGTATTGATGTGAAATGGTTAGCAAGCTAATTTCACTGATCTATTACTAACGAATTGAGAGTTCGATCCTCGTTGAATACCATATACTTGTGACCTTATCTCAATTCCAACCCGTGGCGAACGGTCGGGTAAATATCTATTTCACTTTTCCTTAATAGAAGCTTCAATATCATTTCAGGCAAGAAAATGGATGAATGTTGATTTTTTTAAAACCTGTATTGATGTGAAATGGTTAGCAAGCTAATTTCACTGATCTATTACTAACGAATTGAGAGTTCGATCCTCGTTGAATACCATATACTTGTGACCTTATCTCAATTCCAACCCGTGGCGAACGGGTCGGGTAAATATCTATTTCACTTTTTCCTTAATAGAAGCTTCAATATCATTTCAGGCAAGAAAATGGATGAATGTTGATTTTTTTTAAAACCTTGTATTGATGTGAAATGGTTAGCAAGCTAATTTCACTGATCTATTACTAACGAATGAGAGTTCGATCCTCGTTGAATACCATATACTTGTGACCTTATCTCAATTCCAACCCGTGGCGAACGGGTCGGGTAAATATCTATTTCACTTTTTCCTTAATAGAAGCTTCAATATCATTTCAGGCAAAAAAATGGATGAATGTTGATTTTTTTTAAACCTTGTATGATGTGAAATGGTTAGCAAGCTAATTTCACTGATCTATTACTAACGAATTGAGAGTTCGATCCTCGTTGAATACCATATACTTGTGACCTTATCTAATTCCAACCCGTGGCGAACGGGTCGGGTAAATATCTATTTCACTTTTTCCTTAATAAAGCTTCAATATCATTTCAGGCAAGAAAATGGATGAATGTTGATTTTTTAAAACCTTGTATTGATGTGAAATGGTTAGCAAGCTAATTTCACTGATCTATTACTAAGAATAGAGTTCGATCCTCGTTGAATACCATATACTTGTGACCTTATCTCAATTCCAACCCGTGGCGAACGGTCGGGTAAATATCTATTTCACTTTTTCCTTAATAGAAGCTTCAATATCATTTCAGGCAAGAAAATGGATGAAGTTGATTTTTTTTTAAAACCTTGTATTGATGTGAAATGGTTAGCAAGCTAATTTCACTGATCTATTACTAACGAATTGAGAGTTCGATCCTCGTTGAATACCATATACTTGTGACCTTATCTCAATTCCAACCCGTGGCGAACGGGTCGGGTAAATATCTATTTCACTTTTTCCTTAATAGAAGCTTCCAATATCATTTCAGGCAAGAAAATGGATGAATTGTTGATTTTTTTAAAACCTTGTATTGATTGTGAAATGGTTAGCAAAGCTAATTTCACTGATCTATACTAACGAATTGAGAGTTCGATCCTCGTTGAATACCATATACTTGTGACCTTATCTCAATTCCAACCCGTGCGCGAACGGTCGGGTAAATATCTATTTCACTTTTTCCTTAATAGAAGCTTCAATATCATTTCAGGCAAGAAAATGGATGAATGTTGATTTTTTTAAAACCTTGTATTGATGTGAAATGGTTAGCAAGCTAATTTCACTGATCTATTACTAACGAATGAGAGTTCGATCCTCGTTGAATACCATATTACTTGTGACCTTATCTCAATTCCAACCCGTGGCGAACGGGTCGGGTAAATATCTTATTTCACTTTTTCCTTAATAGAAGCTTCAATATCATTTCAGGCAAGAAAATGGATGAATGTTGATTTTTTAAAACCTTGTATTGATGTGAAATGGTTAGCAAGCTAATTTCACTGATCTATTACTAAGAATTGAGAGTTCGATCCTCGTTGAATACCATATACTTGTGACCTTATCTCAATTCCAACCCGTGGCGAACGGGTCGGTAAATATCTATTTCACTTTTTCCTTAATAGAAGCTTCAATATCATTTCAGGCAAGAAAATGGATGAATGTTGATTTTTTTAAAACCTTGTATTGATGTGAAATGGTTAGCAAGCTAATTTCACTGATCTATTACTAAAGAATGAGAGTTCGATCCTCGTTGAATACCATATACTTGTGACCTTATCTCAATTCCAACCCGTGGCGAACGGGTCGGGTAAATATCTATTTTCACTTTTTCTTAATAGAAGCTTCAATATCATTTCAGCAAGAAAATGGATTGAATGTTGATTTTTTTAAAAACCTTGTATTGATGTGAAATGGTTAGCAAGCTAATTTCACTGATCTATTACTAATGAATAGAGGTTCCGATTCCTCGTTGAATACCATATACTTGTGACCTTATCTCAATTCCAACCCGTGGCGAACGGGTCGGGTAAATATCTATTCACTTAATAGAAGCTTCATATCATCTTCAGGCAAGAAAATGGAGAATGTTGATTTTTAAGCCTTGTATGATACACAACGGATTTATCATTGAATAATTCTTGCAACGACTTAATATTTGTCATTACATACTCTAGACAACTGTTTTAACAGAAGAAATAATATGGCTATGCTCCAAATATGAATAATAATCTAAGCCAAGTGCCAATTATCGAATAATCACTTGTTAAAGGTATATATATATAATTATATATATATATATATATATATAATTGTAATGCTATCACTTACATTTATCGCATAATAACTAAAGAAGAAGACATAAGTCACACAATCTTAGAAATTAACCCTGAATGTATATACGCCTTATGTGCACTATGTGTACAAAATGTACAGTATGCATATCTAAAAAACAAGTGATGAGTAAAAAACGGATTTCAAATCTGAATTCAGCACCCCAAATAGGTTAAAATGACTATTTTTGTGCTTGTCTCAATTTCTTTGTAACCAGTGTTTAATTTGAATTGCATACAGAACAATTTTCTCAATGTAGAATCTTCTTCCCCCCTCCAAAAAAAAGGCCAATTTTGGTCGAAATAAATTTAATATAGAATAATGGTGCTAGTTTTTCCTTCCTTTCAAAGATAAATATTGATCTTATATAATCTAAAAAAAAAAAAAATTATTATACATGAGCTCTCTTTAGTGATTTAAAGATTCACTGTATTTGTACATAACGGATCATACAATAATAATACAGTGTATCTTAGAAATCACTTGTTAAAGAGCAGAACCAAACTGTTTTAAAGAGGTTATTTACTAAGTCCAGCGCTGGATCAAAGCCATACAAATGGAGACTCTTAATGGTTTGAGCGCGGATGGGGATGTGTTGACAGCTGTCTTGAACGGAAGGTTATCACTTACATTAATGACAATCTTTGCTTCATTGCCAGTCGCCCATTTTGTCGGACTGCCCGCTCAGTTTGCTATCTGTCGTGGTCTAAATCAGTGAGGGAGTCTATCTCCTTTTCACTAGCACTAGAACATGAAGATTGTTTGGCATCTGAGGTAGAGCGCCACATCTATCATCAGCTCCTTACTTTACCACCCACAGATCGCTACTCATACGCTGAGTTGGCGAGGGTCGGTATTGAACCAGGAACTTGTGGTTCCTTGTCGGATACTTCTACTAACTATACTCTATATATAACTTATAGAGTACTTCCCCTTATTTTCCCCCTCAATTGCATCATAATATAAATTTTATAAATTAGCACAGACTCACATTGAGTTTGATCCCATCTAATAATTTGATTTTAAAAAAGCTTTAGCGCGGAGAACGTCCTTTATCTGAGCCCAGCCCTGAGCAACACTCTCAGCGTCCAGAAACATCCGTCGAGCCAAATTACGACGGTACTAGGCTTTGGGGAAAGACACAATTTCAGAAAGGCGTCGCATGTTTATATTTAAAGGATGCAGATCCTATATCACAAAAAACCCAACTTTTACTCTACTGGGCCCAATAACCTGGTTGATTGTGAGGGCACTACTTATGTAACATGTTTTGGGCAGGAATAACCTGGTGTAGCCCATCCCTCTCCGGGTCTTACAACGGGTTTTGATCAGAGTTTTCCTTCTTCTAGACTGGTATTTCCATACTGTAGCTGAAGGAGATAGATGGATTCATTGTAGGTGTTACCTGGAACAAAGCGATTATCATACCCCACTCACTCCATAGGAATCGAGGTTCCTAAAGTAAGGTAAGTAAAATAAGAAATGCCACTCCTATCGTCAGTTCCCAAATGCCGTTACCGCTCAGCTCAGTTTACCCAATTGCAGTTTTTTCTGTCTGTAACTGGCATTGCCGAGATCCAGGCATGTGCCAGGTAAAAAGGAAACTGTTTGACCAAAGATGTAATTTACATTGCATCGATAACGGTCTAACACAGAATCCGGACCTTATGTGAATTTATGTGGGTTGTACCAAAATCAGAAATTAAAACTAGTTTACAAACCATAACATTCATTTTTCTAATATTAAACTAAAAAATGTAACAACCTTAGCTAGCTATATTTGTTATTTAAGCATCAAAACAAGTTTGACTGATCCATGTTTCTTGTGTTTACAAGAAACAGTTTAGCGATAATAGATTCCCGCATAGACATATATTTATTAATAAGCAAGGATACTTGAATTTCTGGGGGAAATGCCGCCACAGATTGCATAACTGGCGGAAAATTTGTATATCGAACCCTCGTGCTTAGATTTATGCGTTTAGCAAGCTGGGGTTCACAGACCATGAGAGTGAATTCGATTCTCTACTGGGCGGTCCTTGCTTGGTTTGTGTCACATCTTAAGCTACGCTTAGTAATAATGTAAAGTGTCTGACTGTTTAGTAGACAACTGTTCAAGTTTCAAGGAGGTTGCTTATATTTGTTCTCCTCCATGCTTCCGCCCGTGCATGGGTTGAGTCCAACTATTTGCCGGTGAGGGTCCAAGGGTGTCCCCTCCAATAAATGTTCGTCGTACCCAAAAAAAATAACTATATCATTCCTTGCAATCTCCTAGGTAAATAGCTGAGCATTCTAAAACCCGACGCCCCCTCAGTGAGCATTTAGAAGTCCTGTACCCTGAGCTTAAAACAACAATCAAGTTCAACTAATATTTTCTTTTTTTGAAGTTTTGGCCAATATTTTAAGTGAATCAACATAATCTAATAGAAGTTGGTGACTATTGTTAATATAAATAAATCCCGTGATATTAAAAAAACATAATGTGACGAAGTGTGGTTTTCATCAAATTCAAAACAATAAAAAATAAAAAAGAAATTAAAAATATATAAAGAATTGCTGAATGTTTTAAAATTAATTACGTACTTCCTGCACATATTATGCTTGTTTCTTCCCTGTAGTTCACGCCATTTAAAGTTCACCTAGGCCCTCAATTTCGACTTTTACGCATTTATATAAAAAAATGCGAAGTTGAGGGGACAGGTGGCAATCGCCTGTCAGAATATTTGTCTTTTTATATTTTTGATTTTTTCGGATTTGTGAAACTGAAGTTAGTCTTTCAAGATATTGTCAATGTTTAGTTTGGAATTGCTACACCAATCAGAGAATTTTTTCAAATGTTTATCAGTCAATTTCGTTTGATGGGTTGATTCCGTAGTCAAGTCCATGAAGTCTTAGTAAGCTTAACATGATGTCTAAATTCAAATGGTATCATAACGTCTCGAATTTCGTACGTTTTCGCAAACAGATTCGAGTACCGTCAGCGGGCCTGGTACAATGCCATCGCGGACCGGATGCGACGAGGGTCGCACTCGCTATTCAGCAATAATGGATCTGCAAAACTTACTTTTTAATCATTGCATCACGATGCCGGTACTGTAAGCGACTTGAGGCCCGTGTACCATACCTAAGCAAGGCTTAGAAGGTATTTTCCCGACGCATTCACCAGGGGTATAATGTGACACACGTTCGTAAGTATGGGGCACCCAGCGAGGATTGAACTCGCTATTCAGTAGTAATGGGTCTGTGAGATTAGCTTGCTAACAATCACACCACGATACAGGTACTCTACGTGATTTGGGTCGTTAATATGGGACAGTAGTTTTGTTTGGATTGGTTTTGTTTTACGGCATATCAACCTCAGTGGGTCATTTAATGCCGATAAAGTTTTGAAATAAATCAATTCTTAATGGATAATACAATTTTGTTTATCAACTCACGTTTTCTATTTAACCCATAGATGGGACCCTAACAGGTATTACCACTCTGGGTCAGAGTCGACCAGGGAGCAATGGTGATGAAGGGGTGCTCCACATTCCCCAGACCTTCAGAACTGGAACCTCACCATCAGATAGAGTTTAACGTCATTCCCAGGACATGTAGACCCTCAGTCACCGCCTTCTAGCACCCATATGATAAAAAGGGTTTGGGGGTTGCCATAAGGGCAATAAGTTTGGGAAAATCATATAGGTACTAGGGCTTGGCATGACCAACGGATTGATCGGAGGGGGCCTTTCCGACCGCCCGTCTAGCCCAAGTTAGGCCCAAAGTGGAGTATTACAAGTCATGAATTGCTCCTCCACCTGGGCTCTATCCTTAACCATCACGGGTCGCCACCCACGGCCAACAGGTGGCCCCATTGGAGGAGTCTTACCCTTCTGCAGAGGTGCAGTCGGTGCATTCTAACGCACCAGCCGACAGGGCGGTGGGACAGTAGTGAGTATCGAACTCACTATTCCTTCATAATTGATCTGCAATAGTAACTTTCTAACCATTACACACCGATGCAGGTACTGTAAGCGACTTGGGGCCAGTTGGCTATATCTAGGCAAAGCATAGAAGGTATTTACCCAACTCGTTCGCCAGGAGTAGAATATGATTTAAGGTCGTAAGTATGGGGCACCCAGCGAGGATTGAACTCGCTATTCAGTAGTAATGGGTTTGTAAGATTAGCTTGCTAACAATCACACCACGACACAGGTACTTTACGTGATTTGGGGCGTTAATATGGGGCACTAGTAAGAATCGAACTCGTTATTCATTCGTAATTGATCTGCAAGAGTTGTGTTCTAACTATTATACCCCAATCCAGGTACTGTAAGTGTTTTGGGGCCTGTGTGCCATATCTAGGCAATGCTTAGAAGGGATTTACCCAACTCGTTCGCCAGGAGTACGATATGATATAAGGTCGCAAGTGTGGGGCATCATCGCTATTCAGTAGTAATGGATCTGCAAGAGTAGCTGGCTATTTACCAACCCCTCCACACGAGCAGGATGTGACACAAGGTCAATTTCTTAAGCGGAGTTTAACGTTTGAATTCAGAGTTTTCCTTCTAGACTGGTTGCCTAATTAAGGTTAAAGAGCCCAGTCTGCCCTACTATTTATCCATAGCTGGAGGGAGAGTAGAATTCCTACCTTTCCGAAGGGTATTAGCGCTAAGTGAAATGCAATTACCACGTCAAGGATTTGAACTCGGGGCGACGAGTCCATTTCCTATGACTTTAACCATTACACCACGCGCTCCATGTACTGTGCAAATTGGGGCCTGTGTGCCATATCTAAGCAAAGCTTATGAGGTATTTACTCAAACCATCCGCCAGGGTAGGGTGTGACACAAGGTTGCAAGTGTGGAGAATCCAATAAAAATCGCACTTGCTATTCAGTAGTAATGGATCTGCAAAACTTGCTTTCTAAGCATTACACTCCGATCCAAGTACTCTAAGCGAATTGATATTGGAATATTTTGTAATATAAGGTGTTCTGTAGCCCACCACAAGCATATAGACTCTGCGTAGGCGCGTGGATTAAAGTCAGCCGATTAACACGCTCGAATATGTAGTAAGTTAAGAATTTAATCGCCGATCTTGAAAGCCGTTCATTTGCACGTATTCGACTCAGATGAACGGGTCAGCAACCAAGGACTCTGATTAACACAAGGATTCTTCACTAAGGAACAACCAAAGGATTCTGCCTAACACCAAGAAACAACCAAGGGTTTTTCACTAAGGAACAACCAACGGATTCTGCATAACACCGAGGAACAACCAATGATTCTACACTAAGGAACAACTGAAGGATTCTGCCTAACACCGAGGAACAACCAAAGATTCTTCACTAAGGAACAACCAAAGGATTCTGCCTAACACCGAAGAACAACCAAGGATTCTTCACCAAGGAACAACCAAAGGATTCTGCCTAACACCGAGGAACAACCAAGGATTCTTCACTAAGGAACAACCAAAGGATTCTGCCTAGCACCGAGGAACACAAGAGATCTCCACTGTAAAGTGCTTTCACCTGAATCCTAAAAATGGCTACTAAAATCGTAACACTTAGTGCCTGACTTTACTTACTGGTTAATTAATAAATATTGTTTTTCTTCTCAGTATAAATCCAATCCTGATGTTATTTAGGAAAATTTGGTAAATAACAACAACGCGAGAAGAAACTGTAAATAAACACCTAATTGTACATAACCTTTAATTGCCGCCATTTTGCGGCAGTGGCAGCGGCGGGAATAAAAGGCGGCAAAGGCAGCATATATTGTCGTCAGCATTCCACCGAATTCCCGCTGAAAATCAAAGATGTTATTGCAACTGCAAAGTAACAGCGCCTTGATAAACACCAGTTGTTAGTTTTGCGGGAATAATGGCGACTGAAAACGCTCCTTTTTTTGTTTGCTTGTTCTTTTTTTATTTTTGTTTTGATTTATTTGTCTCTCTTCGCAAACGTCTTAGAAATAACAAACATACTGAAACTAAGACTATGGTGGCCCACTAATATTCAATGACGACTAAATCTGAGAATTTACAGTGCTTTACATTGCCGAGAAGACATACCTCAGATTGCTAACGGTACTTGCTATTCTTAAGTGGCCACTGCGTTCTTGGAATTTTCCGGGCTTTATTTAGGCGGCAAAACAGGTGTTCGGTGCCCTGTCGCCGAGTTTTAAAACACACTGACTGTATCTCTTGTGAAGTAGTGAGACACTCACCCAAACCAAATAAAAGTGGGCGACATAGGTATGACACTAAACTACATCTGATTATACCCCAGTTCTGGAGATCTAGGGAGCGTGGAGTACCCTTTCATTGCCATTACTCCCAGATCAACTCTAAGCTGGTTTGGTAGTACCTGCTAGGGTACCATCAATAGGTCAGATAGATCTGTTTAGAAATCATTCGTATTTGATATCAATACTTGATACCTTATAACTGTGTGAACAATATTTGTATTAGATTGGAAAACCTTGATATCATATATATATTTACCAACTCCCCCGCTCGAGCAGGATGCAACATAAGGTCAATTTCTTAAGCGGAGTTTTAACAGATTTGAATTCAGAATTTTCCTTCTCCTAGACCGGTTGCCATACCAAGGTTTAAGTGTCAAATATATATATATTTACCCCTCCTCACGTGCAGGATGGGACACAAGGTCAATTTCTTAAGCGGAGTTTAACAGGTTTGAATACAGAGTTTTCCCTTCTCCTAGACCGATTTGCCATACAAGATTTAAGTGTCAGATATATACTATATATATATATAT
>CM042169.1:30570863-30585863 GCA_023376005.1 Doryteuthis pealeii
CATGCCATTTTTTTCTACTGGTCGAGAAGTGTCAGTTTACCTTTGATGATCTTCGTGTAAATAATAGAAACATAGAGAGAGAGAGAGAGAGAGAGAGAGAGAGAGAGAGAGAGAGAGAGAGAGAGAGAGAGAGAGAGAGTTGAAAGAACCGGTAGTTAGCATGGGAAATGTTTAAGGATTAATCAGCATAATGCCATTTTTCTACTGGTCGAGAAATGTCATGTGGCGTAGTAGGATAGAGGAAGAGCGAGAGGTGAGAATTTGAGCTGAGTTTGGAACTATGCGTTGACAGATTGAGACGTGACTCTCATTTGGCTGTTGGGAGTTGGGAGAAAATAAAAATCTCATGAGAAAAAGAAGCGGCCATGTGTCATTACTAAAAACTAGGTTTCTCAGTTCGATACTAGGTTTCCACAAGGTTCTCAGTTCGATACCGACCCTCGCCAACTCAGCGTATGAGTAGCACAGGGATCTGTGCGGTACAGTAAGGAGCTGGTGGTAGGTGTGGCGCTCCACTTCAGATGCTGAAACAATCTCCTTGGTCTAGCCCTAGTGAAAAGGGGATAGACTCCCTCGCTGATTGGCTGATACCGACTTTAGGCCGCCCCGACGACTTTACTTATAAATTGCATACAAATATGTCTCTACATCAAAACATCATCTCTCCATTCCGACATGAGAGCCATAACGTTACATTAGATAGTTAGACATCCCCAGAGTTTGGAACCTTATCAATAGATGCAGTTTAACATTAACATAGCCAGGTTACTAAGGCCGCCTTCTAGCACATATATGATAAAAAGGATTGGTGGGGGACTGCCATAAAAGCGCTACTGTCGGGACAATCATATAGGTATAAGGGCTTGATGTGGCCGACCGATTTATCAGAGAGGGCATCACCGAACGACCGAGTAAGGGCTAAAGTGGAGTGTTGAATGTTATGGACGGCTTAGCCATCAGGTTAACGGATGGTCCCATTAGGGGTCTCCCTCCTCTTCAGAGGTGTAATCGGTGTATTCTACAGCCCCAGTCAATATGGATTTGACTCACCCTAGTATTAAAGGCTACAAAATGGACAAAAATAAATAAATAAAAAATAAAGAAGAAATAAATAAATAAAAATAGATAAAGAATAAAAAAATGAATAAAGAAGAAATAATTAGATAAACAAATAATAAATAAATAAAGGAAAAATAAAGAAAGAAAGAATAAATGAAAAAATAAATGAATAAAGAAGAAATAATTAGATAAATAAATAAATAAAGAATAAATGAATAAATAAAAAAAATAATGAATAAAGGAAAAAGAAAGAAAGAAGAAATAAAAAATAAATGAATAAAGAATAAATAATTAGATAAATAAATAAATGATCAAATAATAAATAAATAAAGGAAAAATAAAGAAAGAAAGAATGAAAATAAATGAATAAAGAAGAAATAATTAGATAAACAAATAAATAAAGAATAAATGAATAAATAAAAAAAATAAATAAAGACTAAATAAATAATAAATAAATAAATAGATAAAAATAAAGAATAAATAAATAAAAGATAAATAAAGAATAAACTTTTTTGCTTACGTTGCTGGTTGGTTTGTGTTTTAGTGCATATCAACCCTTTCCGGGTTATTTAATGCCATTTTGATATCAGGTCGCTTACAGTACCTAATAATGTTTTGCTTACGCACAAGAGAATAAATAAATAAAAAATAAAGAAGAAATAAATAAATAAAAATAGATAAAGAATAAATAAAAAAAATAAATGAATAAAGAATAAATAATTAAATAAACAAATAAATAAACAAATAATAAATAAAGAAATGAAAAATAAATAAATAAAGAATAAATGAATAAATAAAAAAACAAATAAATAAAGAATGAAAATAAGTGAATAAATAAAAAATAAAGACTAAATAAATAATAAATAAATAAAAAAAATAAAAAAATGAAGAAGAAATAAATAAATAAAAATAGATAAAAAATAAATAAAAAAATAAAGAAATAAAGAATAAATGAATAAATAAAAAAACAAATAAATAAAGAATGAAAATAAGTGAATAAATAAAAAATAAATAAATAAGGACTAAATAAATAATAAATAAATAAATAAATAGATAAAAATGAATAAAACATAAATAAATAATAAACAAATAGATAAAAATAAATAAAAGATAAATAAATAAAAGATGAATAAAAGATGAATAAAAAATAAATAAAACTTTGTTTGCTTACGTTGTTGGTTGGTTTGTGTTTTAGTGCACATCAACCCTTTCCGGGTCATTTAATGCCAAATAAAGTCATTTTGATATCAGGTCGCTTACAGTACCTGATGTTTGTTTTGCTTACGTACAAGAGAACACCCATTTATGGAACTCACTGTAACTTGTCATATGTTAGAGACGAGATGAACACCAACAAATAATGTCCATTACTCTGAGATATTTCCATTAAGAGGGATTGCTCGACTGGGCACTTTGATGACCTTCTCGGTTAATGCAATGTCAACATGCGCAACGGCAAAGCATGGTATGTGCGTGGCCTGCTATGGACAGGTTAATGATCGTATGGAAATATGGTTTGGTTTGTTTTGTTTTACGGCATATCAACCTCAGTGGGTCATTTAATGCCAATAAAGTTGTGAAATAAATCAATTCTTAATGGATAATACAATTTTTTTATAAATACATTTTTCTATTTTTCTTAACCTATACATGGGACCCTAACAGGTACTACCCTGCGAGTCAGAGTGGACCAGGGAGCAATGGTGATGAAGGGGTGCTCCACATTCCCCAAACCTCCAAAACTGGAGCCTCACCATCAGATAGAGTTTAACGTCATTCCTAGGACATGTAGACCCGCAGTCACCGCCTTCTAGCACCCATATGGTAAAAAGGGGTTGGGGCTTGCCATAAGGGCAATAGGGTTGGGAAAATCATATAGGTGCTAGGGCTTGACGTAACCAGCCGATTGATCGGAGGGGGCCTCTCCGACCGCCCGTCTAGCCCAAGATAGGGCCAAAGTGTATTGCATGTCATGAACGGTATGGAAATATGATCGGTTTGATAAAATCCTTTCCTTTTCCTTTTCCTTTTAGAAGTCGGTTGCAGAAACGATGACGTCACTCCATATCGTTCAACAGATGTGAACCCTCTGGTGGCTAGTTAGTTATAGTCCATTTCTGGACTTGTAGATACGGCCACTCACACTGCATGGGAATTTTCCAACTGCATTTGGTAGTTCATGACGACAAAGACGTCATCGCTCTGTAGCCCTGTTAATCTTGATATTGAGCCGCCCAGCTCCTGTGCGGCAAGTGTCTCGCCAACCCTGTCTGTTGGAGATCAGATCTTGCAGGTTTAAAGGTGTGATGGTGTATTTCTTCAGCGTTGTCTTAATATGGTCTTTGAACCGCTTTTGAGGGGCCTCCTGTTCTCCGTGTGCCATCTACGAGTTAACCATAAAGTATCTTAAGGAGGAATCTGTCTGCAGGCATGTGGATGGTGTGACCCAACCATCGCGGTTGGCGTTGTGATAGGATGGTCTCAATTGGGTCAATACGTGCTCTACTTCGAATTCCTGAGTGGGAGATTTTGTCCACTTTACACCCAATATGCTTTGGAGACAGTTAGTGAAGAATGCCTCCGGTTTCCTCAGGTTTCTGTGACACAACACACACGACTCGCTTCCGTATAAGAGTATGGATAGGAATACATTTTTATATACAGAGATATTAGTATTGATGGTCTGATAAAATAAAACCGGTAATTCTTTCAAGTTCTAGCCTTGTGCCATACTTGCATGGTTGCATGACTTGGATATCGTGCGGATGTCCATGACAATCTATCCGTTGACCCTGGGAGGTCCTCAGCACAGCATGCAGTATCCGTACAGAGCTGGTCTATGTATGTCTTTGCTGGACGACCCACACTAGCAGTCTATAAGTATAAATAGGGATCTGTCACACATATACCCAAAATCGTCCAACACATGCTGAAAAAGTAAGGACGAACTCATAAGCGACGTTCTCCTATGAGTTCTTACACATAGACACACCAGTGTATATACTTACAAACGCCTCCACACGAGCAAGATGTGACACAAGGTACATTTTTCGGCGGAGTCTAACGGATTTTTATTCAGTTTCCCTTCTCCTAGACTGGTGTCCTAACCAAGGATAAATAGCCTCCTGCTATTTACCCATAGCTGGAGGGAGAACAGGTGGATTCATACTTTTCGCAAGGGTGTTAACGCTATGTGAAATTTAGACAGCCTCGTCTAGGATTTGAACTCGGATCGACGAGTCCATTTGCTACGACTCTAACCATTACACCACGCGTCTCCCCGCACACCAGTTTGAATTCAGAATTTGCTATACCATGGTTAAAGAGCCCAGTCCGCCCTACTGTTTACTCATAGCTGGAGGGAGAATAGATGGATTTATACTTTTCCCATGTGAAATTCAAATAGCCTCGTCCAGAATTTTAACTCGGATCGCCGTGTCCATTTCTCTACGACTATAACTGTTACACCAGTGTAGACCGACCAGAAAAATTTACATTCATCAGCTCTATGCGGACACTATATGCCATTTAGAGTACTTGCTAAAACAGAGTCATGGGAATTCGTGCTGTCGGTATGCCTAATGATGATGATGATGATGATGATGGTGGTGGGGGTGGTGTGTTGATGATGATGATGATGATGATGATGATATTCTTTTCATGTATCAACACTTAAGCACCTAGAAATAAGGTAATGTTTATTTATTAGCTTCTTTGTTACTTTTAGGGGTCAAAAAGGAAATAAATTAAACTGATAAATAAGAACCGAATTTGAATTTGTCGTATGTACACCAGCCCTGCTAATCTCGATATTAAGTTTAGAAGCGACTTCTTCGTCGTCATGAACCAGCAAATGCAGATGGGAATTTCCCTTGCAATGTATGTGACCGCATCTGCAAGTTCAGAATTGGACAAACTAGCCACCAGAGGGTCCACAACTGTTGAAGACATGAAATGACGTCATCGTTGTCTGCGACAGACTCCTAATAGAAAGGAAAGGAAAGGATACCCCCCCCCAAAAAAAAAAACCCTAAAGACTATTAAGAAATAACTTTTTATCAAACGTCAAATAAAGTCATCACTGTCTCTATAATCACGAATTTACTTTGTCAATGGTATTCCATAAATAATAATAATCTTGCTTGGGGCAATCGCACGCATTCCAAAAAAGTATCATCTACGCTTAATCGGCTTTCTACGTCTTAAGCCTGTCCGAAGATTAACTTATATCAGTTGAAATTGTTTGTAAAGCCATCTTAGGGAATTTGTCTATTGTGTCTTATAAAGATGTCAAGCATTAAGAAGCTAAAACCTCTTAGAGTTATGAATACTGACCTCTGGTGTTTTTCTTTAATTTATAAGTAGTTCCGTGTTTCCACGAAAATAAGACAGGGCGTATATTAATTTCCACTCCGAAATAGGGCTTATTTTCTCGGGATGAAATTTCACGAAAATTTCGGTAATTACTTACATTTTGAAGAAATTATGTTTGAAATAGGGTTTTCCTAAAATATATTAGGGGAATTTTTTAAAAGAGGTCTCCCCTTTTATTTTATGAAATCTGAAAAAAAATGAACCGATAAAAAATGATTTTTAATTTTTTTCTATTAAGATAAGAGTCTGAATAATTATATCAGTTTCTGTATGTTAATTTTTTTTAAAGGACCATATTTACTGAATTCTGCTAAAAAGTGTCATAATATTGAAATAGTCCATAAATTTTGAAGATAATATTAACCTTTATTCAAGTTTCTTCATATATCGAAAAACGACTTATTTCTGCCGTGTTTCCCCGAAAATAAGGCCTATACGAAAGTGAGTCAAAAAGTAATGCCATTTTATGTAGGGCAGGTATAATTACCAACACAGGAATATGTACCATACATCAAAATGAAGCTGGTCGTCTATGGATCACATCCCTACTACTCCACATAGGTGAGTCAAAAAGTAATGCCATTTTGTGTAGGACAGGTATAATTACCAACACAGGTACATGTATCATACATCAAAATGAAGCTGGTCCTCTATGGATCACATCCCTAATACTCCACATAGGTGAGTCCAAAAGTAATGCCATTTTGTTTAGGACAGGTATAATTGCCAACACAGGAATATATAAGTAAGTAAAAGTAAAGTCGGCGGGGTGGCCTAATGTCAGTATCAGCCAAACATCGAGGGCGTCTATCCCCTTTTCAATAGCGCTAGACCGAGGAGATTATTTTAGCATCTGAGGTGGAGCGCCACACCTACTGTCAGCTCCTCACTTTACCGCACAGATCCCTGTGCTACTCATACGCAGGGTTGAAGAGAGCCGGTATCGAACCTTGTGATTCCTAACCGAACACTCTATCGACCGAGCTTAAAATGAAGCTGGTCCTCTGTGGATCACACCCCTACTTCTCCACATAGCCAGCGTTTCTCTAAATAGCAATGTTCCACCTTCGAATGAGAGCATGTATCCCTGCTCCGTAAAATTCTGTTGACTGTTCTTTGAACCAGTTCTTCACTACATATTTCATTTGCAGGGCACCTCACGTGGTGAAATAGTTAGCAAGCTAGATTCGCAAACCATTATAAGTGAGTTCGATTCTCACTGAGTGTTCCATACTTCTGGCCTTGTGCCACATCTAAGCTAAGCTTAGTAAATAACTATTTCACTTCCTCGCCACTGGAATAATGTTTGCATCTCTTCGGCCCCATGAAAGAGGGTTTGAGAGGAAGAGAAATCTGTAGTGAAGAAGCGGCTCAAAGAACAATTTTAATTTTCATTCTGAAAATATAACACTACTGCTTATTTTCGGGGGATGTCTTATTCTTCATATATCAAAAAACGACTTATTTCTACCGTGTTACCCCGAAAATAAGTCAGAACTTTTATTAATTTTCACTCCTAAATATAGTACTAGGGCTTATTTTCGGGGGATGTCTTATTCTTCATATATAAAAAAACAACTTATTTCTACCGTGTTCCCCCGAAAATAAGACAGGGCTTATATTAATTTTCACTCTGAAATACAACACTAGGTCTTATTTTCGGGGGATGTCCAGTGTTTGCGTCGCATGACATGATTGTAGGGTATGCCTATTATTTTCGTCTGTCTGTCGCTCTTAACTAGGGCTTATTTAAGGGGAAGACTTATATTGTATTGTGTTAGTATAGCATTCAATTCTAACGCTAACAAGAAGAAGAAAGGAATTAATACTTCCTTTAATTCAAACAATTTATTGGCCAGCACATGAAACAACAAAACAATATAAAGTCCTTCCTGTATATAAAGCTGAGTTTGAGGGACTTACCGGCGCGTTGGAGAAGATATCTGGTATCTTAGGGTGATTTCTTGGAGCCGCTGGTGGAATCTATCTGCCGGGCTTTTGAATATTGTGCCTAAACTTCTGGGCTCATCACATGATTGGTATATCCAATCACAGAGAGCCTCTACTTCATTCACTCTGTATACAGGAATCACCATTTTACTCACCCAACAATTGAAATAATCCCGAAAAATTACGTTACGTCTTATTTTGCATGTAGTTCTTATTTTCGTGCTATCCATTATTGCTGAATCGTGAGTTGAATCCTCGTGGGATGCCCCATTTAAATCCCCATGTAAAAAAAATAGACCTTGCATTGATCCAGCTACTCTGAAAATAAATGTTAATATCTACTATCTAAAATATTAAATGAAAAAAAATTCATGCTGTTACCATCTAAATTTTATTTTTTAATTATCTTCACGAATATAAATCAAATCTCTATTATTTTTGCTCAAAAACCAAGCCCTGCTGATATTTGATGTGTATATATATTGGTTGGTTGGTTGGTTGGTTGGTTGGTTGGTTTGATTTGCTGCATACCAACCCTTTCCGGCCCTTTAAATGCCAAATCAAGTCATGTTTTTGTTTTTTTAATAAGCAAAGGTTGCTTACAGTACCGGGCGTTGCTTAAGTGGTCACCCAATTAAGTATTGAACAAGCTCAGTGATCTAGCGGGAACCAGTGCTTTCAGTGTATCTTATCCGATGTGTGTGTGTGTATATCAACACTCTCTTGGGTCATTTAATGCTAAACCAAGTCATTTAGATAAACAAAGGACTAAAATTGCTTAAATGGCCCCCAATTATGGGAGGGCTGCTTAACGTCGGTGATCTAGCGGGAACCGGTGCTGTCAGTACGACTTGACTAATATTTATGTGTGTGCGCGCGCGCGCATGTGTGTGTTGGGCTTTTTGTTTTATTATCGCGATTTTATTAAGAAATAAGAATTCGGTGGGTAAGCAACACGATAATTAAAATATACATTTTTGCATTTCATATTGGACGATTTGGACAGTCTCATTTTTTTTTTACCAGAGGCTGTTGCGGGATGATAACGGTCGTACTTTTAAGGAATACAAGTATTAATATATAGACTAGCAGGACCTGTGGATATACCACAGTATGATAATTTAATCATTACAAACGTTTGATATGTTTACTTAAGAGCAATTGCGAAATACTTCAATATGTAAAAATTACAATCATCTTGATTTAACTCTCTCTCCCTTTTTCTTTCTTTTAGTATGTTCGATTGAAACAGATTAGGTCCCCTCTCTCTCTCTATATATATATATCTTTCCCCGTCTTTCTTTCTTTCTTATTATATTTTTCTCTGGAATATGTCCTATTTCTTTCCTTTCTTTATAATAAATACGGAATGGTCCATTTTTTAGCTGTGGTGACCACACTCATAAAAAATAAAAATTCAGCGATTAAGCGATGTCAGATAATCAGAATTTGCATTTTTGCATTTCATCTTGGATGATTTACGGCCTCATTTTTTACCAGAAGCTGTTGCAGGATGATAACGGTCGTACCTTTAAGGAATACGAGTATTAATATATCAATAAAACAGAGTTTCTTATGAATATATTTACACAGAAAACTATTTACTTTGTCTTGTTAATCGGTTCAAAAGTCGTTGGACCTATTAAGTGGAATCTATTATACTTAAATTTGGAAAAATAAAACCAAAAATGATCCTAAAGTGAAACGAACGATTACATCGGCTCTAATTGTCCGTCCAACGAGAAGATTATTTGAAAATGCTTTTATAATGGGAGTATTACATCGTTTTCAAGATGACACTTGAAAGTTGAACTTGGTTTAATCTCCACTTCACTTTGGTGATGGAATGTAACATTATCGTCCAAAGTAGTTGGTAACTAAAAACAGAAGAGAGAAGGGGGAGATAACTGTGAGATAACTCTTTGGTCATAAATGACTGTCAATCTATCGAGACGTGAATAGAACTGATTTATCTGATAAACCAGATTCAGCTAAGCAAATCAATAGAATTTTTCGTTAGATTGGTTGGTTGGTTGGTTGGTTGGTTGGGTTTTACGGCATGTCAACACTTCTTGGGTTATTTTATGCCGAAGACGTTTTTGTTTTATTCATTCTTGATAGGTACGAGAGAGAGAGAAAAGAAGAGAGAGAGAGAGAGAGAGAGAGAGAGAGAGAGAGAGAGAGAGAGAGAGAGACAGACAGACAGACAGACAGACAGACAGACAGACAGACAGATATTTATATAGTGCGTACTGATACATCCAAGCAAGAGAGAGAGAGAGAGACAGACAGACAGACAGACAGACAGACAGAGATACTTATATAGTGCGTACTGATACATCCAAGCAGAGAGAGAGAGAGGAGAGAGAGAGACAGACAGACAGACAGAGATACTTATATAGTGCGTACTGATACATCCAAACAAGAGAGAGAAAGAGAGACAGACAGACAGGACAGACAGACTTATATAGTGCGTACTGATACATCCAAGCAAGAGAGAGAGAGAGAGAGAGAGACAGAGACAGAGAGAGAGAGAGAGAGACAGACAGACAGACAGACAGACAGAGAGAGAGACAGAGACAGAGACAGAGACAGACAGACAGACAGAGATACTTATATAGTGCGTACTGATACATCCAAGCAAGAGAGAGAGAGACAGACAGACAGAGATACTTATATAGTACGTACTGATACATCAGATCAGAGAGAGAGAGAGAGAAGAGAGAGAGAGAGAGAGAGAGAGAGAGAGACAGACAGACAGACAGACAGACAGAGACAGGCTGAACATAGAGAGAGGGGGATCAAATTCATACATGCATCCAAGAGAGAGAGGAGAGAGAGAGAGAGAGAGAGAGAAGAGAGAGAGAGAGAGAGAGAGAAGAAGAAGAAGAAGAAGAAGAAGAAGAAGAAGAAGAATCTGACTTTGATAGCAACATCTGCCCTAAAGAAATGTTAAAAGACAAACATTGAATTAAGTATTAATATCTTCAAGATGTATTTTTTTCCACAGAATTAAACATAAATAAATATCACTTATCTATTTGTCTATCAATTCTCCTCCCCCCCCTTTTTCATCTTTTATTTTTTATTTCTTTCGTCAGACAATACTAATCTCTTCACAAACATTTTCCCCTCTACTTGGCGTGCTTTAAATTCCAGAAGATAACCCACATTCATTCATTCATTCATTCTATATATATATATATATATATATATCTTATTATAATGGAGATTGTGTGTTTTTCTGTCTGTAACCGAAACTATATTACTACTCAAATCAGAATTCCTTAATTATTACGTCAAATTCTCCATGATTTCATTCTTTTAAACCTTCAGTTATTATAAAAACTGTTTTGCATTATTAATACTGTTGACCATATCTACGTACTGATAACATGCAATTGTATTTATATATACAACAAAATATCGTTTTACAGTTTGAACGAGAAGGCTAAATTTGCATATTGATATTTTAAAATTTTATTTTAATAAATATGTGCTTGGTATTATGATTTCTAATTGTTTGGTTTTATCTTAAGAAATATAAACAAAAATTTCGTGGATAAATCTTAAAAGAAATTATTTACAAGAAGAAAAACTGTAATATTATCCTTTACTTCCTATTTTAACTAAATAGTTAAATTAGGAAAATTTACCAATGAAAGAGGGGAGTAAGGGAAAATGATGGAATAGTTAGTTTCAAAGTTGTTCTATTTTTCGATTATACCCCCTCTGTTGAAGATCTTTTTATCTGCATTCTTAGTCAGTTTCATTAGCCTTTCTAATTTAATATGATATTTTATTATATCAAAACTTAAATACTTGCACCCGGAGGGTGCATATATTTGCTAGTATATATAATATACCAAGCGTGTTGGTAGATCCTTGCGGAGAGAAAAAACCCGGCAGAGAGTTTGATTGTAAAAATATACTACCAAACATCAACCAGGAAGAAAAAATTTTTGAAAAAAAAAAAAGATTTTAGCCCTGAAGAGCTTTATGCGAAACTAATAGTAGGTTCGTCTGACTCAGTAGATATCCTTATATTATATATATAATATATATATATATAACAGAAAAATTACAGCAGAAACACGCTTAACCTATGTATATATATATATGTGTATATGTGTTATATATATATATGTATATCAATATATGTATTGATCAAAGCCTGAAGAAGATACCAGAATATCTGAAACACGTATTGCGTATGTGAAATAAAAAGAATAACACATTTTTTCTGAGAACGATACATTTTGCGGACCTTCTTTTTTTTTTATAAAATATTACATTTTCTCCCGTTGGAACCAGAACAACAAATAGTATTTTCATATATTTACACAGGGGCCGGATTAGCTCAGTCGGTAGAGCGTTCGGCTAGAAACCACCAGGTTCCTAGTTCGATACCGGTCCTCGCCAACTCAGCGTATGAGTAGCACAGGGATCTGTGCGGTAAAGTAAGGAGCTGATGGTAGGTGTGGCGCTCCACCTCAGACGCTAAAATTATCTCCTTGGTCTAGCGCAAGTGAAAAGGGGATAGACTCCCTCGCTGATTGGCTGATACCGACTTTAGGCCGCCCCGACGACTTTACTTACTTACATATCTATCTATCTATCTATCTATCTATTTATCTATCTGTCTATGCTCCACATCCGCCTGGGATTTTGCACTTTGGAGGGGGATTTTGCTGATGATAGCCAACTAAAGCGTTAGCGCAAGGCTCTCCTATAAAAGGGACGGAGCACTCTATACATACAGATGTGTGTATTAAAACAGTTAAAATCTCTTTAGCATTCTGTAGGTGACGATAGCCAAGCGGTTAAGCTGTCCGACTGATGCTGAATAGATCGGAGTTCTATCCCGGCTGTAGGTAGCTCACAAAATGTCCAACCACACTGAAGAGACTTGATAAGTCGAAAAAAGTCTGTGGATGATTAATATATATATATATATATATATATATATATATATATATATATATATATATATATATATATATATATGTGTGTGTGTGTGTGGGTGTGTGTGGTATACATATAGTTAGTCATACACAGGCAGTCCCGTTTCGACGTATTACGTCTCGTCAGTGCAGCTTTAATTAGCAGGCTATCTCTAGCTGGGATCGAAACACAACCGATTTTTTCATGTGAGAGTCCCTAACCACCGAACTATCAGCACCTCCACTAGCGTGAAAGAGAATTTTAATGATAAATACATACATATGAATATACGTAAAGGCTGCCAGAGAGCTCAACCTAACAGGGGTGGGGAGCAATATAATATATATATATTATATATATATATATATATAAATTAATCAACACCTGAGATTACGTCAATTAACGGTTCTTTATCGGTCGCGTCTGAAAATGAATTTTAAAAAAGTTCTCTTTCGAACATTTAAAAAATTCTCCACTTTTTTCAACGAATTTCATTTTAAATAAGGATTCACTCTGATGAAGGTCGAAATTTCTTTGTGTGCGGAACACTTCTACATTTTTCTATTATTATTATTTCATTTCATTTGTTTATTTAAAAATAATAATAGTTTAAATATTGTACACATAGATAAACTCCTGACCGAAACACGTGTAAGTGATATTGATTAAAATTATCCTTTATTATCCTTTCTATACTTTCTTTCCTTTATTCATTCATTCAACATACCGTCGGATTCACTTCCAGTTTCATCTTTACACACACACACACACACACACACACACACACATATATATATATATATATATATATATGGTTGGGTCACAACAGACTCCCCCGTAAAATACTTTACAGTGAACTCATAGATGGCACGAGGAGGACAGGATCCCCCCAAAAAGCGGTTCAAATACTATATCAAGACAAAGCTGAAGAAATGTACCATCACACCTTTAAGCGTGGAAGATCTGGCCTCCAACAGACAGGGTTGGCAAGACGCCTGCTGCACAGGAGCTAAGCAGCTCAATATCGAGATAAACAGTACTGCAAAGCGGGGACATTTTCGTCGTCATGAACAACCAAATATAGACGGGAATTTCCTCTTCAATGTGTGTGACCGCATCTGCAAGTTCAGAATTGGACTAATGAGCCACCAGAGGGTCTACAACTGAAGATATGGAGTGACGTCATCGTTGTCTGCGACGGACTTCCAAAAGAAGAAAGAATATATATATATATATATATATATATATTATATATATATACTTAACAAAACGTAACCCGTTGGGTCACATATTGAGCTCTGGGTAGATAATTGGGATTTAAGGTAAAGGGAGATTGTAAAGCGAATTGAATCTAAAAAATGAATAAATAAATACGGTCGGAGAGTTAGAGAACAGCAACACTAAAATCATTTTTTAAGATTTCTAAGAAAGGGAAAGTTTGACCTAACTTACATTTATTGAAAGCCAAGATGTTGAAGCTAATGGCTCGTTGCTTACAAAATTTAACATATAAATACATTTTGCACATTCAATCTCTCTCACTTTCTAGTCTGAATGAGGAAGTAACATATATAACGAGGAGGTAGTCAAGATATACATAGAAAGGGAGAAAGTGATGGGCAGAATGTGAAGTGAGAGACGGGTCAGTTTTAGACTTAATTGCAAATTACAACTAATTAGAAATAATAAAAGTGGATTTTTTTCAAACATAACGCAATCCTAGAACAAAGGAATAATTTAGTATAACTTTCGTGTCATTAAACTAAACAGTAAAAAGCCTTTAGTACTCAAAGATTGATTCGCTCAACTTTAGTATAATAATAATAATAATAATAATAATATATATATATATATATATATATATATATATATATATATATATATATATATATCATATTTATCTGTCTCTCTATCAACCTATCTCTTAGATAAATATATCTAAGAGAGATAGATAGATAGAGAGATAGAAAGAGGGGAATTAAAATCTAGAAAGTTAGATGAAACAGATACGTATCCATGTTGAAATGTGAATCGATTCTTTTAAAATTGCAGTCAACGGCAGTAACGATTTAGAGATCTCCTATTACGAATTAAGAGCATCACGTGATCAATTCCGGTCAACAAATGTTTCTATAGAACGACAAAGGCAACTGAATACTCACGGGTCTTAATATTTTATTCTCTTTGATTGTCCGACTTCCAACTGACCTAGACAAAAACATTTCCAGCCGTTCTAATTACGAAATATGACGAGTTCAGCTCTTTTCTCTGATGCGAGGCCGTTACAGGAAAATGGCGTCTTTTCAGGCCGTTACATGAAAATGGCGTCTTTTCAGACCGCTAAAGGAAAATGGCGACATTGCAAGCAAATTGGATGCCACTAAAGTATTTTGCTTAATGAAAATTAACCGATCTGATCAATTTATTTCTTATCTTTAAAAGGTCTAGATTATTTACAATGGGAATAGGCTATAAACAACTTCCTGTCTACAATAAACAGCCATCAACATTGCATTCTGGGGGAAAATTGGATTTTCTGATTATTACAAAAAAAAACTTATTCATTAGTGGTTGATTGATGTTTAACGGCATATCAACCCTTCTGTGCTATCTAATGTCAAATCTTTATATATATATATATATATATATATAAGAGAGAGAGAGAGAGAGAGA
>CM042169.1:30589150-30624924 GCA_023376005.1 Doryteuthis pealeii
AATGCCCGTATACTTGTGACACGTATCTCACATCCAGCCCGTGCGCGAACGGTTGATGTGAGATATCCCAATAGACTAATAAAAGATCAGGATTCATTCTCTGCTGATGGTACCATGTAACCTAATACAACTTCTTATTCCATTGCCCTGAGAAATGTCACAAAGGGAAATACTTAACATAGCAGCCAGGACATCTCGTCGTGGTGTAATGGTTAGCAACCTAATCTTGCAGATCCATTATTACTGAATAGTGAGTTTGATCCTCACTGGATGCCCCATACTTGCAACCTTATCTCACATCCAACCCGTGGGTTGGGTTAGGTAAATATTTATTTCACTTCTTCCTAAATAGAAGCTTCAATATCATTGGTAATTTATGAGGAAGTGCGTCCCGGTCTCCTGCCTCAAGAGTTGCTGCCCGGTGACTATTAAAATAACAACCCAGCTCAGTCTATTCAAAACTATCCATCTATCTATCTATCTCAATTTGTTCATATTTATCTATATTACTTTAAATACTAAGATTTTTTAAATTCATGTTTGTTTAATGTCTTGTTTTTAGTTTAAATAAACAGAATTACGACAAAAAAGATGCGACCCCCCAAATATATTTACTTGTCAAAATATCTTCATCTATCTATCTCATTTGTTCATATCTATCTATATTATTTTTGTTTGTTTTCTATCTATCTATCTCAGTCTATTCAAAACTATATATCCATCTTCATATCTAAACAAGAATTACGACAAATTACGATAAATAAACAAGAATTACGACGAGCTGGGATTGTTATTTTGATAGTCACCGGGTAGCGGTTTTTGAGGTGGGGGACCGGGACGCACTTCCTCATAAATTACCATATCATTTCTGACTGGAAATGGATGAATGTTGTTTATTAAAGCCTTGTATTGATATATTAGGTGTAATGGTTAGCAAGCTATTCCCACTGATCTATTACTAATGAATAAGAGGGTTCGATCCTCGTTGAATACCCTATACTTGTGACCTACGGAGGCGCGTGGTCTAATGGTTAGAGTCGTAGGAAATGGACACGTCGATCCGAATTCAAATTCTGGACGAAGCTGTTTGAATTTCACATAGCGCTAATACCCTTGGGAAAGGTATGAATCGAATTCTCCCTCCAGTTATGGGTAAATGGCAGGACAGACTGTGCTCTTTAATCTTGGCTAGGTAACCAGTCTAGGAGAAGGAAAACTCTGAATTCAAACCTGTTAAACTCCGCTTAAAAATTGGCCTTGTGTCACATCCTGCTTGTGCGGAGGAGTTGGTAAATATATATACTTGTGACCTTATCTCACTTCCAACCCGTGGCGAACGGGTCGGGTAAATACCTATTTCACTTTTTCCTTAATAGAAGCTTCAATATCATTTCAGACAAGAAAATGGATGAATGTTGTTTTTAAAGCCTTGTATTGAGTTATAATGGCTAGAAAGCTAATTTCACTGATCTATTACTAGTGGGTTCGATCCTCGTTGAATACCCTATATTGTGACCTTATCATTTCACTTTTTCCTTAATAGAAGCTTCAATATCATTTCAGGCAAGAAAATGGATGAATGCTGTTGTTTAGAAGCCTTGTATTGATAATTGTATTCACTATTACTCACGTGATCCTATACACCTTTAAGATTGTTGGTCTACATGATAAAATAGAGGCCATTACTTTCGGAGTTACATTTACTATCATTTACAGAATCAATTAATAACAAAAATAAAATCGTCGAGTCATCGCTTTTATATTGCCTTTCTGTTATGATTAAAACGTCTCTTAAGATTCCAATGTCTGTTACTTCGAATTTGTGGTTTTGAATTTCTTTTGAACTTCCTAAATAGAAGCTTCCATATCATTTCAGGCAAGAAAATGGATGAATGTTGATTTTTTTAAACCTTGTATTGATGTGTAATGGTTAGCAAGCTAATTTCACTGATCTATTACTAACGAATTGAGAGTTCGATCCTCGTTGAATACCCTATACTTGTGACCTAATCTCAATTCCAAACCGTAGCGAACGGGTTGGGTAAATATCTATTTCCCTTTTCCTTAATAGAAGCTTCAATATCATTTCAGGCAAGAAAATGGATGAATGTTGATTTTTTAAAATTGTATTGGTTAGCAAGCTAATTTCGAATGAGAGTTCGAATATACTTGTGACAACGGGTTGGGTAAATATCTATTTCACTTTTTCCTTAATAGAAGCTTCAACTTCAGACTGGAAATGGATGAATATTGTTTTTTAAAACCTTGTATTGATGTGTAATGGTTAGCAAGCTAATTTCACTGATTTTTTTTACTAAAGAATAGAGGTTTCCATCCTCGTTGAACCCAGACTTGTGACCTTATCTCAATTCCAACCCGTGGCGAACGGGTCGGGTAAATATCTATTTCACTTAATAGAAGCTTCAATATCATTTCAGACAAGACAAAGGATGAATGTTGATTTTTTAAGCCTTGTATTGATAACAACGGCATTATCAATTGAATAATCTGGCAACGACTTAATTATTGTCATTACATACTCTAGACAACTGTTTTAACAGAAATAAATATGGCTATGCTCCAAATATGAATAATAATCTAAAGTGCCAATTATCGAATAATCACTTGTTAAAGAGCAGAACCAAACTGTTTTAAAGAGGTTTACGGCATTCTACACACCGAGCGATCCTTTGCCGGGATTACACTTGTCAATTTCATTTTCTATAAGAAAAAGTATCGAATTTTATGCGATACATGCGTTGTAAGTGCCTTCAAGTAAAAATTTAATATATACTTTATTCAGCAACGTTTCTAAAATAAACAAACATCCAAATATCTTATTCAGTTAGCCGAAGGGCACACGGTCTGTTTGTTGTTATTATTCTCTCAATAACGCCCCCTTACCTATTATGGTAGAAGTGTGTAGTATCATTTGACAAGCTTAATTTCGCTAAGGATTGTTAGCTGTGTACTGTGGTCGAGGCGATATAGTGGTTCACTATGCTCGCTGAGGTCCCGGTTTCGATTTCTGTTGGAGGGAAATCGTTAGTATATGTCGCTGATGAGACTTAATAAAGTCAAAACAGTCTGTACGGCATTCTACACACCGAGCGATCCTTTGCCGGGATTACACTTGTCAATTTCATTTTCTATAAGAAAAAGTATCGAATTTTATGCGATACATGCGTTGTAAGTGCCTTCAAGTAAAAATTTAATATATATATATATATAATGTAATGCTATCACTTACATTTATCGCATAATAACTAAAGAAGAAGACATAAGTCACACAATCTTAGAAATTAACCCTGAATGTATATACGCCTTTATGTACACTATGTGTACAAAATGTACAGTATGCATATCTAAAAAACTAAAGGTGATGAGTAAAAACGGATTTCAAATCTGAATTCAGCACCCCCCCCCCAAATTAGGTTAAAATGACTATTTTTGTGCTTGTCTCAATTTCTTTGTAAACCAGTGTAATTTGAATTGCATAACAGAACAATTTTCTCAATGTAGAATCTTCTTCCCCCTCCAAAAAAAGGCCCCAAATTTGGTCGAAATAAATTTAATATAGAATAATGGTGCTGAGTTTTTCCTTCCTTTCAAAGATAAATATTGATCTTTATATAATCTAAAAGAATTATTATACATTGAGCTCTCTTTAGTGATTTAAAGATTCACTGTATTTGTACATAACGGATCATACAATAATAATACAGTGTATCTTAGAAATCACTTGTTAAAGAGCAGAACCAAACTGTTTTAAAGAGGTTATTTACTAAGTCCAGCCTGGATCAAAGCCATACAAATGGAGACTCTTAATGGTTTGAGCGCGGGTGGGAGATGTGTTGACAGCTGTCTTGAACGGAGGTTATCACTTACATTAATGCCATATCTTTGCTTTCATGTCAGTCGCCATTTTGTCGGACTGCCGCTCAGTTGCTACCTGTCGTGATCTAAAGTCAGTGAGGGAGTCTATCTCCTTTTCACTAGCACTAGAACACGGAGATTGTTTTGGCGTCTGAGGTAGAGTGCCACACCTATCATCAACTCCTTACTTTACCACACAGATCGCTACTCATACGCTGAGTTGGCGAGGGTCAGTATTGAACCAGGAACCTTGTGGTTCCTTGTCGGACACTCTACTAACTATACTCTATATAGTAACTATAGAGTACTTCCCCTTACTTTCCCCTCAATTGATCATAATATAAATTTTATAAATAGCACATGACTCAACATTGAGTTTGATCCCATCTAATAATTTGCATTTAAAAAAGCTTAGCGCGGAGAACGTACCTTTATCTGAGGCAGCCTGAGCAACACTCTCAGCGTCCAGAAACATCCGTCGAGCCAAATTACGACGGTACTAGGCTTTGGGGAAAGACACAATTTCAGAAAGGCGTCGCATGTTTATATTTAAATGATGCAGATCCTATAACACACAAAAAAAACCCAACTTTTACTCTTACTGGGCCCATAACCTGGTTTGATTGTGAAGGCACTACTTATGTAACATGTTTTGGGCAGGAATAACCTGGTGTAGCCCATCCCTCTCCGGGTCTACAACGGGTTTGAATTCAGAGTTTTCCTTCTCCTAGACTGGTTGCCATACCTGTAGCTGAAGGGAGAATAGATGGATTCATTGTAGGTGTTACCTGGAACAAAGCGATTTATCATACCCCACTCACTCCATAGGAATCGAGGTTCCTAAAGTAAGGTAAGTAAAATAAGAAAAGCCACTCCTATCGTCAGTTCCCAAATGCGTTACCGCTCAGCTCAGTTTACCCAATTGCAGTTTTTCTGTCTGTAACTGGAATTGCCGAGATCCAGGCATGTGCCCGGCAAAAGGAAAGTGTTTGACCAAAAGTGTAATTTATCTTGCATCGATAACGTCTACACAGAAACCGGACCTTATTAAATTTATGTGGGTTGTACAAAATCAGAAATTAAAAATTTAATTTTACAAACCATAAACATTGATTTTCTAATATTAAACTAAAAAATGTAACAACCTTAGCTAGCTATATTTGTTATTTAAAGCATCAAACAAGTTTGACTGATCCATGTTTCTTATGTTTACAAGAAAAGTTAAAGATAATTAGATTCCCCCATAGGAAATATTTATTAAATAAGAAGGATGAATTTCTGGGGAAATGCCGCCATAGATTGCATTACTGGCGGAAAATTGTATATCGAACCCTCGCATAGTATTATGGCTAGCAAGCTGGGTTAGCAGACCATTGAGAGTGAGTTCGATTCTCTACTGGGCGCCCCTTGCTCTTGGCTTTGTGTCACATCTAAGCTACGCTTAATAAATAATGTAAAGTGTTTGACTGTTAGAAGACAACTGTCAAGTTTCAAGGAAGCTTGCTTACCGGCTGAGCCAAACCGATCCCCTGTGAGCATTTAGAAGTCTGTACCTGACTAAACAAAACTAAGTCAATAATATTTTCTTTTTTTGAGTTGTGGCCAATATTTTAAGTGAATCAACATACATTCTAATTAGAATTGGTGATATTTGTTAATAAAATAAATCCCGTGATATTAAAAAAAACATATGTGACGAAGTGTGGTTTTCATCAAATTCAAAAAAAAAAAAAAAAAATTCAAAATTCAAAAAAAAAAAAAAATTGCTGAATGTTTAAAATTAATCTACATACTTCCTGCCATATTAAACTTACTTCCTGTAGTTCGCGCCATTTAAAGTTCACTAGCCTCAATTTCGACTTTTTACGCATTATATAAAAAAAAAATGTCGAAGTTTGAGGGGGACAGGTAATCTCTGTCAGAATATTTGTTTTCTATTATTTTGATTTTTCGGATTTGTGAAACTGAAGTTTGCCTTTCAAGATATTGTCAATGTTTGGATTGGAATTGCTACACCCAATCAAGAGAATTATTTTCAAATGTTTATCAGTCAATTTCGTTTGATGGGTTGATTCCATAGTCAAGTCTATGAAGATTTAGTAAGCTTAATATGATATCTGAATTCAAATGGTATCAGAACGTCTTGCGTTTCGTACGTTTTCGCAAACAGATTCGAGTACCGTCAGCGGGCCTGGTACAATGCCGTCGCGGACCGGATGGGACGAGGGTCGCACTTGCTATTCAGCAATAATGGATCTTCAAAACTTACTTTTTGATCATTGCATCACGATGCCGGTACTGTAAACGACTTGAGGCCTGTGTACCATACCTAAGCAAGGCTTAGAAGGTATTTTCCCGACTCATTCACCAGGGGTATAATGTTACACAAGTTCGTAAGTATGGGGCACCCAGCGAGGATTGAACTCGCTATTCAGTAGTAATAGGTCTGTGAGATTAGCTTGCTAACAATCACACCACGATACAGGTACTCTACGTGATTTGGGTCGTTAATATGAAACAGTAGTTTGGTTTGGTTTGGCTTGGTTTTACGGCATATCAACCTCAGTGGGTCATTTAATGCCGATGAAGTTCTGAAATAAATCAATTCTTAATGAATAATACAATTTTGTTTATCAACTCATGTTTTTCTATTTAACCCATAGATGGGACCCTAACAGGTACTACCACTCCGGGTCAGAGTGGACCAGGGCGCAATGGTGATGAAGGGGTGCTCCACATTCCCCAAACCTCCAAAACTGGAACCTCACCATCAGAGAGTTTAACGTCATTCCCAGGACATGTAGACCCTCAGTCACCGCCTTCTAGCACCCATATGATAAAAAGGGGTTGGAGCTTGCCATAAGGGCAATAGGGTTGGGAAAATCATATAGGTGCTAGGGCTTGACATGACCAGCCGATTGATCGGAGGGGGCCAAGATAGGGCCAAAGTGGAGTATTGCATGTCATGAACTGCTCACCCACCTGGGCTCTATCCTTAAGCATCACGGGTCGCCACCTACGGCCAACAACCTTTCTGCAGAGGTGCAGTCGGTACATTCTAACGCACCAGCCGACAGGGCGGTGGGACAGTAGTGAGTATCGAACTCACTATTCCTTCATAATTGATATGAAATAGTAACTTTCTAACCATTACACACCGATGCAGGTACTGTAAGCGACTTGGGGCCAGTTGGCTATATCTAGGCAAAGCATAGAAGGTATTTACCCAACTCGTTCGCCAGGAGTAGAATATGATTTAAGTTCGTAAGTGTGGGGCACCCAGCGAGGATTGAACTCGCTATTCAGTAGTAATGGGTCTGTAAGATTAGCTTGCTAACAATCACACCACGATACAGGTACTTTACGTGATTTGGGGCGTTAATATGGGGTACTAGTAAGAATCGAACTCGTTATTCATTCGTAATTGATCTGCAAGAGTTGTTTTCTAACTATTATACCCCAGTCCAGGTACTGTAAGCGACTTGGAGCCAGTGTGCCATATCTAGGCAATGCTTAGAAGGGATTTACCCAATTTGTTCGCCAGGAGTAGGATATGATATAAGGTCGCACGTGTGGGCATCATCGCTATTCAGTAGTAATGGATCTGCAAGAGTAGCTGGCTATTTACCAACCCCTCCACACGAGCAGGATGTGACGCAAGGTCAATTTCTTAAGCGGAGTTCAACAGGTTTGAATTCAGAATTTTCCTTCTCCTAGACCGGTTGCCTAATTAAGGTCAAAGAGCCCAGTCTGCCCTACTATTTATCCATAGCTGGAGGGAGAGTAGTATTCATACCTTTCCCAAGGGTATTAGTGCTAAGTGAAATGCAATTACCACGCCCAGGATTTGAACTCGGGGCGACAAGTCCATTTCCCATGCCTTTAACCATTACACCACGCGCTTCCATAAATAAGTAGGATATGATATAAGGTCGCAAGTGTGGGGCATCATCACTATTCAGTAGTAATGGATCTGCAAGAGTAGCTGGCTATCTATTACACTCAGATCCAGGTACTGTGAGTGAATTGGGGCCTGCGTGCCATATCTAAGCAAAGCTTATGAGGTATTTACTCAACCCATCCGCCAGGGTAGGGTGTGACACAAGGTTGCAAGTGTGGAGAATCCAATAAAGATCGCACTTGCTATTCAGTAGTAATGGATCTGCAAAACTTGCTTTCTAAGCATTACACTCCGATCCAAGTATTCTAAGCGAATTGATGTTGGAATATTTTGTAATATAAGGTGTTCTGTAGCCCACCACAAGCATATAGACTCTGCATGGGCGCGTGGATTAAAGTCAGCCGATCAACACGCTCGAATATGTAGTAAGTTAAGTATTTAATCGCCGTTCATTTGCACGTATTCGACACAGACGAACGGGTCAGCAACCAAGGACTCTGCTTAACACAAGGATTATTCACTAAGGAACAACCAAAAGGATTCTGCCTACACCTAGGAACAACCACGGATCCTTCACTAAGGAACAAACAAAGGATTCTGCCTAACACGAGGAACAACAAGGATTCTAACCTAAGGAACAACCAAAGGGATTCTGCCTAACACAAGGACAACCCCAACCAGGATTCATACCTAACACTAAAGGAACCAAAGGATTCTGCTAACCGAGGAACAACCAGGATTAACCTAAGGAACAACAAGGATTCTTACTACCACGAGGAACAAACCAAGGATTCTTATACTAAGGAACAACCAGGATTCTGCCTACACGAGGAACACAAGAGATCTCCACTGTAAAGTGCTTCACCTGAATCCTAAAAATGGCTACTAAAATCGTAACACTTAGTGCCTGACTTTACTTACTGGTTAATTAATAAATATTGTTTTTTCTTCTCAGTATAAATCCAATCCTGATGTTATTTAGGAAAGTTTGGTAAATAACAACAACGCGAAGAAGAAACTGTAAATAAACACCTAATTGTACATAACCTTTATAGCCGCCATTTTGTGGCAGTGGCAGCGGCGGGAATAAAAGGCGGCAAAGGCAGCATATATTGTCGTCAGCATTCCAAGCCGAATTCCGCTGAAAATCAAAGATGTTATTGCATAGCAAAGTAACGCGCCTTGATAAACACCAGTTGTTTAGTTTTTGCGGAATAATGGCGATGAAAAACGCTCCTTTTTTTGTTTGCTTGTTTCTTTTTTTATTATTGTTTTGATTTATTTGTCTCTCTTCGCAAACGTCTTAGAAATAACAAACATACTGAAACTAAGACTATGGTGGCCCACTAATATTCAATGACGACTAAATCTGAGAATTTACAGTGCTTTACATTGCGAGAAGACATACCTCAGATTGCTAACGGTACTTGCTATTCTTAAGTGGCCACTGCGTTCTTGGAATTTTCCGGCTTTATTTAGGCGGCAAAACAGGTGTTCGGTGCCCTGTCGCCGAGTTTTAAAACACACTGACTGTATCTCTTGTGAAGTAGTGAGACACTCACCCAAACCAAATAAAAGTGGGCGACATAGGTATGACACTAAACTACATCTGATTATACCCCAGTTCTGGAGATCTAGGGAGCGTGGAGTACCCTTTCATTGCCATTACTCCCAGGTCAACTGTAAGCTGGTTTAGTAGTACCTGTTAGAGTCTCATCTATAGGTCAGATATATCTGTTTCGAAATCATTCATATCTGATATCAATACTTGATACCTTATAACTGTGTGAACAATATTTGTATTAGATTGGAAAACCTTGATATCATATATATATTTACCAACTCCTCCGCTCGAGCAGGATGCGACACAAGGTCAATTTCTTAAGCGGAGTTTTCACAGGTTTGAATTCAGAATTTTCCTTCTCCTAGACCGGTTGCCATACCAAGGTTTAAGTGTCAAATATATATATATTTACCCCTCCTCACGTGCAGGATGGGACACAAGGTCAAATTCTTAAGCGGAGTTTAACAGGTTTGAATACAGAGTTTTCCTTCAAGACCGATTGCCATACCAAGATTTAACTGTCATAATATATATATATATATAATATTATATATTATATATATATATTATATATTATTATACAACCCCTCCGACGAGCAGGATGGGACACAAGGTCAATTGCGGAGTTTAACAGGATTGAATTCAAAGTCTTCCTTCTCCTATAATAGTTACCTAGCCTAGGTTAAAGAGCCCAGTTTGTCCTACTATTTACTCGTAGCTGGAGGGAGAGTGGTTAAATGCAAATATTTCTCAATGGTATTAGCTCCATATGAAATGCAATCAGCCATGGTTTGAACTCGGGTCGACGAGTCAATTTCCTACGACTCTAACCATTACATCACGCACTTAAATATGTGTGTATACGCTCTCATCTAAATATTCTTCCCATATACAAAAGTGAACACACATTTTAAGAGATGAGAAATGCAGCTATAATGGTTATGTCACTATTAATAGGAAACAAAAAACAAAAATATTATATAAACATGGTTTATTATCTTAGTACAATGGAGATAGTGTGTTTGTCTGTAACCGAGACTATATCACTACTTAAGTCACAATTCCGTTAGTTATTTACGTCACATTATCTGTGATTTTTAAAAACCTCAATTATCAATTAAATTGTTTTACATCATTAATACTGTTGGATCTTATCTACAATCTAATAACATGCAATTGTATTTATATATACAACAAAATAGCGGTTTACAGTGTTAACGGGAAGGTTAATTTGCATATTGATATTAGAAATTTGATTTTGATGAATATGTGCTTAGTATTATTGATTCCTAATTGTTTGGTTTTATCTTAATGAATGTGAGCAAAAATCTTGGGGATAAATCTTAAAAGAAATCTATTAACAAGAAGAAATAACTTTCTAATTTAACTAAACAGTTAAATAAGGAAAATTAAGCAATCAAAAACGGGAGTGCTTGAAGAGTAAGTTTCAGTTGTTCTATTTTTCGATTTTCCCTCATTTGTTTCAAATCTTTTTATCTGCATTCTTAATAAATTTCAAATTTGATATAATATCTTATTACATTAAAACTTAAATACTTGCTCCCGGAGGAGGGTGAATATATTTGCTAGTTATTTTAATAGGTCATTGATGTACACACTTATACTATTATTTAGCTTTTCTTCAAAAGTTTTTAACCCCAGAAATAGGGTGTAGATTTCATGGAATTTAGCTGGTTTCTATGAATTTTCCTTTATAAAAGACGTGTACTCGGTCGTTGTACAAACACGCATACAGAGAGACATGTCCTTTCTTACACACACACACACACACATATATATATATATATATATATATATATATAATGATAAGGAAGGTGACTTACCGGTGAATATGGTCACGATGGTTAGTAAGTGCAGAAATTCAGGAGTCAGCGATATAACAAATAAAAAAGTGCTCAATAGCTAAGTAGAACAAATTTTACAACGAACATTTTAATGCAATGAACACACACACGTGAAATGACTGCTATTACTGGTGTCTCGATTAATTCAGTGGATTTAACCCTGAGATCTTTATGGTGAACTCGAGTAGGTTATCTCTTTGTTCCCATTTTATAACACACACCACACACCACACACACACACACACACACACACACATATATATATATAATAATATATATATTATATATATATATTATATATAGACTCATTAAATATGACAGACCAATTTTAGCAGTAAAGTTCTCTTAACCATGTATAGCAAGATTTGAAGTAGATGGATGGAGTAGGAGGAGGAGGAGGAGAGAAAAAAGAGAGGGGGGAGAAAGAACAAAAGAGGGAGAGATACGAATCAAGTTCTCTTGACCATGTTTATCATTTTGAAGGAGATGGAAGTAGGAGGAGAAGAAGGAGTGGAGAGAGAGAGAGAGAGAGAGAGAAAGAGGAGCGGGGAGAGAGAGAGAGAGAGAGAGAGAGAGAGGAGAGAGAGAAGAGAAGGGAGGAAGGGTGGAAGGGAGGGAGTACATATGATAAAGCAATGTTGGCAATGAAGATCTCTTTGACCATATTTAGCAGTTTGAAGGAGACAAGGATGGATGACAGTCTGGAATAAGAACGAAAAAAAAGTAAAAAGCTCGTTTGTGTCATATATATATATATATATATATATATATATATATATTATATATATATATATAAATGAGTTAAGGTAGCTTGACATGGAGTCAACGGGGCCTGATTACTGCAGTTTTTCAGCGATGCTATCTTCAGACCAAGTGTGGGATTACCAACATTAAAAAAAAAATGAAAATAGGTTCCTGATGAGATTATAAAGGATCGAAAACCATGTAGGCCATCATTTTTCTACAATTATTAGAGATCTATTTTTTATACAGTAATATATATATATATATGAATAGAAATTTTTAGAAAAAACAAAAGATGTTATTATTTTTTTAAAGAATTTCTATTCATACTGTTGGATTCACTTCCATTTACTTCATATATATATATATATATATAATATATATATATAAATGTTGTCCTTAATTAATTAATTATTTTGATTAATTGATTACGATTAAACCTGATTATCCATTTTTTGGTTAAAACTTAAATAGGTTTTATCTATCATTTCTAATATATATATATATTATATTATATATATATATATATATATAAATAATATATATTATAATATACCAAACTTATTGGTAAACCCTTGCGGTAAGAAAAAACTCGGCAAATAATTTGATTGTAAAAATATACTAAAACTTCACCAGGGAAAAAAAATGTAAAAACGAAAGACCAAGATAGTCATACCAACCGAAAATAATCGGTTAATACTATAGTACGTGGCCAAAAGAAAAAAATTATATATGAAAAATGTATTTATATATAAACCACTAGGGTTATCTAAAGCTACAAAGTAAATAGTGCTCAATACCTAAATAAAGCAAATAATAAAGTTAAACCTAATGAGTCAGATATACCTACTAACAGTTTCGCTTAGTAGCTCATCAGGGCAAAAATCTGACTGATTAGCTACTAAGATTTTTGCCTTGATGAGCTACTCAGTCAGATGTTTGCCCTGATCTGATGAGCTACTAAGCGAAACTATTAGTAGCTATATCTGTCTCATTATGTTTAACTATATATATATATATTATATATAATTAAGAGAGGGATAAACAGACAGACAAAGTGAATGGACTAATTCCTATGGGGTATATATTGTTTAGGGGCGGGTTAGTTCAGTCGGTTAGAGCGTTCGGCTAGAAGCCAAGGTTCCTAGTTCGATACCGGTCCTCGCCAACTCGGCGTATGAGTAGCACAGGGGATCTGTGCGGTAAAAGTAAGGGAGCTGATGGTAGGTGTGGCGCTCCACCTCAGACACAAAAAACAATCTCCTTGGTCTAGCGCTATTGAAAAGGGGATAGACTCCCTCGTTGACTGGCTGATACCGACTTTAGGTCGCCCAGTTAAGGATAAAGTGAGAAAATTAAAATTCTATTATTTAAATTAAATCCTATTTAACACACGGTTCCAGCTCTTCATTTAAATAGTGCAAGCTAGACGACTCAGGCAATCTCTATAAAGCGGATTGTTTACAAAGGCCTGCTCAGTGTAAAATAATATTCGATTATCTGCCCTTGTCAAGACTCTGGCGCCAAAGGGTGAGAGAGAGAGAGAGAGAGAGAGAGAGAGAGAGAGAGAGAGAGAGAGAGAGAAGAGAGAGAGAGAGAGAGAGAGAGAGAGAGAGACGATAAGAGGGGCGTATAGATAGATAGATGGATATTGTCTCTGGACTCATCGGATGTTTCCCACACTTCCTGTTGGCCACCGACAATTACACACAGGATGGTTTTGTTTGTCTTATCAATTATTTCCATAAGTGGCCATTGCTGCCAGCCTAGGTCGCCTACTATCGGCAACGGTCATCACGTTCAACCATGGCGGGAGGGCGGCGGCTCGGCCATTGTTTATTTTACTGGAGTAAATATTTTCCAAAATATCGCCGTAGGTCATAAACGTGGTCTTGATTTTTCATGTTATGGGTCGAGTTAGTTGCCATAGAACATACGTCTTTATCGTTTTTGTTCCAGTTTATCTCTGATGATCTTCGTGTAAAATAATATATATATATATATATATATATATATATATATATATATGGAGATAGGATGGATGTAGTAGAATCCGACAGTATGAGGTAGGTAGAAGGATGATGAACAAGAAATGAAAAACTCAGACCGATGTTGTCCGTAATGAATTCGGACGAAACGTTTCAACTCTCAGATTTGTTTTGATTTTCATTTCTTGTTCACCATCCTTCTACCTACCTCTTATATATATATATATATATATATATATATATATATATATAGAGAAGAGAGAGAGAGAGAGAGAGAGAGTGAGGGGGGAGGGAGAGACAAAGAGAATGGAAAGAGCCAGTAGGTTAGCATGGAAAATTTTTAAGGATGAATCAGCATAATGCCAGATGACATTTTTTAAAATAAATAGAAAATAATTAAAAAAATACAGAGAGAGAGAAGAGCGAGAGAGAGAGAGAGAGAGAGAGAGAGAGAGAGAGAGAGAGAGAGAGAGTTGAAAGAACCGGCAGTTAGCATGGGAAATCTTTAAGGATTAATCAGCTTGATGGCATTTTTCTACTGGTCGAGAAATGTCACGTGGCGAAGTAGGATAGAGGAAGAGTGAGGGGTGAGAATTTGAGCTGAGTTTGGAACTATGCGTTGACAGATTGAGACATGGCTCTCATTTGGCAAATCTCACGAGAAAAAGAAGCGGCCATGTGTCATTACTAAACACTATAAATTGCATAAAGCAAGATGTCCCCTAGAATCCAATTTAGTTTCCAGACTCCAGGCATCAAAGAAATTCCCAGCAACAGGATTTGAGCCTCTCCACGTAGCACAGAAAATGAGATAAGTATACAAATATGTCTCTACATCAAAATATCATCTCTCCATTCCAATATGAGAGCCATAACGTTACATTTGATAGTTAGACATCCCCAGAGTTGGAACCTTATCAATAGATGCAGTTTAACATTAACATAGCCAGGTTACTAAGGCCGCCTTCTAGCACATATATGATAAAAAGGATTGGTGGGGGGTTGCCATAAAAGCGCTATTGTCGGGACAATCATATAGGTATAAGGGCTTGATGTGGCCGGCCGGTTTATCAGAGAGGGCCTCACCGAACGACCGAGTAAGGGCTAAAGTGGAGTGTTGAATGTTATGGACAGCTCAGCCATCAGGTTAACAGATGGTCCCATTAGGGGTCTCCTCAGAGGTGTAATCGGTGTATTCTAAAGCCCCAGTCAATACGGATTTGACTCATTCTCGTATTAAAGGCTACAAAATGGACAAAAATAAATAAATAAAAAATAAAGAAGAAATAAATGAATAAAAAATAAATAAATAAAGAATAAATAAAAAAATAAATGAATAAAGAATAAATAATTAGATAAATAAATAAATAAACAAATAATAAATGAATAAAGGAAAAATAAAGAAAGAAAGAATAAAAATAAATTAATAAAGAAAGAATGAAAATAAATGAATAAAGATAAATAATTAGATAAACAAATAAATAAGATAAAAGAATAAATGAATAAAGAAAACTAAAGAAAGAAAGATGAATAAAAAATGAATAAAGAATAAATAATTGAATAAACAAATAAAAACAAATAATAAAGAAAGAAAGAAAAAATAAATAAAGAAAGAATAAATAAAAAATAAATGAATAAAGAATAAATAATTAGATAAACAAATAAATAAATAAAGAATAAATGAATAAAAAATAAATAAATAAATAAAGACTAAATAAATAATAAATAAATGAATAGATAAAAATAAAAATGAAAAAATAAAAAAACAAAAAAATAAAGAATAAATAAATAAAAAATAAATTAAACTTTGCTTACGTTGTTGGTTGGTTTGTGTTTTAGTGTATATCAACCTTTCCGGGTCATTTAATGCCAAATAAAGTTATTTTGATATAAGGTGCTACAGTACCTAATAATGTTTTGCTTACGCACAAGAGAACACCATTTATGGGAACTCAACTGTAACTTGTCATATGTTTAGAAACGAATGAACACCAACAAATAATGTCCATTACTTGAGATATTTTCATTAAGAGGATTGCTCGACTGGGCACTTTGATGACTTTCTCGGTTAATGCAATGTCAACATGCGCAACGGCAAAAGATGGCATGTGCGTGGCCTGCTATGGAATGTTAATGATCGTATGGAAATATGGTTTGGTTTGTTTGTTTTACGGCATATCAACCTCAGTGGTCATTTTAATGGCCAATAAAGTTTGTGAAATAAATAATTCTTAATGATAATACAATTTTTTATAAATACATTTTTCTATTTTTCTTAACCTATAGATGGGACCCTAACAGGTACTTACCCTGCGAGTCAGAGTGGATCAGGAGCAATGGTGATGAAGGGATGCTCCACATTCCCCAAACCTCCAGAACTGGAAGCTCACCATTCATCAGATAGAGTTTAACGTCATTCTCTGGATATGTAGACCCGCAAGCCATCGCCTTCTAGCACCATATGATAAAAGGGTTGGGGGCTTGCCATAAGGGCAATAGGGTTGGGAAAATCATATAGGTGCTAGGTCTTGACGTGACGCCGATTTGATCGAGGGGGCCTCTCCGACGCCCGTCTAGCCCAAGATAGGGCCAAAGTGGAGTATTGCAAGTCATGAACTGCTCATCCACCTGGGTTCTATCCTTAAGCATCACGGGTCGCCACCCATGGCCAACAGGTAAGCCCCATTGGGGAGTCTTACCTCTGCAGAAGTGCAGTCGGTGCATTTAACGCCCCAGCCGACAGACGCGATGGAAATATGATGGTTTTGATAAATCCTTTCTTTTTCTTTTTAGAAGTCGGTTGCAGACAACGATGACGTCACTCCATATCGTTCAACAGTTGTGAACCCTTGGTGGCTAGTTAGTTATATAGTCCATTTCTGATTTGGTAGATGCGGGCCACTCACACTACATGGAATTTCCAACTGCATTTGGTTTAAGACGTCATCGCTCTGTTAGCCCTGTTAACTCTGATATTGAGCCGGCCCGCTCTTGCGGCAAGTGTTCACCAACCCTAGTTTATTGGAGCCAGATCTTCCAGGCTTTAAAGGTGTGATGGTGTATTTCTTCAGCGTTGTCTCATATGGTATTTAAACCACTTTTGGGAGACCGCCTGTCCTTCGCGTGCCATCTGCGAGTTCACCATCAAAGTATTTACGGGGGGAATAATATTGCAGGCAGCGGAATGGTGGGACCCAACGTCACAGTGATAGGAAGGTTTCAAATGGGTCAATGTGTACACTCCTTCCGAATTTCTGAGTGGGAAATTTTGTCCCACTTTACACCCAAATATGCTTTGAGACAGTTAGTGAAGAATGCCCTCCAGTTTCTTCATGTTGTCTGTAACACACACACACGTCTCGCTTTCGTATAAGAGTATGGATAGAATAAATTCTTTATATACAGAGATATTAGTATTGATGGCCGATAAAATAAAACCGTAATTCTTTCACGTTCTAGCCTTGTGTCATACTTGCAAGTTGCATGACTTAGATATCGCGCGGATGTCCTTGACAATCTATCCGTTGACCCTGGGAGGTCCTCAGCACTGCATGCAGTATCCGTACAGAGCTGGTCTATGTATGTCTTTGCTGGACGACCCACACTAGCAGTCTATAAGTATAAATAGGATCTTTCACACATATACCCAAAATCGTCCAACACATGCTGAAAAAGTAAGGACGAACTCATAAGCGACGTTCCTCTCTATGAGTTCTTACAACATAGACACACAGTGTATATATTTTACAAACGCCTCCGCACGAACAGGATGTGACATACAAGCTACATTTTTCGGCGGAGTTTAACGGATTTTTATTCAGTTTTTCCTTCTCCTAGACTGGTGTCCTAACCAAGGATAAATAGCCTCCTGCTATTTACTATACTGGAGGGAGAACGTGGATTCATACCTTTCGCAAGGGTGTTAACGCTATGTGAAATTTAGACAGCCTCGTCTAGGATTTGAACTCGGATCGACGAGTCATTTCACGACTCTACCATTACACAACGCGTCTCCCGGCACCAGTTTTTGAATTCAGAATTTGCTATAACACGGTTAAAGAGCCAGTCCGCCCTACTGTTTACTCATAGCTGAGGAGAAATAGATGGATTTTATACTTTCCCATTTGAAATGCAAAAAGCCTCGTCAGAATTTTGACTCAGATCGCCGTGTCCATTTCTCTACGACTGATGTTACACCAGTGTAGACCGACCTGAAAAATTTACATTTCATCAGTCTATGCGGACACTATATGCATTTAGAGTACTTGCTAAAACAGGGTCATGGGAATTCGTGCTGTCGGTATGCCTAATGATGATGATGATGATGATGGTGGTGGTGGTGGTGGTGGTGATGATGATGATGATGATATTCTTTTCATGTATCAAACTTAACACCTAAAAATAAGGTAATGTTTATTTATTAGCTTCTTTGTTACTTTTAGGCGTCAAAAAGGAAATAAATTAAACTGATAAATAAGAACTGAATTTGAATTTGTCGTATGTACAGCAGCCCTGGTAATCTCGATATTAAGTTGAGCGGCGACGTTTTCGTCGTCATGAACCAGCAAATGCAGATGGGAATTTCCCTTGCAATGTATGTGACCGCATCTGCAAGTTCAGAATTGGACAAACTAGCCACCAGAGGGCCCACAACCGTGAACACTTGAAAATGACGTCATCATTGACTGCAACGGACTTCTAAAAGGGAAGGAAAGGAAAAGATAAACACTTAAAAAAAATAAAAATAAATAAAGAGCTAAAAACTATTAAGAAATAACTTTTTATCAAACGTCAAATAAAGTCATCACTGTTCTATAATCAGAATTTACTTTGTCAATGGTATTCCATAAATAATAATAATCTTGCTTGGGGCAATCGCACGCATTCCAAAAAAGTATCATCTACGCTTAATCGGCTTTGTACGTCTTAAGCCTGTCCGAAGATTAACTTATATCAGTTTGAAATTGTTTGTAAAGCCATCTTAGGGAATTTGTCTATTGTGTCTATGAAGATGTCAAGCATTAAGAAGCTAAACCTCTTAGAGTTATGAAACTGACCTCTGGTGTTTTTCTTTAATTTATAAGTAGTTCCGTGTTTCCACGAAAATAAGACAGGGCGTATATTAATTTCCACTCCGAAATAGGGCTTATTTTCTCGGGATGAAATTTCACGAAAATTTCGGTAATTACTTACATTTTGAAGAAATTATGTTTGAATTATGTTTCCTAAAATATATTAGGGGATTTTTTTGTAAAGAGGTCTCCCCCTTTTATTCTATGAAATCTGAAAAAAAATGAATCGATAAAAATGATTTTTAATTTTTTTCTATAAAGATAAGAGTCTGAATAATTATATCAGTTTCTGTATGTGAATTTTTTTTAAAGGACCATATTTACTGAATTCTGCTAAAAAGTGTCATAATATTGACATTCTTCTTTTAAATAGTCCATAAATTTTGAAGATAATATGAACCTTTATTCAAGTTTCTTCATATATCGAAAAACGACTTATTTCTACCGTGTTTCCCCGAAAATAAGGCCTATACGAAAGTGAGTAAAAAAGTAATGCCATTTTGTTTAGGACAGGTACAATTACCAACACAGGAACATGTATCATACATTAAAATGAAGCCGGTCCTCTGTGGATTACATCCCTACTTCTCCACATAGTCACCGTTTCTCTCAATAGCAATGTTCCACCTTCGAATGAGAGCATGTATCCCTACCCCGTAAAATTCTGTTGACTGTTCTTTGAGGCACTTCTACACTACTGATTTCACTTCCTCGTCACTGCAATAAAGTTTACCTCTCTTCGGCCCTATGAAAGAGGGTTTGAGAGGCAAACATTATTCTAGTAACGAGAAAATGAAATCTGTATTGAAGAAACAAGATAGGTCTTTTATCAATTATAAGAAATAGAACACGGTTTTATTTTTGAGGGATGTCGAGTGTTTGCGTCGCATAATGTGATTGTGAAGTATAGCTATTTCTTTCGCCTGTCTGCCGCTCTCAACTAGGGTTATCTAAGAGGGGGGGGGGCTTATATCTAATACCAATAAAAATCTCGTTGTCTTATTTTGCAGGTTAGTTCTTTATATATATATACTAGCTAAAGTACCCGGTCCATGACCGGAAGAAACATTTCTATGAACACCAGGGAGTTTTCATAAAAATAAAATTAAAAAACATCACCGAAAATTTATGTATTACAGTATTTATTTTAGGGATTTTTTTTAAACATTGAAAATATTTTTTTAAATGCAATCCTTAATTTTTGAGTGTTTTGAAATAATTTAATATCATAATATTGACATTTTTTTAGGTAGAATTCAGAAATTTCATGTTTTTTTTTTTTTACTAAAAAAACAATTAAAAACAAAAGTTTCTGAATATTATCTTTATATAAAAAAAATCGTGTAGACCTGAACAACACACACACACACACACACACACACACACACACACACCTAAATATATATATATATATATATATATATATATATAAAAAGAATAAAAATATTTTTTCTGAAGACGATACATTTTTGCGGACTTCTTTCTGTTTTTATAAAATATTACATTTTTCCTGTTGAACCAGAACAACATTATATATATATATATATATAATATATATAAATATATATATATATATATTTGTGTTGTGTATGTGTTGCTCGGTCTAATAGTTACGATCGAAATAAATGGACACTGCGACACGAGTTCATGAGAGAGGCTGTTTGCATATCAGTAATACCATTGAGAAAGTTATGTATCGGAGACAATATATTCTACGAAGGACATTCAATAAATAGAGGAATCTATATATCTAATATACCTTGGGAAAAGTATGAATCCGATCTCCCTGCAGCTATAGGTAAATAGTATGAAGAGTAGGCTCTTTAAACTTGGTATGACAAACGGTCGAGGAAAAGGAAAACTCTGAATTCAAACCTGTTAAACTCGAATTAATAAATTGACGCATGTATCTCATTCAGCTCGTTTGGAGGGTTGGTAACACACACAACCACACACCACACACACACACACATACACAACACACCACACACACACACACACACACACACACGCAACAGCACACACACATATATAATATATTATAATTTTAATATATGTATTTATGGTCCATTATTTAGCAGAGGTGACGACATCATCAAAAAAATAAAAATTCAGCGATTAAGCGACGCCAGATATCAGAATTTGCATTTTTGCATTCATCTTCGATGATTTGGACGGTCTCATTTTTGACGCAGAAGCTGTTGCAGGATGATAACGGTGTGCCTTTAAGGAATACGAGTATTAATATATCGATAAAACAGAGTTTCTATGAATTATTTAACAGAAAACTATTTACTTTGTTTTGTTAATCGGTTCAAAAGTCGTTGGACCTATTAAGTGGAAATCTATTATACTTAATTTGGAAAATAAACCAAAATGATCCTAAAGTGAAACGAACGATTACATCGGCTCTAATTGTCCGTCCAACAGAGAAGATTATTTGAAAATGCTTTTATAATGGGAGTATTACACTGTTTTCAGAATGACACTGTGAAAGTTGAACTTGTTTAATCTCCACTTCACTTTTGGTGATGGAATGTAACATTCGTCCAAAGTAGTTGTAACTAAAAAAGAAGAGAGAAGGGGGAGATAACTGTAGAGATAACTCTTTGGTCATAAATGACTGTCAATCTATCGAGACGTGAATAGAACTGATTTATCTGATAAACCGCATTCAGCTAAGCAAATCAATAGGATTTTTCAGTAGATTGGTTGGTTGGTTGGTTGGATTTTACGGCATGTCAAGCCTTCTTGGGTTATTTTATGCCGAAGAGAGAGAGACAGGACAGACAGCAGACGACTTATATAGTGCGTACTGATACATCCAGCAAGAGAGGAGAGAGAGAGAGACAGACAGACAGACAGACAGACAGAGATACTTATATAGTGCAGTACTGATACATCCAAGCAAGAGAGAGAGAGAGAGAGAGAGACGACAGACAGACAGACAGACAGAGAGACAGACAGACAGAGATACTTTTATATAGTGCGTACTGATACATCCAAACAAGAGAGAGAGAGAGAGAGAGAGAGACAGACAGACAGACAGACAGACAGACTTATATAGTGCGTTACTGATACCTCCAAGCAAGAGAGGAGAAGAGAGAGAGAAGATGAGAAGAGAGAGAAGAGAGAGAGATAGACAGATAAGACAGACAGACTTATATAGTGCGTACTGATACAGTCCAAGCGAGAGAGAGAGAGAGACAGAAGACACACATTGACAGACAGAGACAGAGGAGAGACAAGAGAGAGAGAGAGGAGAGAGACAGAGAGACAGAGACAGAGACAGACAGACAGACAGACAGAGATACTTTATAGTGAGTACTGATACATCCAAGCAAGAGAGAGAGAGAAGAGAAGGCGAGAGAGAGCGAGAGAGAGAGAGAGAGAAGAAGAAGAAGAGAAGAAGAGAAGAAGAAGAAGAAGAAAGAGAAAGAATCCGACTTTGATAGCAACATCTGCCTAAAGACAAATGATTAGACAAACATTGAATAAGTATTTAAATCATTCAAAGATTTTTTTTCCACAGAAATTAAACATAAAATAAATACACTTATCTATTTGTCTATCAATTCTCCTCCCCCCCTCTTTTTCATCTTTATGTTTATTTCTTTCGTCAGACATACTATCTTTCACAAACATTTTCCCCTCTACTTGGCGTGCTTTAAATTCCAGAAGATAACCACATTCATTCATATATTCTAATATATATATATATATATTATAATATTATATATATTTATATATACTAGCAAATATATGCACCTCCGGGTGCAAGTATTTAAGTTTTAATATAATAAAATATCATGTTAAATTAGAAGGCTAAGAAACTGAATAAGAATTCAGATAAAAATATTTGGAACAGAGGGGGTATAATCGGAAAAATAGAACAACTTTGAAACTAACGTTCCACACATTTTCCCTTACTCCCGTTTTCAGTGTAAAATTCCTAATTTAACTATTTAGTTAAAATGGAAGAAAAAAAATAAAAATTACAGTTATTTCTTTTATGTACTAGATTTCATGTTAAGATTTATCCCCGAGATTTTTTGCTCTTATTTTAAGATAAAACGCAACAATAGAATCAATAATATCAAGCATATATTTATTAAAATCAAATTTTTTAAGATCAATATGCAAATAGCCTTCCCATTTAACTGTAAACCGTATTTCGTTGAATATATAAATATACTATTGCATGTATTAGTATGTAATATTGTTAACAGTCTTAATGATGTACAACAATTTTACTAATAATTGAGGTTTAAATAAAAAATAAAATCATGGAGAATGTGATGTAAATAACAAAGGGAAACTGTGACTTGAATAGTAATATAGTTTCGGTTACAGACAGACAAACCCACAATCTCCATTATAATAAGATATATAACAGAAAAATTACAGAAACACGCCAAAAACTATGTATATATATATACGTGTATATGTGTATATATAATATATGTATATCATTATGTATTGATAACAAAGCCTGAAGAAGATACATCAAGAATATCTGAAACACGTATTGCGTATGTAAGATAAAAGAATAAAACATTTTTTCTGAGACGATACATTTTGCGGACCTTTCTTTTTTTTTTTATAAAATATTACATTTTCTCCCGTTGAACCAGACAACATTTTTTTTAATATATTTATTGTATATATATATACACACAGGTAAAGTAATATATTCTAAGTAAAATAATTATTTCATATATTTACACACACATATCATACATATCTATCTATCTATCTATCTATCTGTCTATCTCCCCATCGCCCCTGGGATTTTGCACTTTGGAGGGGGATTTTATAATATATATATATATATATATATTATAAAATAATATATATATAAAAGTAAGATATATAGGCTATATAAGTAGAATAATATATATATTATATATAATTATAACTATATATATATGTGTGTGTGTGGTGTGTGTGTGTGTGTGTATCATATAGTTAGTCCATACATAGGCAGTCCCGTTTCGACGTATTACGTTCTCTCAGTGCAGCTTTAATTAGCAGGCTATCTCTAGCTGGTACGAACACAACCGATTTTTTCATGTGAGAGTCCTAACCACGAACTATAGGCACTTCCACTAGCGTGAAAGAGAATTTTACTGATAAATACATACATATGAATATAACGTAAAGGCTGCCAGTGAGCTTGGATCCGTTTTATAGAAAGCCTTGCAATTTAAGCGTAATCGGCAGCCGGCAGCGAATTCTCACCTCCAGCGAGCTTCAACCTAACAGAGTGGGGAGCATAATAATATATATATATAATATATATATATATATATATATATATATATATATAATAATATAAATTAATCAACACCCGAATATTACGTCATTAATGGTTCTTTATCGGTCGCGTCTGAAAATGAATTTTAAGAAGTTCTCTTTTCAACATTTCTCCGCTTTTCCAACGAATTATTTTAAATAAGGATACACTCTGATAGAAGGTCGAATTTTCTTTGTGTGCGGAACACATTCTACATTTTTTTCTATGATTTATTATTTATTTATTTGTTTATTGCCAATAATATAAGTTAATTATGTACACTATAAAGATTAAACTCTGACACAGAAACACGTGTAAAGTGATATTGATTAAATTATCGCTTTATTCATCCTTTCTATACTTTTTTCCTTTATTCATTCTTTCATCATACGTCGGATCTCACTTTCCAGTTTCATCTTACACACAACACAAATCATTGCACACAACAGCCACACAAGTATATACATATAATATAATTTAATATATGGTTGGTTCAACACAGACTACCCGTAAAATACTTTAACAGTGGAACTCATAATGGCACGAGGAGGCAGGAGCCCTCAAGAAAGGCGGTTCAAGAGCCAATATTAAACAAAGCTGAAGAATATGTACCATCCTTTAAGCGTGGAGAGTCTGGCTCCAACAGACAGGGTTCGCAAGACGCTTGCTGACAGGAGCTAAGCGCTCAATATGAGATAACAGTATTGCAGAAGCGGGGCACATTTTCGTCGTCATGAAACACAAATTAGACGGTAATTTCTCTTCAATGTGTGTGACCGATCTGCAAGTTCAGATTGGACTAATGAGGCACCAGAGGGTCACACTGAAGAAAATGGGTGACGTCATCGTTGTATGCGACGACTTCAAAAGAAGAAAGAATATATATATAATATATATAATATATTATATATATATATATACTTAACAAAAAAGTACCCGTTGGGTTCACACATTGAGCTTCTGGGTAGATAATTGTGATTTAAGGAAAAGGAGATTGTAAAGCGAATTGATCTAAAAATGAATAAATAAATACGGTCGGAGAGTTAGAAAAAAAACACTAAAATCATTTTTAAAGATTTCTAAGAAAGGGTAAGTTTGACTAATTTAAATTTATTGAGAGCCAGATGTTGAAGCTACTGGCTCGTTGCTTATGAAATTTAACATACAAATACGTTTCGCACACTCCAATCTCTCTCACTTTCTACTCTGAATGAGAAAGTAATATATATAACGAGGTAATCAAGATATACATAGAGAGGGAGAAAGTGATAGGCAGAATGTAAAGTGAGAGACGGATCAGTTTTAGACTTCATTGCAAATTACAACTAATTGAAATAATCAAAATGGAATTTTTTTCAAATATAACCCAATCCTAGAACTAAGGAATAATTTAGTATAACTTTCGTGTCATTAAACTAAACAGTAAAAAGCCTTTAGTACACAAAGATTGATTCGCTCAGCTTTAGTATAATAATATATATATATATCATATTTATCTGTCTCTCTATCAACCTATCTCTTATATACATATATCTAAGAAGATAGATAGATAGGATATAGAAAGAGGGGAATAAAATCTAGAAAGTTAGATGAAACAGATTACGTATCCATGTTGAAATGTGAATCGATTTTTTTTAAAATTGCAGTCAACGGCAGTAACGATTTAGAAATCTCCTATTACGAATTAAGAGCATCACATGATCATTCCGGTCAACAAATGTTTCTATAGAACGACAAAGGCAACTGAATACTCACGGGTCTTAATATTTTATTCTCTTTGATTGTCCGACTTCCAACTGACCTAGACAAAAAATTTCCAGCCGTTCTAATTACGAATATGACGAGTTCAGCTTCTTTTCTTGATGCGAGGCCGTTACAGGAAAATGGCGTCTTTTCAGGCCGTTACATGAAAATGGCGTCTTTTCAGACCGCTAAAGGAAATGGCGACATTGCAAGCAAATTGGATGCCACTAAAGTATTTTGCTTAATGAAAATTAACCGATCTGATCAATTTATTTCTTATCTTTAAAAGGTCTAGATTATTTACAATGGGTATAGGTTAAACAACTTCCGTCTACAATAAACAGCCATCAACATTGCATTCTGGGGGAAAATTGATTTTCTGATTATTACAAAAAAAAACTTATTCATTAGTGGTTGATTGATGTTTAACGGCATATCAACCCTTCTGTGCTATCTATGTCAAATTTTATATATATATATATATATATATATATATATATATATATATATATATATAAGAGAGAGAGAGAGAGAAGAGAGAGAGAGAGAGAGAGAGAGAGAGAGGAGAGAGAGAGAGGTAAACAGACCAGACACTGACAGACAGGGAGAAAACATTTATACAAAGATTGAGAAATTTGGAGAGAAAAAACAAAGGCTCATACTATATATATATATATATATATATATAAAGAGAGAGAGAGAGGAGAGAGAGAGAGAGAGAGAGAGAGAGAGGAGGGAGAGAGAGAGAGGGAGGGAGGAGAGAAGGATAGATAGATAGATAGATTGATTGATTGATAGAAACAGACAGACAGATAGAAATAAGTGAATGTTGATTGGTTGATTTATCTAATGGTTGGTTGGATTTTATGGCATGTCAACCATCGTTGGTTATTTTAAGCCGAAGACGTTTTTTGTTTTTTTCATTCTTGTTGGAATTCAAGACTCAGAGTTTGAGAATTATACATTTCTGAAAGAGGAGAGAGAGAGAGAGAGAGCGAGAGAGAGAGAGAGAGAGAGAGAGAGGGGGGTGAATCATAACAGGTAAAGTAACTAAAGTCGGCGAGGTGGCTTATTGTTGGTTCAATCAGACAGCGAAGGAGTATATCCACTTTTCACTAGCGTTAGATCCGGGGGATTGTTTTTTTGCATCTAAAGAGGATCGCCAAACCACCATCAGCTCCCCACTTCTCACACAAATTCAAGCTGTGCTACTTGTGTACTGAGTTGGCGAGTGCTGATATCGAACCCGGAACCTTGTGGTTCCTAGGCGAATGCTATACTGACTGAGTGTTGGAATATGTTGGCATATAAAGTGTGCTGAAGTCCACCACTTCAACCTATAGACTCAGCGTGGGTGCGTGAATTAACGTCAGCCAATTAACAGCTCGAATACGTGGTTAGTTAACTATTTAATCGTGATGGTGCCAGCCATAAATACACCCAATGCCTACGACTACGACGTCGGACCAGTACTATTACTTACCTGATCGATTGTACCACTCTGTTACTGTGGTCCCACCACTCTGCTACTTCTACTAAATACATCCCTTCCTGGGACATATCAAATTGGCCAATCTAGAAGGCGTTATATTCACGTATTCGACACGGACGAACGGATCTGCAACAAGGACTTTGCTCAACCAAAGGATTCTACCCAACACTAAGGATCACCGAGGAACAACAAAGGATTCTACAACACTATTGGAACACGAGGAACAACCAAAGGATTCTAACACTAGGAACACCGAGAAACCAAGGATTCTACCAACACTAGGAGCCCCGAGGAACAACCAAAGATTCTACCACACTAAGGAACACCGAGGAAACAAACAAAGGAATTCTATCCAACACTGAGGAATACCGAGGAACAACCAAAAATGTTTTTCCAACACTAAGGAACACCGAGGAACAACCAAAGGATTCTACCCAACACTAAGGAATACCGAGGAACAACTAAAATATTCTTCCAACACTAAGGAACACCTAGGAACTGTTGAGTATCTGGCAGCCATCCTTCGTTCCAGATGTAATGAATAAGCAAGCAAGCCAATAAGAATCCAGTGTTAACGTATTCCTTGTAAGTCCTTCGTCAGAGAGAATCCAAATGTCAATGAAATAACTTAGGATGGTATGTCTATTAATACAGCAGAAGCAGCAGCAGCAGTGCCAGTGATTGGACAATAGAAATCCTTCTCAGGTCACGTGTTTATAGGCGAGTCATAAGTAGAAGTGACGCATTCCTGATGCTTATATCAAAAACTGCAACAGGAACAACAAAGGATTCTACCTAACCAAGCGATTTCCAGGTAAATGCTCTAAACCTGCAGCCTAAAAATTTCGACAAAAAATCGTAACAGTGAGATAAGAAAGAAAAGAAAAGACACAAGGCACATCAGTGAGATGGTCTTTTGCATCTAAGTGGATTTAAACCTAAACCATCAGTCCCTCCACAAGCTGTGCCACTCGGTACTGAAGTTGACAAGTGCCGGTATCGAACCCGAACCTTGTGGTTCGAGGTGATGTTCTACTGACTGAGATACAAGAAAGGAGAGAGAAAGTCACATCCAGTGAGATGGTCTTTTCTTGCATAAAGTGGATTAAACTACATCCAGCTTCCACTTCCACACAGTGTGCTAGCTCGTGTACTGAGTTGACGAGGCCGGTTAACGACCTGGATTGGACTTGTGGTTCCTAAGGTGAATGTTCTAACTGACGGAGATAAAGAAAGGAAGAGAAAAAGTCACATCAGTGAGATGGCTCTTTTGCATCTAAAGTGGATTTAAACCTACCATCAGCTCCCACTTTCCCACAAGCTGTGCATCTGTACTGAGTTGACAAGTGCGGTATCGAACCCGGAACCTTGTGGTTTAGGTGAATGTTCTACTGACTGAGAATAAGAAAGGAGAGAGAAAGTCACATCCAGTGAGAGGTCTTTTTGCATCTAAAGTGGATTTAAACCTACCATCAGCTCCCCATTTCCAAGCTGTGACTCGTGTACTGAGTTGACGAGTGCCGGTATCGAACCGGAAACCTTGATATTCTAGGTGAATGTTCTACTGACTGAGATAAAGAAAGGAGAGAGAAAGTCACATCCAGTGAGATGGTCTTTTTGCATCTAAAGTGGATTTTAAACCTACCATCAGCTCCCCACTTTCCCACAAGCTGTGCTACTCGTGTACTGAGTTGACGAGTGCCGGTATCGAACCCGACCTTGTGGTTCCTAGTGAATTGTTTAATACTGACTGAGATAAAGAAAGAGAGAGAAAAAGTCACATCCATGAGATGGTCTTTTTGCATCTAAAGTGATTTAAACCTACCATCAGCTCCCCACTTCCCACAAGCTGTGCTACTCGTGTACTGAGTTGACGAGTGCCGGTATCGAACCCGAACCTTGTGGTTCCTAGTGAATGTTTACTACTGACTGAGATAAAGAAAGGAGAGAAGAAAGTCACATCCAGTGAGATGGTCTTTTTGCATCTAAAGTGGATTTAAACCTACCATCAGCTCCCCACTTTCCCACAAGCTGTGCCTACTCGTTACTGAGTGACGAGTGCGCGGTATCGAACCCGAACCTTGTGGTTCGAGGTGAATGTTCTACTGACTGAGATAAAGAAAGGAGAGAGAAAGTCACATCCAGTGAGATGGTCTTTTTGCATCTAAAGTGGATTAAACCTACCATCAGCTCCCCACTTTCCCACAAAGCTGTGCCACTCGTGTACTGAGTTGACGAGTGCCGGTATCGAACCCGGAACCTTGTGGTTCCTAGGTGAATGTTAATCTGACTGAGATAAGAGGAGAGAGAAAGTCACATCCATGAGATGGTCTTTTTGCATCTAAAGTGATTTAAACCTACCATCAGCTCCCCACTTTCCCAAGCTGTGCCACTCGTGTACTGAGTTGACGAGTGCCGTATCGAACCGGAACTTGTGATTCTAGGTGAATGTTCTACTGACTGAGATAAAGAAAGGAGAGAGAAAGTCACAAATCCAGTGAGATGGTCTTTTTGCATCTAAAGTGGATTAAACTACCATCAGCTCCCCACTTTCACAAGCTGTGCCACTCGTGTTACTGAGTTTGACGAGTGCCGGTATCGAACCCGGAACCTTGTGGTTCCTAGGTGAAATGTTCTAAGCTGACTGAGATAAAGAAAGGGAGAGAAAAGTCACTCCGTGAATGGTCTTTTGCATCTAAAGTGGATTTAACCTACATCAGCTCCCACTTTCCACAAGCTGTGCACTCGTGTACATGAGTTGCAAACGAGTGTCGTACGAACAACGGAAACCTGTGGTTCCGAGTGAAGTGCTCTACTGTCTGCGATAAGGAAAGAAGAAGAAAGTCACATCCAGTGAGTTGTCTTTTTGCATTAAAGTGGATTTTAAACTAACACAGCTTCCACTTTCCCACAAGCTCTTCGACTCGTGTACTGAGTTGACGATGCAGGTATCGAACCCGTTACCTTGTGTTCCTAGGTGATGATTATACTGAATGAGATAAGGAAAGGAGAGAGAAAGACAAAATGGCAAATCAGTGAGATGCATTTTAAAGTGGGATTTAAACTAGATTCCTCAGCTCCCGCACTTTCCCAAGCTGTGCCACTCGTCTACTCGAGTTGACGAATGCCGGTATCTCAATGCAGTGAGATTGCCTATGATAAATAGATTGTTTGGCTGGTTGTTTTTGTGAACGGCATATCAAGCCTCTTTCTAGTCATTGATGCCCAATCAAAGTAATTTTGAAACAAAGGGACTTCGGTTGGCTTACAGTAGCGTTTGTTTTCTTAAGTGGCACCCAATTAAGTATTAAACAGGCTCAACTTCACCACTTATCTAGCGGGAACAGGTGTTTTCATAGATAGATAGATAAATAGACTGAGAGAGAGAGAGAGAGAGAGAGAGAGAGAGAGAGAGAGAAGGAGAGAGAGAGAGAGAGAGAGAGAGAAGACATAAAAGATATATGAAACTGCAAAATGCGGAGGAGAAAGAGAAAGGCAAGGCACGCACACACACACAGATCGCAGTATAGATTAAGACAGGAAGAGAAAGAAACACAGAGGAGAGAGAGAGACGAGAGAGAGAGATGAGGAGAGAGAGAGAGAGAGATGAGAGAGAGAGGGGGGGGACATAAAGAGAATAAATTGCAAATTAGGAGAGGAGGGAATGACAAAGCACACCACAGACACACAGATGGATAGATAGATAGGGAAGAAAGAAACAGTTTGTGGCGTGCGTGTGTTTGAGAAGAAGAGAGAGAGAGAGAGAGAGAGAGAGAGAGAGAGAGAGAGAGAGAAGAGAGAGAGAGAAGGGGGAGAGAAAGAGAAAAAAAGAGAACAAAAGAAGAAGTCACATACAGAAGGGATCAGAGGTTATCGATCCAGAGACAGAGAGAGAGAGAGGGAGAGAGAGAGAAGAGAGCAGAGAGAGAGAGAGAAGAGAGAGGGGAGAGAAAGAGAAAAAAGACAAGAGAGGCACATGCAGAGGGATAAAGAGCTATTGATTTCCACAGAGAGAGAGAGAGAGAGAGAGAGAGAGAGAGAGAGAGAGAGGGGGGGGAGAGAAAGAGAAAAAAGACAAGAGAAGGCACATGCAGAGGGATCAAGAGTTATTGATCTATAGAGAGAGAGAGAGAGGAGAGAGAGAGAGAGAGAGAGAGAGAGAGAGAGACCGTGAGCAAGAATAACTAAAAAAAGAAAAGCAAAGTCACATACAGAGGGATCATGGAGTGTCGATTAGAGCGCGAGAGAGAGAGAGAGAGAGAAGAGAGAGAGAGAGGAGGGAGAGAGAGGAGAGAGAGAAGTGGGGACTGAAGCTAATAATAACTTTGAGAAAATAATTCGTAGGGCAAGGATTGTTTGCATTGATGTAAAAATACATTGTAAGTATTTACACAATGAATAATATTATTATTGTTTGCTTTTATCTTTTGTTTGTGAACCGTTCGTTTCGGACCAAATATGCCAATCAAGTGATGACGTCACAAAAGAAGGGCATGGCTAGCTAATCTGTCCACCATGAATACGCGCGGATGTCTGACTGGCGCATATCGATTTTAGTTGTTTGTTTCGTCTTATTGTTACTGTTTACTAAGGTTGCTCTGTCAACAGATTCACACCGCACACAATACACACATCACATATACAAACACACAGACGCATACATAGACACACATATAACCGCACAGACGCCACGCACACATACAAACACACACAGACGCATACATAGATACACATATAAAAGCGTATACACACGCACGCACACACTCATACAAACCCGCAAACATATCACATAAGAACAAGAAAAGACACATACAAACACACAAAGATACACAGACACATACATAAACTTACAACACACACACACACACACAACCACACACAACACACATATATATATATATAGTATATATTATTTCCAACTTCTCCGCACAATCAGGATGCGAACAAGGTAATTTCTTAAGCGGAGTTTTAACATGTTTGAATTCGTTTTCCTTCTCCTACATTGGTTACCTAACCATGGTTAAAGAGTCCAGTCTGCCCTGCTATTTACCCATAGTGAGGGAGATTTGAATTCATATCTTTCCCATGTGAAGTGCAAACAGCATCGTCCAGGAATTGTACTCGGGTCGACAAGTCCATTTCCTACGACTAGGACAGACTGGGCTCTTTAACCATGGTTAGGTAACCAGTCGAGGAGAAGGAAAACTCTGAATTCAAACCTGTTGAACTCCGCTTAAGAAATTGACCTTGTGTCGCATCCTGCTCGTGCGGAGGGGTTGGTAAATATACATATTTACCAAGTCCATCGCACGTGCAGGATGTGACACAAGGTCAGCTTTTTAAAGCGGAGTTTAACAGGTTTTTATTCTGAGTTTTCCTTCTCCTAGACTGATTACTTAACCAAGGTTAAAGAGCCCAGTCTGCCATACTATTTATCCATAGCTGGGAGGAGAATAGTTTGATGCATACCTTTCCCAAGGGTATTAGCGCTATGTGAAATGCAACTGAGTGTCTAACCAAGGTTAAAGAGCACAGTCTGCCCTACTATTTATCCATAGCTAGAGGGAGAATATTTTGAGGCATACCTTTCCCATTAGGATATTAGCGCTATGTGAAATGCAAACAGCCTCGTCCAGGATTCGAACTTGGGTCGACAAATCCATTTTCTACAAGTTAAGCTGTTGCATAGCGATTATAGAATAGCGATTTCGATCCTTGCTGGATGTCTCATACTTGTAATGATCTTGGGTCAAATCCTACCCGTGGCGAACGGGTTGTGTAAATAACTGCGTCCCATCGTGGTCTAATAGTTGGCAAGCACGTCTCGTAGATCCATTACAACTGAACAGCGATTTCGACCCTCGCTTGATGCCCCATACTTGCGATCTTGTGTGACATTCTACTCGTGGCGAACGGGCTGGGTAAATATTTACAATATTTCATGCGTATGATTTATCGTAGTTGTCCTAGTTGTTGGAATATTTTGTATATATAAGTTGTGCTACAATTCACCACTTATAGACTAGTCGGGGTCACGTGGTTTATTCCTTCGCCAATCAACAGCCATAATGCATGGCTGATTGACTACTTAATAGCTGATACTCACAGACGTCCATTTGGAATCATTGACGAAGGAACTTACAATGCTAAGGAGAACCAAAGGATTCTTTATCGAGGATTTCCGCTGGACAAGCGCTCTTGCTTGAAGCCTAAACAATGGCCCTAAAATAGTAATGAGGTTATTGGGCCAGCCATTCGACTGTGTTCCACTGGTATATAGTGTGCTACAATTCACGCCGAATTTATAGACTAGTTGGGGCACGTGGTTTTATTCCTTCGCAATCAAGCAGGCATAATGCGTGGCTGATTTGACTACTTAATCAACAGGGGAGTGATACTTTTCCATAGTTCATTTGCATCATGACCGGGAAGGAATTTAAATGCTAAGGATGAACAAAGGATTCTCAGATTATCGAGGATTTCCGGCTGGACAAGCGCCTGCTTGAGCCTAAACATGCCATAAAATCGTATAGGTTCTGGGCCAGCAACCGCTTCCTGTGTTTTAAGATCATTAGAACTGTTGGAATTTGTGGTATAACTAAGGTGTGCTACAATTCACCACTAAATTAGACTAGTCGGGGTCACGTGGTTTTCTCCTCCGCAATCAGGCCATTAATGCGTGGCTGATTGACTACTTAATCATGATGTTGTCTAATAGTCAATTTGCAACATTGACGAAGGAACTTACAATAATAAGAGAACCAAAGGACTGCTTTACCAGGATTTCCATGGACAAGGCACTCTTGCTTGAAGCCTAAAAGTGCCCATAAATCGTAATACGGTTATGGGCCAGCAACGGTTTCTACTGTGTTCCACTGGTAATATTAAGGTGGTGCTAGCAATTCACACTGGTATATAGTGTGCTACCAATTCACCACCTAAATTTTATATAGTCGGGTCACATGATTTAGTATGCCTCTGCAATCACCGGCATAATGCGTGGCTGTTGATTACTTAATAGCTGATACTCAAGATTTTTTCATGTGCAATCATTGACGAAGGAAACTTACAACCACCGGATTCTTTACCAAAGATTTCCACTGGACAAGCGCTCTTGCTTAAAGCCTAAACGATGGCCCATAAAATCCTAACAGGTTATGGGCCCAGCACGCTTCCACTGTGTTTTAAGACTTTTTTTTTAAGTCTTATTTTTATCTCTTCAATGTTATACTTAATTGTAAATATAGTTTTCATTCTTAATATTTCTTCTGATCTAAAATTTTACCGAAGGTCGTTGTATGTGGAATAGAATCGACAGATTTCAGGTTAATATTGTAGTCGTGTCTGAATGGTCCTAGTTATTAAGGGTGGAGGAAATATTTACAACGTACTTTGAAAATGTTCTGGATGTTATGTTAAAATATACATAACTTCTTCAGGTCTGTGAGTGATAAGCACGAATTAAGAAGGGCGTAGCATGATAGATAGATAGAGAGAGAGAGAGAGAGAGGGAGAGAGAGAGAGAGAGAGAGCGAGAGAGAGAGTGAGTGAGAGAGGAGAGTGAGTGAGTGAACAAAGTAATAGATTTAGTGAGTTTAGTGGTGGTGAGTGAGTCATGAGCAGAATAAAAGAATGAGGTAGATAGCGAGTAAGTAAATGAGTAAGATAAAAGGAGATAGAATAGTATAGATAGACGGATAAGATTAGATGATAAGATAAGAGAGTGGGTAGTGAGTGAGCGAAAATAAAAGTTAGATAGATAATGTGCGCTGTGGGTGGGTGAGTGAAGTCCTGAAACAGAATAAAGAATGAAGTTTGATAGCGAGTAGTAATGAGTAAAATAAAAGGAGATAGATGATAGATTAGATAGTGAAGTGTGTGAGTGAGTGAGTAAGTGAGTGAGTGAGGCGAAAATAAAAGGACATAGGATAGTAGATAGTGAGTGAGTGAGTGAATTTTGACTGAGTTAAAAATGAGATAGATAGATAGATTGTGATGAGTGAAGTGTGTGAGTGAATGAGTGCGTGAGCAAAATAAAAGTGTATATCTATACTATATATATATATATATATAATATATATATATATATATTAGAGAGAGAGAGAGAGAGAGAGAGAGAGGATATAGATATGATTAGATAGTAGTGAGTGAGTAAGCAAATAAAAATGAGATGATAGATAGATAGTAAGCTGAATGAATGATGAGGCTGAGTTAAAACTGAGATAGATTCAAC
>CM042169.1:30625024-30637524 GCA_023376005.1 Doryteuthis pealeii
ACCGTTGAAGGAAAGGAGCAAGAGAGAAAAAATATGTAAAAAATGAAAGAAAGAAAGAAAAAGAAAAGAACTATAAAAAAAAGGAAAGAACAATCGCAAAAAGATTATATCAATTATAAAAAATAGAAAATAAAAGTAGAAAATCGTTTAAAATAAATCATTTTAGATTTCTTAAAAGTTATTTTTGAAATCAGAACAATTTTTAGGTATCTAGATAATAGTCATTAAGTTGATAAATATATATGTACATACAAGCACGACAATATTAATATATATATATATATATAAATAAAATATATGTGTGTGTGTGTGTGTGTGTGTTGTGTGTGTGTGTTGTATGTGTGTGTGTTTTGTGTGTGTGTGTGTGTGTGTCTACGAGTTTAAATTCTTTTTAAGGGGTGGTGTTTTGACTTTGATTAATCAAATGAATATTTATTCACACACTCACACCACACACACTCATATTATATAATATATAATATATATATATATATATATATATATATATATATACATACATATATATTAAAGAGGAGAGACAGAGAGAGAGAGAAAGAACTTAATCAAAAATGTTAAAAAGAGTATATAATATAATATCATATATATGCGTGTGTGTGTGTGTTGCGTGTGTGTGTGAGTGTGTGTGTGTGTGTGTGTGTGTTCACGCTTCAGTGGATATGTAGTGTGGGATCTGAAAAGCGATTATATCTTTGTGGTAAGACTGAACTGACCAATTTACATAACGAATGGAGAAACAGAAAAGATTTATGTCTATTTATTTCTAAATATTTCAGCAAAGCATGCCAGTATTCTATTAGGACGGTGGGTAGGCAGATATTTGTAGCACTGTTGTTGTGTTGTGGTGGTGGTTGGTGGTGGTGATGATGATGATGTTGTTGTTGTTGTTGTTTGAATCTAATTTTAAGTAGAAATAACCGTAACGAAAAAAGATATGAATATGTATAGTTTTATGGACGGTAGAGATGAATATTGTGCCCAATCACACACTCACACACACACACACACACATATATATATATATATATATAATATACTATATATATATATTAAATAGAATCAATCCACCCACGATTTGAATCATTCTTTGTGTCCACAATTGCGACCTTGCTCCAGAAAAAATAAATTATTCTTAGTAAATATCTACACACACACCCACACATCGCACACACACACACACACACACACACACACATTATATATAATATATATATTTCTGTTGGCGTTGCACATGGGTGGTGTGTTGGAATTTGACCGTCTCCAACGGGGTCTGGCTGAGGAGGGGTATTATGTTGGAAGACCCGAAACCCCCTATGAAACCAGCCGGTAACATAACTGACGACGGCACCCTGCGCTAAGTAATACATTATATATTGATTTTTGAATAAGAAATTCAACCAAAAGGACATTAAAAACTCTAGCCTGTCGGCGGTCGCATTAGGACTCCCAAAGATTTTGAACCTCGAATTAAATGTTATGTTCTGAAATAAGATCATGCTTTATTGTTGTTTATTGCCAAATTTTCGTATATATGTCTTTTAACTCTCTTTGGTATCTCTGATGGAAGCGCTGTATACCGTTGAGCGATAGGCGTATGTAACAGTTTATGAATGTGTGGTTGCGCGTGTGTGTATTTCAAAATTCAAATTTTAAACATACCGATAAACAAGGACTATTACTCACCTTTCTCCTTATTCTGAGATAAAACAATTTTTGATCACCTTCCACATACCAACAAAAGCCTGAAGATGATCTAATCAATAGATCGAAACACTGCAGCGTCGGCCAATAAACTCACCACTTAACTCATTTAAACCTGTGTTTTTTCAATTTTTTATTATACTACATACATATAATATATATATATATATGTGTGTGTGTGTGTGTGTGTGTTGTGTGTGTATATATAATATCTATATATAGGACTGTCCAAATAAAGGAGAATAAATGTGAAATTAATCAGGCGTTAAATTACACAGGAGAAATGTAACATATTAACTCACTTCTTTGTTCTTTAATTTGTATTCAGTATGTTCTAGGATGCATAATTTTGTATTGAGACACAATTTGTTCCTGAGCATCTCAGATATCGGGTCGAGCCGACAGAACGAATCTTCATATGAACGTAATAGTGACTGGAGTTTGAACCGTTTACGATAAACTCTCAGCCCTGCACGTTAGCCACCACCACGGAGAAACTCCCTACACCCAATATTTTGGTAACATGAGTTGCAGTTCGGCAGCTCCGCATGTTTTGCCGATGTCGTAAAGGTGACGAACCCCACTGGACCAGCTCGCTTGATACTCTCCGAGTGCTCCTCACCGGATTTGCATCGATTACTTTGGTTTCTTTTGTAATGGCATATCACACTTCTATCCCATAGCTAATGGGATGAGGGGTTCATACCTTTCCCAAGAGTATTAGTGCGTAAGTAAACGTAATAGAGCGACTGGAGTTCTACCATGCTTTCTACGATGTCATAGTCCAGTATTTTAGGCACTGCCCCACTATTATTGACAGGTTATCAACCATATAAACATCTGATCTGTGATATAATAAAACAAGAATTCTTCGAAGCTGTAGCAGTGTCGGTACTACTGTATGGCTGCACCACATGGACACATCAGTATTGGCCGATCAGCAAAGACTTACGAGTGGTAGTCAAAAAGTAATACCATTTTGTTTAGGACAAGTATAATTCATCCTCGTACATTCATCAGCCTGTGCAAACTTAGATTCGACTGGAGAACCTACAAGAATAATGGCCTATAACAGTGGTTCCCAATGGATTCCTAGCACCCCCTTTCCCTCATACACGCTACGAACACCACGTGACTGCCTCTAGCTAATACACCAAATCCACGTTTTAAAGAGTATGCTACAAATTGAAAATGTTACATAATCTATACAGTTGCATAAGATATTGTCAATCCCCTGTATTCTGAAGGGAGGGCCTTTTCATATCACGGGCGAGACTTTACATGGAATATTACAGAAAGCCCGCGAAATACGTGAATCACGTGGCCTGGTTGGGTCTTCAGTTTCAGCTTGGACATCAGGCAGATAAGATGTTACTGCTTTAGCTGAGACTCACTGCACACACGCGCTGTGATTAGTTAGAGAAATATGTTTAGTTAAGTAATAAAGGTTTAAATAAAGAATATGGTTTTGTGGTTGATGAATGTCTTGGCAACAAGACTGACCTAGAAGACCAGACACGAAGTCCCCAAGACTAGGTCCAGACGCTGGAAGAAGAACGTAAGATACCAAAGATGAACAGAAGAATAATAGAAGTAAGGAAAGAAAGGGTATACAACAAAAGTAACAAGATTAAATACAAATAAAACGTAATTAATTAAACCTGGCGGGGTGGCATGTGGTAACTGGTGGGTCACTGAACGTGTTGTGTACAGGCGTTCAACAAATGTTCAGACTTTTGTCTCTGATTTTGGACTACGTATCAAAACTATGCACTCATTTATAATTCTCATGTCAGGTGTATTCTGTATAAACTGCATACGTGTTCCTTTACATTAGTATTTATGACATACAAGTATCGAGTTTTTTGTACTTTTTGACACACCTTGTAATCTGAAAAAAATAACGTGCCATACATTAATTTTTTTTTCAGAATACAGGGTGTGTCAAAAAAGTACCAATTCTTAAAGTTATATTTACCGAGATAGAAATGAAGAATGAATGGAATGTTGTTGTTTTTTTCGGAATACAAGGTGTGTCAAAAAATTAAATCTTCATACTTTTTTTGACACACCTTGTATATTTTGTCATTTTAGATTTTGTAAAAAACAAGTTATTTATTAACTGCTCTTAATGCCATAGTGTCGACCCCCACCACCCCTTGTTGTCTCACCACCTCCCTAGATCCTTCTGGCGCCCACTCTGCGAACCACTTGCCTAAAGAAACAAATAAACAAATGGCTAGAGAGACAAAGAGAGAGACAGAGAGACGGACAAAGACAGAGACAAAGATAGTAGATAGTTAGATAGATAATATAGAGATAGATAGAGAGAGAGAGAGAAGAGAGAGAAAGAGAAAGAGAGGAGTGAGTGAGTGAGTGAGAAGAGAGAAAAGAAAAAGAAAGCGAGATAGAGAAAAGGAGAAAAGAGAAAAAGTGAGAGGAAAGACAGACAGACAGACAGAAGACAGAGACAGAGACAAAGATAGATAGATAGAATAATAAGATAGTTAGAGAGAGAGAGAGAGAGAGAGGAGAGAGAGATTGAGTGAGTGAGTGAGTGGAGAAAGAGATAGAGAAAAGAGAAAAAGAGAGAGAGAAAGAAGAGAGAGAGAGTGTGTGTGTAGAGTGAGTGAGAAAGAGAGAAAGAAAGAGAAAGCGAGATAGAGAAAAAGAGAAAAGAGAGAGAGAAGGGAGAGAGGAGAGAGAGAGAGAGGGGGAGAGAGAGAGAGAGAGAGAGAGAGAGAGTCAATTAAATCCGTTGCTGTCAGTAAAGATTTTGAACAAAGGGATCGAAGTTAACTTACAAGTTTGACAACTGATTCCAACGAAGTTTTCAATTAACAATTTAATTCTAAAAAAGCAATATATTCTAACAAATGAACCGTTCAGACCCCCAATGTGACTAAAGTTCTTGTTTATTTTATCGTGTGAACTGTCTACAACACCTATTACGACAAAAAGGTTCCCCAGTTCGACAAGAAACACGTTAAAGAGGGACGCCGGCCGAAACGTTGTGCATATAACAATAAAGATGAGGACAACAGTCCGAAATCTTAAAAAATAGTAATTATTAAACCTCATCCTAAGAGTTTAGACAAATTTAGCGTGTGAAGTTTGAATGTATGTATGTGTTTAGGTAGGTAATTTTTGATATTTTTTTAAATATCAAATCTCTCAAATAGGAAAGTTGTGTGTTTGTATAGAAATACTGATACCAAAATCTTACTTGGCATGATTGTTTGAGGAAATAGCATCAAAGATCGTCTACTAAAATGCGCGCAAAATTTAGGCCTAGAAATGGGTTAGAAAATTTAGCAATTTCAATATTCAAACAAGAAAAAGATTGTCATTTTAAACTAAACGAATAAATATTAGAACTATAACTATAAAATAAATTGAAAATATGTCCCTAAGTTCTCTCTCCTTCTCTCTCTCTCGCTCTCTCTCTCTCTCTCTCTCTCTCTCTTATCTATCTTTCTATCTATCTATCTATTCTTCTCTCTCTCTCTTCTCTTTCTCTCCTCTCGCTCTCTCTCTCTCTTCTCTTTCTTCTTCTCTCTCTCTCTCTCTCTCTCTCTCGTTCTCTTTCTTCTTTCTCTCTCCTTCTTCTTCTCTCTCTCTCTCTTCTCTCTCCTCTCTCTCTCTCTCGTTCTTTCTTCTTTCTCTCTTCTCTCTTCTTCTTTCTCTCTCTTTCTTTCTTCTTTCTCTCTCTTCTTTCTTCTTTTCTCTCTTCTTTCTTCTTTCTCTTTCTTCTTCTCTCTAGCTCTTTCATCTTTTTCTCTCTTCTTTTCTTCTTTCTCTCTCTTCTTTTTCTTTCACTTTTTCTTCTCTCTCTTCTTTCTCTTTCTCTCTCTTTTTCTTCTTTCTCTTTCTTCTTCCTCTCGCTCTTTCATCTTTTTCTCTCTCTTTCTCTTTCTTTCTTCTTTCTTCTTTCTCTTTTTCTTCTCTCTCTTCTTTCTTCTTTCTCTCTCTTCTTTCTTCTTTCACTATCTTCTTTCTTCTTTCTCTCTCTTCTTTCTCTCGCTCTTTCTTCTTTCTCTGTTTTACTTTCTTGTATTTTTTTTCTCATTTATTTTAAGATTCACTAAAGATTTGAGTGTCCCATTTGACCACTTTAAACTGTATCCGGTAGTGAGGCTCCAGTTCTGAGTCTGGTAAATGTGAAGTCCACCCTGTCTTGGTAATGTCCCATCTATGGATCAAAATTATCAATAATATAATGCTTAAAATGATTTAGACTACATAATACCATGGGACTCATCAAACATGTTTAAGAATGTTTATAATTCTTACAGTTTATCAGAATTACATAAGAATACTTGAAACAATATAATTGTGACACCTCCAAATGCTGCTTTTTATCTAAATAATAACCTGTATAGTTGGTTTGGTTTGTTTTGTTTTTACGCATATCAACCTCAGTGGTCATTTAATGGCCGATAAATTTTGAAATAAATTTCAATTCTTAATAGATAATACAATTTTTATAAATCATTTTTCTATTAACCCATAGATGCCGGCCCTAAACAGTACTACACTCCGGAGTTCAGAGTTACCAGGGAGCAATGGTGATGAAGGGTGCTCATATCCCCAAACCTCCAAAACTGGAACCTCACCACTCAGATAGAGTTTAACTTCATTCCTCATGACATGTTAGACCCGAGCTCCACCGCCTTCTAGCACCCATATTGATATAAAAGGGGTTGGGGTAGCCATAACGGCCAATAGGGTGGGGAATAATATAGGTGCTAGGTGCTTGACGTGACCAGCCCGATTGATCGGAGGTGGCCTTCTCTCCGACCGCCCGTCTAGCCCAAGATAGGCCAAAGTGCGAGTAATTGTAATGTCATGAACTGCTCATCCACCTGGGCTTCTATCCCTTAGCATCACGGGTCGCCACACGGCCAACAGGTGGCCCCATTGGGGGGAGTTTACCCCTCTGCAGAGGTAGCAGTGGTGCATTTAACGTCCCAGCCGACAGGGCGGCCTGATAATAGTGATAACTTTTTAAAGATTGAAATCTATTTCCTCAACGAAGGCAAGTTCTTTAAGAAAAATATCTTGTGAGGTCAATTCTTTATGTTAATTTGAAACCTTTAGTCCATCGGAGACATTACAGTTACCAAAATCGAACCTACCCTAATGTGTTATGTATGTGGGTTCGTTCAAAAATTCTACAGCCTCCACCGAGAAGAAGGGACGCCTCAGTTTATAAAATTAGAAAAAACCTAATTCAGATTTTTGTTTTAATTTTACTGAGGTGAGGCCAATCAAAGGTGAGAGAGACCAACAAATCTAAAAATAACAAAAACACTCTCCTCTCTCGGTTTCATAACGTTTTTCAACAATATACTATATATATATATAATATATAATATATATATATATATATATATATTATGTATAAAATATAAACTGTTTATACAAGTTTTAGTGAGCATCTTACCTAAGGTTTCAGGCTTTGCTTTCTTCAGGACACTATTCAATCCCATCTTGATGTGTCTGCACAGTTCACATTTTACGGTTATATATTGTAAAACAAAAAACCTAATTTTTCGGCTGAAGTTTATAGACGCTGTAATTTTGAATAGTGTCCTGAAGAAGGCAAAGCCTGAAACCTTAGTAGATGCGCACTGAAAACCTTGGTATAACATTATATTTAATAATAAAGCTCGATACATGTGTTAATTGAGCACTTTATTTTCTTTACTTTCTATCTCGGAAACTTACCAATATTATCTATATATATATATATATATATATATATGTGTGTGTGTGGTTGTGTGTGCTAAAGTAACAGTCGCGGGCGGCCTAATGCCAGTTAGCCAGACAGCGAGAGAGCTATCCAACTTTTCACTAGGGCGAACCAGGAATTTTTGTGCGTCTGAGTGAACGCTCCTCGGCTGATTGGCAGATACCGACTTTAGGCCACCTCAACGACTTTAAGGGCTGGTTTAGCTCAAGTCGGTAGAGGTTCGGCCACGAATCACAAGGTTCCATGTTCGATACCGGCTCTCGCCAACTCAGCGTATGAGTAGCACAGTGATCTGTGCGGTAGAGTGAGGTTCCACCTCAGACGCACAAACAATCTCCCTGGTTTAGCCCTAGTGAAAAGGGGATAGGCTCTCTCGCTGTCTGGCTAATACTGACATTAGGCCGCCCCGACGACTTTACTTTACACACACACACACACACACACACATATATATATATATATATATATATATATATATATTGGTAATTTTTCCGAGATGAAATAAAGGAAAATAAAGTGCTCAATTACAAATGTAAGAGCTTTATTTATTAAATATAACTGTTTATACCAAGGTTTTAGTGAGCATCTACCTAAGGTTTCAGGCTTTGCCTTCTTCAGGACACTATTCAAAATTATCAGCGTCTATAAACTTAACCGAAAAATTGGTTTTGTTTACAAATATATAACCGTAAAATGTGAACTTGCAGACACATCAGAGGGATTGAATAGTGTCCTGAAGAAAGCAAAGCCTGAAACCTTAGGTAGATGCTCACTAAAAACCTTTGTAAACAGTTATATTTAATAAATAATATATATATATAATATATATATATATATATATATATTATATATATATATATATTTGTTGAAAACGTTATGAACCTCAACCAGATACTTTATAACTGCTCGGGCCTCTGTTTTGTCTATTTTTAGATTTGTTGTACATCTCTCACCTTTGAATTGGCCTCACCTGCAGTAAAATTAAAACAGAAATCTGAATTAGGTTTTTTCTAATTTTATAAAAACTGTCCCTTCTTTCTCGGTGAGGCTTAGAAATTTTTGAACGAACCACGTACATACACATTAGGGTAGGTCGATTTTGGAACTGTAATGTCTCCGATGTGACTAAAGTTTCAAATTAACATAAAGAATTACCTCACAAAATATTTTTCTTAAAAACTTGCCTTCGTTTGAGGAAATAGATTTCAATCTTTTAAAAAGTTATCACTATTACAGGCCGCCCTGTCGGCTGGGACGTTAGAATGCACCGACTGCACCTCTGCAGAGGGGTAAGACTCCCCCAATGGGGCCACCTGTTGGCCGTGGGTGGCGACCCGTGATGCTTAAGGATAGAGCCCAGGTGGATGAGCAGTTCATGACATACAATACTCCACTTTGGCCCTATCTTGGGCTAGACGGGCGTCGGAGAGGCCACCCTCCGATCAATCGGCTCGGTCTGTCACGTCAAGCCCTAGCACCTATATGATTTCCCCAACCCTATTGCCGTTATGGCTAGCCCAACCCCTTTTTATCATATGGGTGCTAGAAGGCGGTGGCTGCGGGTCTACATGTCCTGGGAATGAAGTTAAACTCTATCTGATGGTGAGGTTCCAGTTTTGGAGGTTTGGGGAATATGGAGCACCCCTTCATCACCATTGCTCCCTGGTCAACTCTGACCCGGAGTGGTAGTACCTGTTAGGGTCCCATCTATGGGTTAAATAGAAAAATGTATTTATAAAAAAATTGTATTATCTATTAAGAATTGATTTATTTCAAAACTTTATCGGCATTAAATGACCCACTGAGGTTGATTGCCGTAAAACAAAACAAACCAAACCAAACTATTACAGGTTAATTATTAGATAAAAAGCAGCATATTGGAGGTGTCACAATTATATTGTTTCAAGTATTCTTATGTAATTCTGATAAACTGTAAGAATTATAAACATTCTTTAAACATGTTTGATGAGCCAATGTATTAATGTAGTCTAAATCATTTTAAGCATTATATTAAATTGATCAATTTGATCCATAGATGGGACATTACCAGAAGGGGTGACTTCACATTTACCAGACTCCAGAACTGGAGCCTCACTACCGGATACAGTTTAAGTGTCACATGGGACACTCAAATCTTTAGTGAATCTTAAAATAAATGAGAAAAGAAAATACAAAAGAAAGTAAGACAGAGAAAGAAGAAAGGAAGAAAGAAGAGAGAAGAAAGAGAGAGAAAAGAAGAAGAGAGAGGAAAGAAGAGAGAGAAAGAGAAAGAAAGAGAAGAAAGAGAAGAAGAAAGAAGAAGAGAGAGAGAAAGAAAGAAAGAAGGAGAAAAGATGAGAAGAGCGAGAGAGAAAGAAGAAGAGAAAGAAGAAGAAGAGAGTGAAAGAAGAAAGAAGAGAGAGAAAGAAGAAAGAAAGAGAAAAAGAGAGAGAAAGAAGATGAGAGAGAGAGATAAAGAAAAGAGAGAAAAAGAGAGAAGAGAGAGAAAGAAGAGAAAGAGAGACGAGAAGAGAGAGAGAGAGAGAGAGAGAGAGAGAGAAGAGAGAAAGAAGAAAAAGAGAAGAGAAGAAAGAGAACGAGAGAGAGAGAGAGAGAGAGAGAGAAAGAGAAGAGAGAGAGAGAGAGAGAGAGAGAGAGAGAAAGAAAGAAAGAGAACGAGAGAGAACGAGAGAGAAACGATAGATAGATAGATAGATAGATAGAGAGAAGAGAGAGAGAGAGAGAGAGAGAGAGAGAGAGAGAGAGAGAGAAACTTAGGGACATATTTTCAATTTATTATAGTTATAGTTCTTTTAAATTTTATTCGTTTAGTTTAAAATGACAATCTTTTCTGTTTTGAATATTGAAATTGCTAAATTTTTCTAACCCATTTCTAGGCTAAATTTTGCGCATTTTAGTAGACGATCTTTGATGCTATTTCCTCAAACAATCATGCAAGTAAGAGTTTTTGGTATCAGTATTTCTTATACAAACACACAACTTTCCCTATTTGAGAGATTTGATATTTAAAAAAATATCAAAAATTAACCTACCCTAATACACATACATACATTCAAACTTCACACGCTAAATTTGTCTAAACTCTTAGGATGAGGTTTAATAATTACTATTTTTTAAGATTTTCGGACTGTTGTCCTCATCTTTATTGTTATATGCACAACGTTTCGGCCGGCGTCCTCTTTAACGTGTTTCTTGTCGAACTGGGGAACCTTTTTGTCGTAATAGGTGTTGTAGACAAGTTCACACGATAAAATAAACAAGACCTTTAGTCACACATTGGGGGTCTGAACGGTTCATTTGTTAGAATATATTGCTTTTATTAGAATTAAATTGTTAATTGAAAACATTCGTTGGAATCAGTTGTCAAACTTGTAAGTTAACTTCGATCCCCTTTGTTCAAAATCTTTTACTGACAGCACGGATTTAATTGACTCTCTCTCTCTCTCCTCTCTCTTCTCTCTCCCCTCTCTTCTCTCTCTCCCTCTCTCCCTTTCTCTCTCTCTTTTTTCTCTTTTTCTCTATCTCGCTTTCTCTTTCTTTCTCTTTCTCACTCACTCATACACACACACTCTCCTCTCTCTTTCTCTCTCTCTTTTCTCTTTTTCTCTACTCTCTTCTCACTCACTCACTCACTCAATCTCTCTCTCTCTCTCTCTCTCTCTCTCTAACTATCTATCTATCTATCTATCTATCTTTGTCTCTGTCTTTGTCTGTCTGTCTGTCTGTCTGTCTTTCTCTCTTCACTTTTTCTCTTTCTCCTTTCTCTATCTCGCTTTCTATTTCTTTCTCTCTTTCTCACTCACTCACTCACTCTCTCTTTCTCTTTTCTCTCTCTCTCTCTCTCTCTCTTATCTATCTCTATCTATTAATCTATCTAACTATCTATCTATCTTTGTCTCTGTCTTTGTCCGTCTCTCTGTCTCTCTCTTTGTCTCTCTCTCTAGCCATTTGTTTATTTGTTTCTTTAGGCAAGTGGTTCGCAGAGTGGGCGCCAGAAGGATCTAGGGAGGTGGTGAGACAACAAGGGGTGGTGGGGGTCGACACTATGGCATTAAGAGCAGTTAATAAATAACTTGTTTTTTACAAAATCTAAATGACAAAATATACAAGGTGTGTCAAAAAAAGTATGAAGATTTTTTTAATTTTTTGACACACCTTGTATTCCGAAAAAAACAACAACATTCCATTCATTCTTCATTTCTATCTCGGTAAATATAACTTTAGAATTGGTACTTTTTTGACACACCCTGTATTCTGAAAAAAAAAATTTAATGTATGGCACGTTATTTTTTTTCAGATTACAAGGTGTGTCAAAAAGTACAAAAAACTCGATACTTGTATGTCATAAATACTAATGTAAAGGAACACGTATGCAGTTTATACAGAATACACCTGACATGAGAATTATAAATGATGCATAGTTTTGATACGTAGTCCAAAATCAGAGACAAAAGTCTGAACATTTGTTGAACGCTGTACACAACACGTTCAGTGACCCACCAGTTACCACATTTAATTAATTTACGTTTTATTTGTATTTTAATCTTGTTACTTTTGTTGTATACCCTTTCTTTCCTTACTTCTATTTTCTTCTGTTCATCTTGGTATCTTACGTTCTTCTTCCAGCGTCTGGACCTAGTCTTGGGGACTTCGTGTCTGGTCTTCTAGGTCAGTCTTGTTGCCAAGACATTCATCAACCACAAAACCATATTCTTTATTTAAACCTTTATTACTTAACTAAACATATTTCTCTAACTAATCACAGCGCGTGTGTGCAGTGAGTCTCAGCTAAAGCAGTAACATCTTATCTGCCTGATGTCCAAGCTGAAACTGAAGACCCAACCAGGTCCCACGTGATTTCACGTATTTCGCGGGCTTTCTGTAATATTCCATGTAAAGTCTCGCCCGTGATATGAAAAGGGCCCTCCCTTCAGAAATACAGGGGATTGACAATAATCTTATGCAACTGTATAGATTATGTAACATTTTCAATTTGTAGCATACTCTTTAAAACGTGGATGTTGGT
>CM042169.1:30642524-30647524 GCA_023376005.1 Doryteuthis pealeii
AAACCTATTAAACTCCACTTCTGTCGCACCCTGCTCGTGTGGAGGGTTGGTATATATATATATATATATATATATATATATATATATATATATATATTTCACATAGCTAATACTCTTAGGAATATATATAATATATATATATATATATATGGGGGTTGTGTAATATATATATATATTATATATACCAACCCTCCACACAACACACAGACACACACACACACACACACACACACACACACACACACACCACCACACACATATATATATATATATTATATATATATATATGGGTAGAAGTATGAGACTGTTTCTACGCCCTCTGGATGACAATTAATGCAAAATCACAAGAAGACATATATTAATGTTCAGAACACTTTTGTTCTGAGTTCTGTCCTTGTGTTCCTCATATCTCTACTACATTCCGTCAGATTTATTCCTATCCTCTTTCCTCATATATATCTATATCTTAGCCCTGAAGAGCATTAAGCGAAACTTTTAGTAGGTTCGTCTGACTCATTAGATTTATCTTTATTATTTGCTCTACTTTTTTGCGGTTTTGTATGAATATATATATCTTATATATATATATATATATATGCATATAAATTGTTTTTCTTTTGGCCAAAGTATTGTGCTATTAGATTATTTTTTGTTGGTACGATTATCTTGGTCTTTTCTTTTTTTAAAAAAAATTTTTCTTCCCGGTTGATGTTTGGTAGTATATTTTTACAATCAAACTATTTGCTGTTTTTTTTTTCACGCGAGGATTTACCAACAAGTTTGGTATATATATATATATATATATATATATATATATATATATATATATATATGGACATTCTTAGCACTCATTGTCATGTTGTTTTCTATTCTGTTAAGTTTGCTCGGGAAATAGAATATTCTTTTTACTATTTCGACGTAAATTGTTTTCGCGTTTATTCTGTACGAGGAAATGATATTCAACCAAGTATCATCCTCCCACAGCCCCTTCAAGTTGCCTCTCATAATATAAATAGGGATTTTACTGGATTCTCTCGACTGCTGTAAATGGGATCGATAAATGTACAATTTTATGACCAACTGTGTAGATTCTTATATTCACGGTCGGCAGTTTTAAGTTGTTGGGAAATATACAAAAGCCGTGTAATAAAAGAAATGATACATGGAAAAATATAATACGAATGAAAGAAAGAAAAGAAAGAAAGGGAGTTGGGAACGATAAAGAAAGAGTGAGCGCGCGAAGCGATGACGCTATTCTTTTTTAATTTAACATAAGGAAAATATGAAAAGAAGGAAAGAAAGAAAGAAAAAAAGAGTGAAAGAAAGTTAATCAAGATTATTATACTTTTTTACGTATTGAACAAAATGTAATAGCTGTTAAGTAAGCATATCAAACGTTGTAATGACTGTGTTATGGAAAGATAAGGAAAGAGTGAGCGCGCGGAAGCGATGACGCTATTCTTTTTTAATTGAACATAATGAAAAGATTAAAAGAAGGAAAGAAAGAAAAAAAGAGTGAGAGAAAGTTGAATCATGATTATTATACTTTTTACGTATTGAACAATAGTAATAGCTCTTAAGTAAACATATCAAACGTTGTAGTAATTAAATTATCATACTGTGGTATACTGTAGGTCCTGCTAGTTCTCGTTATTACTTCATCGTGAATTGTTTTTGCATTTATTCAGTACAGGAAAATGATATTCAACCAAGTGTCATCCTCCACAGCCCCTTCAAATTCCCTCATAATATAAATAGGGATTTTGCTGGATTCTCTCGACTGCTGTAAATGGGATCGATAAATGTACTATTTTTTGACCAACTGTGTGGATTCTTATATTCACGGTCGGCAATTTTAGTTGTTTGGAAATATACAATAGCCGTGTAATAAAATTAATAAACGTGTTCATTTTACGAAACAAAATGGACTCTCTTCTCGTTAGTCAAAACTATTTTGAGAACTCTTCCACTCAAATAGAAATACCCGTTTTCTTCTCAGTCATACTCCATATTCCGTACATATCTTTATTAATGTTCTTCATTCACTTCCCTCTTATTCTCTTTTTGGACCAATTGTGTTGATTCTTATATGCACGGTCGGCAAGCGCATGGTGTAATGGTTAAAGTCATGAGAAATGAACTCGTCGCCACGAGTTCAAATCCTGGACGCGGTAACTGCATTTTCACATATAGCTATTATCCTTGGGAAAGGTATGAATCCGACTCTCCCTCCAGCTATGGGTAAATAGCAGGGCAGGCTGGGTTCTTTAACTATGGCTAGGTAACCAGTCTAGGAGAAGGAAAACTCTGATTCAAACCAGTTGAACTCCGCTTAAGAAATTGACCTTGTCGTATCCTGCTCGTGCTTGTAAATATATATGGTTGCAGTGTGAGTATGCGTCATAAAATAATATTTATTTACGAACTGTCTTTTTGTCTCATATTTTATTTCTTTACCCTCGTCCGGGCAGGATGCGTCACTGTAATATCATCTTACATTGGTCTTAATAGGACCGGTTTAGGTCACTCGGTAGAGCATCCGCCTCGGTAACCATAAGGTCCTGGGTTCGATTCTTGACCCTTGCCAACTGTTAGTTCCCCTTCAGTTCTTAGAATTTGCTAATATTTACACCGTTTACAACACAGGACCCAGCTTGCTTACTATACATGTAGCAAGGGTCAAAGTTTAGATACCGGACATGTACATATTTACCAACCCCTCCTCATGAGCAGGATGTGACACAAGGTCAATTTTTTAGGCGGAGTTTAGCAGGTTTGAATTAAGAGTTTTTGTTCTCCTAGACCGGTTGCCATACCAATTTCAAAGGTTAGAGACCCAGTCTGCCCTGCTATTTACCCATAGTTGGAGGGAGAGCAGGTGGATGCATGCATTTACCAAGGGTATTAATGTGAAATATAGACAGCCTCGTCTAGGATTTGAACTCGGATCGAACGAGTCCACTTCCTTTATACCATGCGCCTCCAGGTACCGGACATGTATGCTAAAAAGGCAGGGGCTCTGAAGGAAAAATTGTGATATTGTAAAATATACCTGTTATCTCGAAATGTGAGGGTCATTTTAAAATGAGGTAAGCAAGCGAGTACTCGGTACTATTTTTTGTAATTCAACCATTGTAGTTCTTTGAGATAATAAGAAAATAATTAAAATTTGGGCTGCTTCTTTGATATTATTTCTCTTTTCTCTAACTGCTTCTGTCTCCCAGGGGACAGAGCGTTTGGCTCTTAGTTCGGTCGGTACGCACTCGGATGTTGCTTCTAGGTGGGCACTGACAAAGTTTTCGTATTCCTCGTTTGGAGTGGGGCTTTCAAATGCCTCCTGGAGGATATCGAATTTGTTTCTTACTGCCACAGCGTAGTGATTGCATATATCACTGTTGGCAAGTGTTGACCAGTCGTATCGTACAGACTTACTGGTTTGCTTTTGATTTCTACGTAGGCTTAGTCGTAATTTTGCTGTGACTATTCTGTGGTCGGAGGATACTCCTTCAAAAGAGGAGTATGCTTCGCAGTTCATTGCAATGTTTATCCATTTTGTATTTATTAGGATATAATATATATATATATATATATATATATATATATATATATATGAAATATAACTCCATTGTAAATAAATTAGATTTCCATATGCCTCAGTTGAATGAGCTATCTTTATTAAACTATAAAATGATTTGATTAGTTAAGTTAAAAGTTAATGGAAATAATGACACCGTGACAAAGATTTTAAAAATTGAAATAATTTATTATAGATTATCCTAATTTATTATCTAGATATATAAATAAATTATTCATACTAGCAAATATATGCACACCCTGGGTGCAAATATTAAAGTTTTAATGTAATAAAATATTATATTAAATTAGAAAGACTAATGAAACTAAATAAGAATGCAGATAAAAAGATTTGAAACAGTGGGGGTATAATCGAAAAATAGAACAACTTACTCTTCCATCACTCCCGTCTTTCATTGCTAAATTTTCTTTATTTAACTATTTAGTTAAAATAGGAAGTAAAGAATAATATTACAGTTATTTCTTCTTGTTAATGGATTTCTTTAAAGATTTATGCCCGAGATTTTTGCTCATATTCATTAAGATAAAACCAAATAATTAGAAATCAATAATACTAAGCACATATTTATTAAAATCAAATTTTAATATCAATGTGTAAATTAGCCTTCCTGTTCATATTGTAAACCGCTATTTTGTTGTATATATAAATACAATTCCATATTATTAGGATGTATTAGTGGTCAACATTATTAATAAAGTAAAACAATTTTATTAATAATTAAAGTTTAAATACAAATAAAATCATGGAGAATGTGACGTAAATAACAAAGGGAATTGTGATTTGAATAGTAATATAGTTTCTGTTACAGACAGACAAATAATCAATCTCCATTATAATAAGAAAGATTTATACATGAATTATTTATATGATATCTAGGTAATAAATGTTATGCTTAAGTAATATGTACCCGATACTTTTTACGGTGCTCTTCAAATATGTGATCTACCAAAGGTTTGTGATCTACTATTGATCTACTATTCATGGCATGTGATCTACTAGAAAAAAGAAGACAGTTAGGGTTAGGGTATAGGGTTAGTTTAATAGGAAATTAATGAGTTAGTTAATGGGTAGATCACATATTGGAATGTAAACAACTCGGTACATCAAAAATTCGGTAGATCACATATTGGAAGAGCACCCTTTTTACAATGTCACACCTTTAGGGACCACCCTTTTTAGCATTCATGTCTGGTACTTACGCTTTGACACCCCCTGGTACTAATTTGTCAATCATTTGAGTACAAGACAATCTCAGTACTTGGTGATATGGTGGGGTGGGTGTCTTAATCGTAAAGGTCAAGGTCATTGTTGTTTTTCTTTCTTTATTCTCTTTTTTCTTCTCATGTCCCATCCTTCATTTTTGATAGCATTCATTTACCAACAGCTCCGCACAAACAGGATGTGA
>CM042169.1:30652524-30654385 GCA_023376005.1 Doryteuthis pealeii
GTGATGAAGGGGTACTCCAAATTCATGAAGGATATGACATTGACCAATGAAATATGAGAGTTAGTCAATAAATATGGGAATTAAAAAATAGAAAAAGATTTTTTTTTCCATAAGTGTTCATTGATTGGACTTTTCAGCATGTCAACCCTTGTTGGGTTATTTTATGCCGAAGACATTTTGTTTTATACCTTCTTCATGGGCACTCAATTTTTTAAATTCATTTTTTAAACACATTTTTAAAAACTCATGTCCCCCCTATGTAACCCATAAATTGGATCCTAACAGGTACTACCACTCTGGGAGCGATATTGATGAAGGGGTACTCCACATTCTCCAAAGCTCCAGAATTGGAACTTTTGTTGAGATTTTTCAATATAAGGTGTGTGTTAAAAGCCCACTCCTATTTATAGACTCAGTCAAAACCATGTGATATCTCTTGGCCAATCGCTGAGTATCTGCTGCTGATACAATACTTAAACTGACCATACTGATCATAATTACACAGACCTTCGTGGACGACGGACATAGGATTAAATCACTGGACCTTTAACAATACGCAGGATAGGACTTATTCGATTACCAAAGGATTCCATAACTCAGGACTTACTTACTTTAAGCTTTTTTCAACTGGCCAAGGATAGCATTTACAACTTTACCATCAGACAGGGTCATAACCAAGACATTCAGACCCTCAACCACCGCTATCCAATACATATAACAATATATGAAGGGTATAATATTGACCAATAAAATATGAGGGTCATTCAATTAATAAAGGAATTAAAAAAGAAATTTTTTAAATTATTTTTCCGTCAATGTGTGTTGGTTGGATTTTACGGCATGTCAACACTTGTTGGGTTATTTTATGCCGAAGACATTTTGTGTTATTACTTCTTCATGTGCACTCAATTTTTTAAAACTTCAATATTTTAAACTCATTTTTTAAAAACTCATTTTTCCCCTATTTAACCCATAAATGGGATTCTAATAGGTACTACTACTCTGGGTCAAAGTGGACCTGAATCCAATTCTCCCTCCAGCTATGGATAAATAGTAGTGCAATTTGGGTTCCTTAACCTTGGTTAGGTAACCAGTCTAAGAGAAGGAAAACTCTTAATCAAAATCTGTTAAATTCCGCTTAAAAACTGACCTTGTGTCGCATCCTGCTTGTACAGGGGTGTTTGTAAATATATATACTTTCTTCATGGGCACTCAGTTTTTTTTAAATTCAATTTTTAAAAGCACATTTTCCCTATTTAACTCATAAATGGGATCCTAACAAGTACTACCACTCTGGGTCAGAGTGGACCTGGGAGCAATGGTGAAGAAGGAGTACTCTACTTTCCACAGAGCTCCAGGACATTAAGACCCCCAGCCATCGCCTTCTAGCACATATGATAAAAGGAATGGGATTTCGCCTAATAACAAGGTTCAGGACAATCATATAGGTGCTAGGGCTTGACGTGACAGGCTGATTGATTAATTGCAGTCGATTACACGTGTAATCGACTGCAATTAATCGGTATCTCGATTAATTCAGTGTATTTAACCCTGAAGATCTTTATGGTGTAACTCGAGTAGGTTATCACTTGTACCTATATATATATATATATATATATATACCAACCCCTCCACACGTGCAGGACGAGACACAGCGTCAATTTATTAACCGGAGTTTAACAGGTTTGAATTCAGAGTTTTCCTTCTTCTACACTGGTTACCTAGCCAAGGTTAAAGAGGTACCAATCTGCCCCACTATTTACCCATAGCTGGCGGAAGAATAGTTGGATGTAAACCTTTCCCTAAGGGTATTAGCACCAAAATTGGAACTTTACCATCACATAGAGTTTAATGTCATAAC